>CAJHQP010000332.1:0-210473 GCA_905132765.1 Moricandia arvensis | reverse complement strand
TCCCGTTCCAGTGCCTTATGGTCGGACATGAGCTAAATCTAGACAATAGATTCACGACAAAACATATGTCTGGTCGAGTGTGGCTCGCCAGATACATTAAAGCTCCTATGGCACTTAGATATGGCACTTCGGGACAAAGGACCTTTTCATCGTCCTTCTTTGGACCAAATGGGTCAGTGTCCGGACCAAGTGATCTTACGACCATGGGGTTAGACAATGGATGAGATTTGTCCATGTTAAATCTCTTGAGTACCCTTTCTGTATATGTCATTTGATGCACAAGGATTCCATCATTTATGTACTCAAGTTGTAACCCCAAACAAAATTTTGCTTTCCCAAATCTTTCATTTCAAATTCTTTCTTAAGATACTCGACCGTTTGGGAAATTTCCTCAGAGGTTCCTAGGATATTCAGGTCACCAACATATACTGCGATGATTACAAATCCTTTGTCGAATTTCTTTATGAATATACATAGGTTGATTGGATCATTCTTATAGCCCTCTTTTACTAAGTACTCGCTTAGTCTATTGTACTACATTTGACCTGATTGTTTTAATCCATAAAGGGATTTGTTCAACTTTATACAATGTTGTTCTTGAGAACTAGCTTTATCTTTAAGCGCAATACCCTCTGGTACTTTCATATATATCTCATTATCCAGTGGACCATATAAGTATTCAGTTACTACATCCATTAACCGCAAGTCTAATTTTTCTCATATAGCCAGACTTATTAGGAATCTAAAAGTAGTAGCATCCACCACAGGGGAGTATGTCTCCTCATAATCTATTTATGGTCTTTATGTGAATCCTTGTGCAACAAGCCATGCTTTATATCTCACGATTTCACCATGTTCATTTCTTTTCCACACAAAGACCCATTTATTTCCCACTGGTTTAATATCATAAGGTGTCCGAATTATTGGACCAAATACATCTCTTTTCTTCAGAGAGTTTAACTCCACGTTTATAGCTTCTTTCCATTTAATCCAATCTGATCGTCGAGTGCACTCTAAGATAGACGTGGGTTCATGATCCTCATTTATATCCATAATATCAAGTGCTATATTGCATGTAAATATTTCATCAATGTCGATATTCTTTATGCTCCATTGTTTTCCAGACATCACATAATTTATTGAGATCTCATTATTATCAGGACCTTCAGTACCTAGAAGCTTGGCGTCCCAAACCTCTTTATTTGGCACTTTAGGTTCGACCTGGTCTGGTATTGGTTCGACCATGGTCGGTTTAACCATGGGCGGTCCGACCGTGGTTGGTCCGACCAGGGTTGGTTTGACTTTGGTTGGGTCGACCATGTCTTTAGCCTTAGATTCATTTTCAGCACCTTTCTTTATTTTCTGAGGGTTCTTATCTTTGGAACTTATTGGTCTACCACGTTTCAAACGTGTCTTAGACTCTGTAGCAACTTGATTTTGTCCCTCTTGGACATCTATACGAATTGGTGCATTAGCAGCTGGTATATACGACTTTGTCATTCTATTCGGGCCAGCAAATTAGTTTGGCAATTGATTAGCTAGCTTTTGGAAATGTATTATATTTTGGACTTCTAATTCACTTTCTTGAGTTCAAGGATCTTGCCAAGACAACGATGCTTGATACCATGTCATTTCTTTTATTACCAGCTTATTATTATCTCCCCCTAATGTTGGATAGTTGGATTCGTCAAAATGACTATCTGCATACTTGGCCTTAAATAAATCACCTGTAGTTGGCTTAAGGTACTTAATTATCGTGGGATATTCATATCCAACATATATCTCCATCCTCCTTTGAGTACCCATCTTAGTTCTCTGTGGTGGAGCAATTGGTACATAGACGGCACATCCAAATGTCTTAAGATGGGATATGTCTGGCTCAAGGCCCTTTATTATTTGTGATGAGGAATATCTATGCTCACTAGATGGCATGATGCGAATTAACTCGGCTGCATGTAAAATTGCATGTCCCCAAGCTGAGATTGGAAGCTTCGACCTCATGAGTAATGGTCGAGCAATTAACTGTATATGTTTTATAAATGATTCAGGCCAAGCTGTTTTGTGTATGTACATGTGCCATCGGGATGTTCCACACTTACCCCCATGGATATTCAATAATCATTAAACGCTTGGGACGTGAATTCACCAGCATTATCAAGACATATAGTCTTTAAAAGAAAATTTGGAAAGTGTGCTCTTAACCGAATTATCTGAGCAAGTAACCTCGCAAATGCCAAATTGCAGGCTGATAATAGACATACATGTGACCATCTTGTGGACGCTTAATAAGTACCATAAAATATCTAAATGTCCCACAAGGTGGGTTTATTGGTCCACATATGTCACCATGTATTCTTTCCAAAAAGTTTATTGTTTTCTTAGTCACTTTGACTAGTGATGGCCTAACAATGAGTTTCCCTTGTTTACATGCTACACACGTGAGATTCTTTGGGATAACTCTTCTTTCTTTCAATGTGTGCCCATTTGTATTCAATATCAATTTTCGCATCATGTTTGAAACGGGATGGCCAAGCCGGTCGTGCCAAAGACTAAACTTCTCAGTAAACACTTTGTTTATCGTGGCATTAGCCTCTATCATACTGATATTTGCATAGTATAGACCAGTAGAAAATGCAGGTATAGTCTCTAAGACTTTCTTATGGCCTTGGGCGATGTCAATTATCTGAAGGAATTTTTTGTTCCCCTCGCCCATGATTTCAATATTAAAACCATTCATTCAAATATCTTAAAACTCAATAGACTTCTCTTTGAGTTGGGTGAATATAATGCATCTGTTATTTCTAGATGCGTACCCATAGGAAATAATATATTGTCCTGGAAATAGCCTTCTATTAGATTGGCTATAGTTGCTATGGTACTTATGGTGGCGTTTTCGAGTGTAAGGTCGATGAAATTCTTTTGTCTCTAAAGATCGTGTGGCTCGACCCACTATCCACCACAATTATATCCATGTCATATTTCATTCTTTAAAAGACAAGAATCATATCCTAGAGACTTCATATTTGAAAAATCATTCATTCATTCTATTAAGTTTTAAATAGACAAAGCAATCAAATAGATTCAAAAGGGATAAATCAAAGAAAACATAAAAACAAATTAAACACAAAAAGTTTAGATGTCAAAATCAATTGGATTCTTTTAGGAAATCAGACGTTTCATATTCTATAAGATCATCCTTTTCATGATCAAAATCTTCTTCACCATCTTGATAGACCAAGTGAGCTTCAAGATTCTTTCCTTTCAAACTATCTAGGTAAAGGTCAACAAGATGTTTGGGAGTCCTACATGTTTTATCCCAATGGGTACCCATCCCACATATATGGCATACTGATTTGGTCGAGTGTTGTGGTTTAGAGGAGATACCACGACCTTGGTCTCGACTACGTGTGGTCTATTGTTATGGACGTGGTTAGATTCTTTCTTTGCCTCTGCGGCCACATTGGCTTCAGCTAGTGGGGTTGATCCATGATGTCTCAATTTACTGTTTCTCATTAATAATTCATTATTTTGCTCAGCAAGCAATAGACATGAGATCAGATTTGCATATGTGGTAAATCCTTTTTCACGGTATTGTTGTTGTAACAATACATTACTTGTGTGGAAGGTGGAAAAGGTCTTTTCTAGCATATCCTTATCCGTTATATCCTCACCACATAGTTTCCATTTAGAAACTATCTTAAATAGGGATGTGTTATACTCGTCCATGGACTTGTAGTCCTGGATTCTGAGATTCATCCAATCATACATAGCCTTTGGTAATAACACCGTTCTTTGGTGATCATATCTAGTTTTCAATTATGTCCAAAGGTCTAAGGGATTCTCTATTGTCAAATACTGATCTTTGAGACTCTCAGCAAGATGATGACGAATTATAAGGATAGCCATGTATCTATCTTTTTCACTTGAATCATTGTTCTCGGTGATACATTCACCAAGACTCTTTGATTTCAGGATAATCTTAGTATCCAATGTCTATTTCAAGTAATTATCACCAGAGAGATTTAGGGTAACAAAATCCAAGTTGTTGATTTTTGACATCTAAAATCATATATTCTTATACTTTAGGTCTAAGGTTTATACGACCATTCAATCAAGTCATTCGACCAAAACATTCCTAACAAGTGATTTTGTATATGTTCATGCAACCCTATCAAACATGATCTATATGTTCAAGTAACCTCAATCAAAACAATCAATCAGAGCATGCTAGGATCATTCTCTATTCTAGGTGGTCGAATTCTAAGCAAGGTGATCGATTTCTATCTTTAAAACATTCAATCAATAAATAGACAAAGTTAGGGTTTCATGATTTCATATGGTTAGGGTTTGATCAATCAATCTATTTTAAGCATGAATCTATCAATACTACCATACGGATTCTATTAGGGTTCTTATTAGGGTTTTAGCAATCGATTAGGGTTAGTTCTTAAAACAATCAATCAATCTAATCAACCTAGCATATAACCTCAATTCTCAAAACAACCAATCGAATCAATCAAGTAGTTTTAAGGTTTTATGGTTTCGATTTGAACATTAGTATTTTCGATTAGGGTTTTGAGATTCTAGGGTTTATCGAGTTACCTTAAGCTCCAATTGGGTTGAATGGACCACCAGTGTGAGAAGAGAGTATGAACTCGGATTGCAAGATGAAGCTTGTTGATATCGGGTTGATTATGGATCAGGATCGTCCGGTTGAGCAAGCTTGATTGTTGATGAAGGTTCTCGATCAAACGGATGAAGGTTTCACGAACAAAAAGGGATGATCGGGATTAATGGTTTCTTCGATCAAGGATGAAGGTTCTCGATGGGGATTAGGGTTTGATCGGAAACTATAGCTTAGGGATCTAGAAACTATCATGCTGATAACGTGTTGTAAATCAAAGAGAGAAGAAGAAGACTTTGTGTGTGTCGTGTATGACTTGTAATTTGTATCTCATAAAGCTTACAAGGGGTTCCCTTTATATAGGGATTACAAATAGGTAAATCCAACATGGATAAAGAAAAGCATAAGTTCTAAACCAACAAGGAATATATATTCTAGTTGCCTAAACCTAAACCCACATGGTCGAGGTTTACTAAACCTAGATGCAATAGGTTTTATGGTTGGGTAGGTAATGGACGAGTTGACCATGGACCTATCGACCATGGGCTATCCGGTTATGACTATCCACCATATAGTTTATAACACCATGCATGGTTTTTGGTTATTGATTTGTATTGATTTTAATTTTGTGTTCTACTTGTCAAAATTATAAAGTTAAGAAAAATAATTATATATCTAATTACAAATTTTAAATTGACAATACTATTGAAATTAAAAAAATTAATAAATCATGTAAAATTACTTAAAACATGACATTTAAACAAAATAAACTAAAATCATAGAGAAGAAAACACATAATCAATTCACTTTTTTAAATAATAGTATATATGTAGTCTAACAAACTCAGTAATCTTATATTAAAATATGCGAAATTGGTAAAAATACCATAAGTTCATGACTTCCACTTTTTAAAAATACATTTTATCCATTTCGCTTTAATCTGTGATGATGTGGCAATTTGAAAGTTTATAGTTGAACAGTGTATTTTGATGATGTGGACACTCTCTCTACTCACGATATTCTTCTTTTAGTATTAGTATATTTAATCAAAAATATCTTAATATGTGACTTAAGTGTTGAGTGATTATTGTTTAATACTCTTTAAGGTTATGATTTAAGGGGTGTACTTGAGTTTATAAACTTTTATGGGAATGGGTTTTAGTATCATTTGATACCAAGTAGCCTGTATCAAAGCATTTGATAATTTCATTGTCTACCCCTTCTTTTTCTAATAATATGTAGAAGGATATGAGAAACTTGTGACCACATGTTTATATGTTTCCCATGCTCATACAAACAATCTTCATCTAGATAACATGTCAGGATATTTAGTTTGTTTTTATTGTTTAGAACAAAAAAAAAAAGAGGCTAGAAAAAGGACACATCCGTTAACCAGAGCCTAGTTAAAAATTCACAAAGAACTAAAACTTGATGGGATTGGTAAACCTTACTATTAGTCAGATCTCGTAAATCTATTGAGCACAACGAACCGACAAAAAAGAAACACGAAGAGATAAAGAAAAAAAACATGAAATTCGAGCTTGTCTTCATACCCTATCCTGGGATCAGCCACCTCAGATCAACAGTGGAGATGGCGAATCTACTAGTCAAGCAAGAAAACAACCTTACTATCTCCGTTCTCATCCTTCCTTTCCTCTCCGGAAGCGCAGCCGCTGCTTCCCCCTACTTGGAAGCTCTCTCCGCCGCATCGGACGACCGCCTCCGCTACCAAGTGATCTCCGCCGAAGACCAACCAACCTCTGGACCCGAGCCTACGACCCTTGACATGCATATCGAGAACCATATCCCAACTGTGAGACGCGCCGTTGCCAAGCTCTTCGACCACTACTCGACCCAACCAAACTCGCCTAGGATCGCTGGCTTCGTCCTCGACATGTTCTGTACTTCGTTGATCGACGTGGCGAACGAGTTTCACGTCCCGAGTTATCTTTTCTACACGTCTAACGCTGGGATACTCACACTAGGGTTTAACGTTCAGCACCTATACGATGATGATAACTACCACGTTAGAGAAAGTGACTTTGAAGACTCGGAAGCCGAGTTAGTCGTTCCCGGTCTGACTCGTCCTTATCCGGTGAAATGTCTTCCACACGCCCTTGCATCGGAACTGTGGCTCCCTATCTTTGTGAATCACGCAAGAAGATTCAAAGAGATGAAGGGTATTCTCGTAAATACCGTTGCTGAGCTGGAACCTAACGTGTTGAAATATACTAATACGTCTATCACTCCTCCAACTTATTCGGTTGGACCACTTTTGCATCTTGAGCACCAAGTGGACGAGACACAAGAGGAGATATTGAGGTGGCTGGACGAGCAACCGGCTAGTTCAGTTGTATTTCTATGTTTTGGGAGCATGGGAGGGTTTAATGAGGAACAAGTACGAGAAATCGCAGTGGCACTTGACCGAAGTGGCCACAGTTTCTTATGGTCTCTCCGTCGCTCTTCGCCAAATATACTAAACGAACATCCTGAAGAGTTTAAGAATCTTGAGGAAGTTCTCCCGAAAGGGTTCTTGGAACGGACGCAAGAGAGAGGGAGAGTGATCGGATGGGCTCCGCAGGTGGCTATTCTCGCGAGTCCAGCGATAGGAGGTTTTGTCACTCACTGTGGGTGGAACTCGTTGCTCGAGAGTCTTTGGTTCGGTGTTCCGACAGCTGCTTGGCCGTTATACGCAGAGCAGAAGTTCAACGCGTTTGAGATGGTGGAGGAGCTTGGACTGGCTGTGGAGATAAAAAGGTACTGTAGAGGCGATCATTTGGGTGGAGTTGGTGACGGCGGTGGAGATTGAGAGAGCAGTGAGGTGTTTGATGGAGCAGGATAGTGATGTGAGGAAGAGAGTGAATGAGATGAGCAAGATATGTCATGCAGCTTTAATGGATGGTGGATCGTCGCGGGTTGCTTTGCAAAAATTTATCCAAGACGTTGCCAAGAATATGGCACTAGCATGCTCTTAAATTTTTATGATAGTAATAGTAGGTACTACTTTGAAGTGGAGATATATAGGGATGTTATCAGTGATGTATAAACGGAACTTTTGATGTCTCAACGAATTATAGTAACGACTAAAAACACATTAGCTAGAAACTATAGTCTCTCATGATAAGGCTTCACGTTGGAGTTTATTATTTTACTTAATTATTTGAAACCGTTTAAACTAATGCCTAAAAGGAAGATAATTCATTTCATATCATTTTAAACTTTACTCTAGTTGAGTTTTTTTGTCAAATATGTTGTGTCACTATAAAGTTTTTGTTTCTCATTAGAGCTGGATTGGTCGAATAATGCTTTGTTGATATGAAAGTGTTTGGGGACAATTTACTATGGACCAGTGGTGCGCCACATCATCATAGTCCATGAGTTTCCGCCTAAAAGAACCACCTACGGAAGCCAAGAGATATATGCAAGCACTGACACATGGGACTTTGGGCACTTATGAGAAGCAACCCCAATGAGAAGCTCATTTACAGATTTCAAGTAAATATAAAGTATAAGAGCATCATTATCGTAGTTGCTTAGAAGGGGTTCTTATCCAAAAATAAAGGTGGATCCCATCATTTTGGCTAAGAAACGTTTCCAAAATTCCCAAATTAAGAATCATCTCTTGCACTGTTTTGCAGGCTTCACTGACACGTGTCAATCCGCAACTAGTTCACTTTTTTTTTAGTTAGAAAAAAATAAAAAATAAGAAATCCAAATAGATTTGTGAGATAAAGATGCCCTAACTAATTTATAGCATTTCTATGAAATATTTAAATTTAATATAAAACAAGTAATAAAAGCATTAGAAAAGAGGTATGTAGCTAAGACCATGATTATCCTCACCTCTTAAGTGGGTATTTAAGAGCATCTTTATCCCAAATACCCTAATGGGTTCTTAATTTTTTATTTTATTTTTTGTCTTAAAAAAAAAATTAAAAAATGCACCAATCGTGGGCCGCCACGTGTCAGTGGGGCCCGCGAACAGTGCAAAAAACCTTCCAAATATGTTTCTTATTTGGTATGCATAGGGGACTGGTTTTTGAAAAAAGTGGGTTCTCCCTTATAAGAAACCCTCTTTTTCAAGGGATAAAGATGCCTAAGGGGTGCAACCTACACTTTTAAAAAAAAAAAACACATATTCATTCTCTTCTTTAAGGGACAGCTCTTGGGTTTTTTTAGACTGTTCGCATGCTCAGCTGACACGTGGTGGTCCGCGATTTATTCATCTTTTATTTTGTTATTTATTTTTAAATCAGATAAAAAATTTTTTTTTAAAAAAAAGAACCCCTTAGAGCAAGATTATTGCAAGGTTCTTAGGCGGAAGTTCTTAGGAACAGTCAAGGAACTGTCTCTTAACTTTTAGCTGAAAAAGTTAGAGCATCTTTATCCCTAACAACCCATGAGGGTCTCTTATCACTTGTTTAGTAATAAATATGTGTTAAGAGATTTAGTTAAGAGACCCCTAAATTTTTCTCCTCCATTGCAAGTTGCTTAATTAGGGGCTTTTTAAAAAAAAATGCAGATGACTTATCATATGGAGATTCGTATAAAGATATGTAAATGAGAAATCACATGCAGGAAAATCTATAAGGTCTACATGGATAATCAGACAGGAAGCTAAAGACTTATGCATTGTATCTAGCAGTGAGAGCATAGATGCAGCAGAAGGATCCAATCTAATCATAAACTTAAGACACATTGAAAACAATTATCATTAGATACTACCAAAGTGATTATCAAAACCTGCCAATGCCTAAATAATTATCTTAAATCTGTAGCAAATGGAAACACATAAACAGACAATGTTCACTAGTAACTCGTCTTGAACTGATCAATGGCACCAAATTTAACATACAAATTCACTAGCCACCCAGTTCCAAGTAATCATTGTGGCCAAAAGTTTAAACACAATGCAAGAACACAACACAAAGGTCAAAGACAATGCAAGAACACAACACATCTTAGCTCCAAGTCACATATTTTGATAATTAATAATATCAAACAAGTCTATTACATGATTCAGTTAGGAACAAGCAAACAACTTATGTGTACAGAAAAAAAAAGAGCAGCAACAATTATTGACTAAACATAAAGAACAGAGACTGGGAACGAACCTAGGGAGAAGAAGAAGGTCAACATCACGGATATGAGAAAGGGGATATCTCTTTCAACATAAGCAATGTACGCAACTGCTTATAGTTCTTCATTCTCTTCATTTTAACCGCACTTAGCTTCAAGAACGCGAATTTGCAAGCTTCGAGCTTTGCATCTAAAACCCTTTTCGAGATTTCTACAGAGACTCAAATGTTACTACCTCAATTTACATGACAGAGCCGATTCAATTGAATGAAAAAGATATCTATATGATTACCTAGAGACGGTGCCAAGAATAGCGGAGACGAGGAAATGACAAGCGTCTTTGATCCGTTCAAGAGAGGAACTCGGCGAGAGGGGACAAAACCCAGATTGGAATCTGTAATAAGGGAAGCTTAAATAGGAGAAAGAAAGATGGGATCTTTGCTGGAATCTTCGGAATCGGAAGAGGAAATGACGACTTCATCTTCTTCCTCCATTCTCGACGACAAACTCTTCTCCTCTCTCCTCTCTCCTCTGATTTGGTTACACGTGTCTATCAAGATATGTCCCTTATTTCCCCTAAATAAGGGCATTGGTACTGGTGATCCCTTAGCAGAGTCCCTTAGCGGGAGAGTCCCTTATCTTTTAACTAAAAACGCTAAGGGACGTCCCTTATTTAAGGGACTTTACGGGAGTCCCTTAGCGTTTTTAGTTAAAAGCTAAGGGACTCTCCCGCTAAGGGACTCTGCTAAGGGACCACCGATACCAATGCCCTAAGATACGTCTCTTATGTTAGAGCACCCCCATCAAGGGTTGATGGGGGGAGTTCACACGCAAACCGAGAAAAAAAAATAATATTAAAATCAGATTTCTATGAACCCCTCTTTCAAAAGTTCACCGCGGTGAACCTCAATGACCCCGGGTTCACCACGTGTCAACATATGATTGGTCCAATATTATTTTTTTTTTTTTAAATAAACGAAAATAAAAAAAAATTATTTTTTTATTTGTGTGAACCCCAAGGGAGGGGGTTCATCAATGTGGGTGCTCTTATTATGTATTTTTTATTTTGTTTTAAATCAAAATTATCCTAAGAGACTCATTAAAAACTTGCGATAATGATGCTCTTAAGGACGTCTCTTATATAAGGAACATCTTTAACTTTTTCAGTTAAAAGTTAAGAGACAGTTCTTTAACTGTTACTAAGAACATCCCCCTAAGAACCATGCAATAATCTTGCTCTTAGAGTTAATCATGCTCTATGGGTGTTACAGTTCTTTGAGTTATTATGATACATGCATTGGACCTGCTCTAAGACCTTAAGAAGCACCATAAGGCACAAAAGAGTATACATCTCTATTCGGCTACCAGCCCTTATTATGCTTTTAAGAACCGGAGAAAATAAACCAACTTGTTGGAGTAATGTCAAAAGGCTTTTTATAAATAATCCCCTGAAGCAATAGAGAAAAGGAGTCCAAGAAGAGAGTTCAAGTGGTTCAGACCATCTTTATTGCAGGTTTTTTAGTATGAAGTTCTTAGCTTTTCTAAGAGACGTTCCTTATCTTTTAACTGAGAAAACTTAAGAACCGTCTCTTAAATAAGAGACATAAATTTGTTTCTTAGCCAAAAAATGTATTTGAAAAAAAAAAAAAAAAAAAAAAATTAAAAACCTCATCCTAAGAGACCGAGAATAAACATGGTCTCAATAGAACGAAACTACTAATCAAGTGAGACAATTGCCTCTTTATCTGCATGATTCTTTTCCCTTTCCTTCTTGGCGGTGAAGTTGTGTCTTTCGCTTATGTGGTATTCATCTATGCCAAGCGCCTTTGCTATGATTTATCTTTAGTGAAAATGCTAAGCCAATGATATCAGAACCCACCGATGTTGTTCACATAATTGCCCTTGTTTCAGATGTTCATGGGTGAATGTGAGCACAATCTTTGTACACCTGTGTGTTGTAGGAAGATTGTACTCAAAACTGTTTTACTAATAAATTGAGTGGAAAACATTCTTCTTACGCAAGAGACAAATTTCACTATCTTCCTTGTGAGGTATGTTACATATATGAAGGGAACCCAATGAAAGAAGATATGGAGCTTCACCAACCATATGTGTATCGATTGCAAAGATTATAGACAAACATGTTCGCAATGTATAAGTGTCAGTTCGAGCGGATGAAAGATCAAAAATCCGATACAAAATTACAAATCGTAGTTCGCCATATGGTGCTGAGCTCTGTTTTTAAGATGTAAGCTACTACTATGTTTCTCAAATTCTAGAAATCGAAAACATTCACACTTAATGTAAAATGATTGGAGTTTGAATAAAATTTACATTCTATTGGAAACCAGAGTAAAGTTTATCCCAGATTTTGAATGTAATCTTTTAAGTCATAAGAAGACACCAAAGTAAATTCTAACTCATAAGAGTTATACTTCTATACCTTCCATTGCAATTATTGTAAATTTTATTATGAATTCATATTTTATTATAACCACAAACATATATTTTTGGGTGCATAAACCCAAATGAAACAACATCAAAATCAAATTAACAACACTTTTACCCCCAAGAGTCAAAACACAACAACAATGCATAATTTAAAAAGAACATGGTATAACATTACCCCACTTTCCGATCAGGCTAACTAACTTCCGGCAACAGAACAGCGTGTCCTGATCACACCGGCTGAGCCCGTCTTCACTTTAACTCTCCCCATCTTCTCCATTGACTTAGCGAAAGCCTTGTAGAACTTCTCTTCAGAACCGTTGACCAAATCGTTGATCATCTTCAACGTGGCTGAGTTCTTAGTCAAAGCAGAATCAGACTGAAAGAGACCCCTCCTCTTCAAGACAAGCCTGTAGTAACGGAGATCGAAGCTTCTACGGCTACCTGGATCCATCTCGAGGATGGTGGTGGTGTCGTTGAGACTCTTACATTTGTTAGTCTTTATGTTAGCTGCGTACTCGCTGTCCAGAGATGGATCTTGTTTGACTGTCGTCGAGAAGTTGTAGAGACGTTCACTCATGGAAGAACAATGCGAGACGCCGATCGTGTGAGCCCCTGAAAGAAAATGATAACCAAATTTTTTACAAATGTCAATTTAGATATCTAGACGGTAATATAATTTTTAGGAGGCATAGATATTTTAAGATAAATATTAGTTTAAAATCTTTTTACAATTTAGATGCAAATGTTTCACCAAGCTATGCTGTAGATGCGATCCAAAGTATTCCTAACAAAACACTAATCGCTTTGGTTATCTCCGGTTATGAAACGTACCGGAGAGTAGGACAAGGTCTTTGAGATTAAGGCCTTGGTTAGCAAAACGTTGTTGTAACGTTGTGAAGTTACTCGTCGGTGCGGGAATGTTGTTCGTAGCCTCAGCCAAATTCGAGATCCTGCCGTCTCTTCTTCCGGTTGGAACACTCCACGAAGGACCTCCCTGTAGAAAACATTCAAAGTATAACTTCACTTTGATTTAACTTGCAGCGTTAGCTGAAACTTTTCCAAGTTGTTTACTTACGGTAGCAACAACTGAGTCTCTAGCGGTCAAAGCGATGATATCAGCGCAAGAAACAGTCTTAGGACACTCTGCTTCAAGAATAGTCTTGATCCTCTCTACGAAACCGAATCCTCTGAGTGTTAGATTTGGTGGTGCATCTCTCTCTGCGTTCCCAGATGTTGAATTTATCAACACTGATCCATCGCATCCCTTCATTATTTTTTATTCAAAATCATTGTCCAAATTTTAACAAAAAAAAAAAATTCATTGTATAGCTGTTAACAAAAAATCAATAATATCTTTTATTTTTCCATAGCTCAAATTTACTACTATCAATTTACCTTTTTCTATTTAATATATAATACATCTTCTAGATTGTTTCATCATTATTGGTAAGTTATAGAACTGGATGTGTGGATATTAATTTATATTATATATGCACATAAAGTAGGCACATATCTAAAATAAATGAAAACAAATACCCGGACGAAGCAATCATGGAAGTGCATTCTGAGGAGAGGAGCTGCAAGAGAAGGACCATTGTGGATATGGTTTTGAATATGATCTGAGATTATTTTCTCAGCATTTGGACAGCTTTTCGCGTAGAAATTCATTTGAAGCTGAGCATCAGATGATCCAAACATTCCCATAAGAACCGTGGCTGAAACCACAACCATGACATTCACTTGATTCATCGTCTTCATTAGATACTTTCCTCGATCTTGTTTCTCAATAATCTTTCTTTGGTTTTGTGTCACTGAACAGAGACAAGATATAGAGCAATAATGGAGGGGGTCTATTTATAATTGGAGTGATGAATATCGTAAAAGTAAACACATTTATTAACTTAAGTAAACCGGAACTGACCAAAGAACTTGTGAAAAAATTAAATATAATCACATTAAAAAAGAAAAAAAAACAATTTGAAAAAGAGTTTCGAAAAAATTCAAAAGAAAATATTTATAAAAAAGTCGAATTTAAAAATGTATAATTCGAAAACTATATTTTTTATTATTTATTTAAATAATTGTTCATAGTTATATATTTGTGAAATAAAGGTTAAATAGTTTTTTACCTCTTAAATGAAACGTATTTGTGAAAATATAATGAATATAAATATGAATTTTGGTACAAAAATGGAATAAATTAACTTGAAATTCTTCTAAAACTTAAAGTGACACTCGAATAAAACCCCTATTTTGTAGTTATACCCTTATATGTTCCATGACTACCTGTACTGGAATTTTAATTTTTAAGACCAACTAAATGAAGTAAAGAACTATAGATATGTATAGTTGATCTGTATTTTAAAAAGCAAAAGAATGAAATCTGCTGGGAGGGAGAGAGAGAGAGAGATAGATAATAAATCATGTCAATGACTAGAGAAAAAGTAAGTCTTAAATAATGAGAATTATTAATATCACATGTGAATAATGCTTTTTAAAAAGAAGGGTTATTACATAAAAATAATTATTAAACTATTTCTTTATAAAAGAGGTTAATTACTTTTAGATGCACACAACAAGGTATCATATACTTATAATTGTGTGTCCCCTTTTGCAAGAAAATGCTAATGTAGCTTACTCTTTCAAATGAAAAAATTACGAATGTTTAGTTGTCTATCTAGACTTAATACTGTATATACAATGTTTTATATACGGGAAAACCTAGAATTATAAGAATTCAAATGGATTTCAGTTTAACTACATAGAGGAAAAACATAAATTGAAATATTACACATATTATTAAAAAAAAGTTAATTAGAAACATACATAAATGTAAAACAAAACAAGCTAATTTATGGTGGTTCAAGTCATATATGAAATAAAAAAAGTCACATATGAATTCTCTCGTCTCGATTTTAATAACTGATACTTTAGACACTTTCTCTTAACTACCAATTTGCTGGAAACAAAACATAGTAGATGGTAGATCCCAAGTTGGGATTCCAACAATGGCGAGTTTTAAGGAAGTAAAGGAATAGCAGCTTCTGCAAGACGACCTTCAATTCAAATAGGGTTGCAAAAAGAAAATTTAATAAAATAACTCAATCAATATGAATTAAATAATTAATCCCAACCGGAGTAAATAAAACTCTTGTTTTTCTTACAACAGTAATTTGGTTTCTTAATAGGTTCTAAAAGTCGGTTTAGGAGGTGCCTACGCAGCAACTCGACCATATCCGAAACGATTTTTCTAATATTCAATTTATACTGATTTATACAATTTAAATCGATTTAAACTATTTAAAATCGGTTAAAATCAATCTAAATTAGTCTAATTTTGTTAATTTAATCAATAATGGTAGTATAAAACTACAAGTTTGTCTAATTTCTTTTGTTTTATATATTTAATTTTGATAATTTATCTCAATAAATTCATATTTCTATTTAAAAACTAAAAAATATATATTATTATTAAAGTATAATATAAGATACAAGATCACATACGTTGATCTTATATTAACATACGTGGATCTTATATTATTGTCATGCATGGTTTTTGGCTAATGATTTGTATTGCTTTGAATTTTGTGTTCTACTCGTCAAAATTATAAAGTTAAGCAAAATAGTTATATATCTAATTATAAAGTTTAAATTAATAATATTATTGAAATTAATAAATTAGATAAAAATTACTTACAACATGACACATAAGTAAAATAAAGTAAAATTATGGAGAAAATAATCAGATTCACTTCTTAAATAATAGTACACATTTGTTTATAAACTTTTATAAGAATGGTTTTTAGTATCATCTGATACCAAGTAGCATGTATCAAAGCATTTTATAATTTCATTGTCTACCCCTTCTCTTTCTAATAATATGTAGAAGGATATAAGAGCATCATTATTAATGTATCTTATGGAGGTTCTTAGATATAATTGTGATTAAAAGAAAAAGAAAAAAGCTAATAAAAAGAAGAGACGTCTCCTAATCTGGAGCAAGAAGAAACGTGTCTTAGCGCACACGTGGCGCTTGTTGGTTGGCGCCATCACCCGCTCCGTGAACTGCTTTGGATCTTGAGATCAAATTCCAATTTTGTCTTCTTCTTCTTCTTCTTCTTCGTTTGGTTAAGCTTCTCCTTGCCTCAACAGAACCATCATAATAATCAGCTCTGGAGTCGTCATATCTTTCTCTTCCTTCGTCTTCATGCTCGTAAGCCATACGTGTTCAATCTTATCACAAGAGCTCTGCTTCAACTCGTCTGGGTCTTTCCCCACCACGGGATTTATGGTCCAAACCTTCTCCTCCCAGTCGTGCTCGGCACCACCGTGGCCATGCTCATCGTCGCCGTCGGGTTCGGACCTTGCCGTCAGGAAGAAAGAGAAGGAGCGCAACAATGGTGGTCTTTTGGTTATTTACAGATCGGGTCCCTCGAGTCTTGATTATTCACAAATCAGCCCCCCAAACTTTTGAATGTGCAAACACAACCTCTTGATTTCGCCCCAAACTTTCAGTTGTGCATTTAAAAAACCCTTAAATAAAAGCTTTGCAATAGACCATACGATTTTTCCCATTTCTTAACCAAGTTTCTTAAACTCACTTTTTCCTCTAAAAATTATTAAAAATGATTAAGAGACCCTAAGTGTCTCTTATGGATAATGATGCTCTGAGAAACTTGTGACCACATGTTTATATGTTGCCCATGCTCATACAAACAGTCTTCATCTAGATAACTTGTCAGGATATTTAGTTTGTTTTCATTGTTTAGAACAAAAAAAAAAAAGAGGCTAGAAAAAGGACACATCCGTTAACCAGAGCCTAGTTAAAAATTCACAAAGAACTAAAACTTGATGGGATTGGTAAACCTTACTATTAGTCAGATCTCGTAAATCTATTGAGCACAACGAACCGACAAAAAAGAAACACGAAGAGATAAAGAAAAAAAACATGAAATTCGAGCTTGTCTTCATACCCTATCCTGGGATCAGCCACCTCAGATCAACAGTGGAGATGGCGAATCTACTAGTCAAGCAAGAAAACAACCTTACTATCTCCGTTCTCATCCTTCCTTTCCTCTCCGGAAGCGCAGCCGCTGCTTCCCCCTACTTGGAAGCTCTCTCCGCCGCATCGGACGACCGCCTCCGCTACCAAGTGATCTCCGCCGAAGACCAACCAACCTCTGGACCCGAGCCTACGACCCTTGACATGCATATCGAGAACCATATCCCAACTGTGAGACGCGCCGTTGCCAAGCTCTTCGACCACTACTCGACCCAACCAAACTCGCCTAGGATCGCTGGCTTCGTCCTCGACATGTTCTGTACTTCGTTGATCGACGTGGCGAACGAGTTTCACGTCCCGAGTTATCTTTTCTACACGTCTAACGCTGGGATACTCACACTAGGGTTTAACGTTCAGCACCTATACGATGATGATAACTACCACGTTAGAGAAAGTGACTTTGAAGACTCGGAAGCCGAGTTAGTCGTTCCCGGTCTGACTCGTCCTTATCCGGTGAAATGTCTTCCACACGCCCTTGCATCGGAACTGTGGCTCCCTATCTTTGTGAATCACGCAAGAAGATTCAAAGAGATGAAGGGTATTCTCGTAAATACCGTTGCTGAGCTGGAACCTAACGTGTTGAAATATACTAATACGTCTATCACTCCTCCAACTTATTCGGTTGGACCACTTTTGCATCTTGAGCACCAAGTGGACGAGACACAAGAGGAGATATTGAGGTGGCTGGACGAGCAACCGGCTAGTTCAGTTGTATTTCTATGTTTTGGGAGCATGGGAGGGTTTAATGAGGAACAAGTACGAGAAATCGCAGTGGCACTTGACCGAAGTGGCCACAGTTTCTTATGGTCTCTCCGTCGCTCTTCGCCAAATATACTAAACGAACATCCTGAAGAGTTTAAGAATCTTGAGGAAGTTCTCCCGAAAGGGTTCTTGGAACGGACGCAAGAGAGAGGGAGAGTGATCGGATGGGCTCCGCAGGTGGCTATTCTCGCGAGTCCAGCGATAGGAGGTTTTGTCACTCACTGTGGGTGGAACTCGTTGCTCGAGAGTCTTTGGTTCGGTGTTCCGACAGCTGCTTGGCCGTTATACGCAGAGCAGAAGTTCAACGCGTTTGAGATGGTGGAGGAGCTTGGACTGGCTGTGGAGATAAAAAGGTACTGTAGAGGCGATCATTTGGGTGGAGTTGGTGACGGCGGTGGAGATTGAGAGAGCAGTGAGGTGTTTGATGGAGCAGGATAGTGATGTGAGGAAGAGAGTGAATGAGATGAGCAAGATATGTCATGCAGCTTTAATGGATGGTGGATCGTCGCGGGTTGCTTTGCAAAAATTTATCCAAGACGTTGCCAAGAATATGGCACTAGCATGCTCTTAAATTTTTATGATAGTAATAGTAGGTACTACTTTGAAGTGGAGATATATAGGGATGTTATCAGTGATGTATAAACGGAACTTTTGATGTCTCAACGAATTATAGTAACGACTAAAAACACATTAGCTAGAAACTATAGTCTCTCATGATAAGGCTTCACGTTGGAGTTTATTATTTTACTTAATTATTTGAAACCGTTTAAACTAATGCCTAAAAGGAAGATAATTCATTTCATATCATTTTAAACTTTACTCAAGTTGAGTTTTTTTGTCAAATATGTTGTGTCACTATAAAGTTTTTGTTTCTCATTAGAGCTGGATTGGTCGAATAATGCTTTGTTGATATGAAAGTGTTTGGGGACAATTTACTATGGACCAGTGGTGCGCCACATCATCATAGTCCATGAGTTTCCGCCTAAAAGAACCACCTACGGAAGCCAAGAGATATATGCAAGCACTGACACATGGGACTTTGGGCACTTATGAGAAGCAACCCCAATGAGAAGCTCATTTACAGATTTCAAGTAAATATAAAGTATAAGAGCATCATTATCGTAGTTGCTTAGAAGGGGTTCTTATCCAAAAATAAAGGTGGATCCCATCATTTTGGCTAAGAAACGTTTCCAAAATTCCCAAATTAAGAATCATCTCTTGCACTGTTTTGCAGGCTTCACTGACACGTGTCAATCCGCAACTAGTTCACTTTTTTTTAGTTAGAAAAAAATAAAAAATAAGAAATCCAAATAGATTTGTGAGATAAAGATGCCCTAACTAATTTATAGCATTTCTATGAAATATTTAAATTTAATATAAAACAAGTAATAAAAGCATTAGAAAAGAGGTATGTAGCTAAGACCATGATTATCCTCACCTCTTAAGTGCGTACTTAAGAGCATCTTTATCCCAAATACCCTAATGGGTTTCTTAATTTTTTTTTACTATTTGTCTTAAAAAAAATTAAAAAATGCACCAATCACGGGCCGCCACGTGTCAGTGGGGCCCGCGAACAGTGCAAAAAACCCTCCAAATACGTTTCTTATTTGGTATGCATAGGGGACTGTTTTTTTTAAAAAGTGGGACCCCCCTTATAAGAAACCCTCTTTTCCGAGGGATAAAGATGCCCTAAGGGGTGCAACCTACACTTTTTTTTAAAAAAAACACACATATTCTTTCTCTTCTTTAAGGGACAGCTCTTGGGTTTTTTAGACTGTTCGCATGCTCAGCTGACACGTGGTGGTCCGCGATTTGTTCATCTTTTATTTTGTTATTTATTTTTAAATCAGATAAAAAAGAATTCAAAAAAAATAAGAACCCCTTAGAGCAAGATTATTGAAAGGTTCTTAGGCGGAAGTTCTTAGGAACAGTTAAGGAACTGTCTCTTAATTTTTAACTGAAAAAGTTAAGGACGTCTCTTATATAAGGAACATCTTTAACTTTTTCAGTTAAAAGTTAAAAGACAGTTCTTTAACTGTTCCTAAGAACCTCCCCCTAAGAACCATTCAATAATCTTGCTCTTAGAGTTAATCATGCTCTATGGGTGTTACAGTTCTTTGAGTTATTATGATACATGCATTGGACCTGCTCTAAGACCTTAAGAAGTACCATAAGGCACAAAAGAGTATACATCTCTATTCGGATACCAGCCCTTATTATGCTTTTAAGAACCGGAGAAAATAAACCAACTTGTTGGAGTAATGTCAAAAGGCTTTTTATAAATAATCCCCTGAAGCAATAGAGAAAAGGAGTCCAAGAAGAGAGTTCAAGTGGTTCAGAGCATCTTTACTGCAGGTTTTTTAGTATGAAATTCTTAACTTTTCTAAGAGACGTTCTTTAGTTGTTAAGAGAAAAATTAAGAACCGTCTCTTAAATAAGAGACATAAATTTATTTTTTAGCCAAAAAATGTATTTGAAAAAAAAAAGTTAAATAAAATTAAAAACCTCGTCCTAAGAGACCGAGAATAAACATGATCTCAATAGAAGGAAGCTACTAATCAAGTGAGACAATTGCCTCTTTATCTGCATGATTCTTTTCCCTTTCCTTCTTGGCGGTGAAGTTATGTCTTTCGCTTATGTGGTATTCATCTATGCCAAGCGCCTTTGCTATGATTTATCTTTAGTGAAAATGCTAAGCCAATGATATCAGAACCCACCGATGTTGTTCACATAATTGCCCTTGTTTCAGATGTTCATGGGTGAATGTGAGCACAATCTTTGTACACCTGTGTGTTGTAGGAAGATTGTACTCAAAACTGTTTTACTAATAAATTGAGCGGAAAACATTCTTCTTACGCAAGAGACAAATTTCACTATCTTCCTTGTGAGGTATGTTACATATATGAAGGGAACCCAATGAAAGAAGATATGGAGCTTCACCAACCATATGTGTATCGATTGCAAAGATTATAGACAAACATGTTCGCAATGTATAAGTGTCAGTTCGAGCGGATGAAAGATCAAAAATCCGATACAAAATTACAAATCGTAGTTCGCCATATGGTGCTGAGCTCTGTTTTTAAGATGTAAGCTACTACTATGTTTCTCAAATTCTAGAAATCGAAAACATTCACACTTAATGTAAAATGATTGGAGTTTGAATAAAATTTACATTCTATTGGAAACCAGTGTAAAGTTTATCCCAGATTTTGAATGTAATCTTTTAAGTCATAAGAAGACACCAAAGTAAATTCTAACTCATAAGAGTTATACTTCTATACCTTCCATTGCAATTATTGTAAATTTGATTATGAATTCATATTTTATTAGAACCACATACATATATTTTTGGGTGCATAAACCCAAATGAAACAACATCAAAATCAAATTAACAACACTTTTACCTCCAAGAGTCAAAACACAACAACAAATGCACAAATTAAAAAAGAACAGGATATAACATTACACCACTTCCCGATCATACTCACTAACTTCCGGCAACAGAACAGCGTGTCCTGATCACACCGGCTGAGCCCGTCTTCACTTTAACTCTCCCCATCTTCTCCATTGACTTAGCGAAAGCCTTGTAGAACTTCTCTTCAGAACCGTTGACCAAATCGTTGATCATCTTCAACGTGGCTGAGTTCTTAGTCAAAGCAGAATCAGACTGAAAGAGACCTCTCCTCTTCAAGACAAGCCTGTAGTAACTGAGATCGAAGCTTCTACGACTACCTGGATCCATCTCGAGGATGGTGGTGGTGTCGTTGAGACTCTTACATTTGTTAGTCTTTATGTTCGCTGCGTACTCGCTGTCCAGAGATGGATCTTGTTTGACTGTCGTCGAGAAGTTGTAGAGACGTTCACTCATGGAAGAACAATGCGAAACGCCGATCGTGTGAGCCCCTGAAAAAAAAACAGTAAACCAGTTTTACGGATGTCCATATTGGATATCAAGACGATAATAACCATTGTTGAAATGCTAGGCATGTAACTATAACAATATAACCCTTAATTAACCGGCTGTTTAGCCTAAACACTAAAACTTTAATCATAAGTAATTCAAAACATAGCACTTGAACGTTAAATATATTGATATCATATTATTTATTAGATACCGTTCGTTATTTTTGTAATACCATACTTTTTTTAGGCAATAGCGTTTAGGCTAAACGGCCGGTTAGAACATTTTTTATAGCACTGATAACGGTAAGTGTGTCGAGGTTACATGCAATCCAAAACCGATTTGGTTATCTCCGGTTATTGAAACTTACCGGAGAGTAGAACAAGGTCTTTGAGATTAAGGCCTTGGTTAGCGAAACGTTGTTGTAACGTTGTGAAGTTACTCGTCGGTGCGGGAATGTTGTTCGTAGCCTCAGCCAAATTAGAGATCCTACCGTCTCTTCTTCCGGTTGGAACACTCCACGAAGGACCTCCCTGTAGAAAGTCAAAGCATTCAAAGTATAACTTCACTTTTGGTTTAACTTGCAACGTTAGCTGAAATGTTTCAAGTTGTATACTTACGGTAGCAACAACAGAGTCTCTAGCGGTCAAAGCGATGATATCAGCGCAAGAAACAGTCTTAGGACACTCTGCTTCAAGAATAGTCTTGATCCTCTCTACGAAACCGAATCCTCTGAGTGTTAGATTTGGTGGTGCATCTCTCTCTGCGTTCCCAGATGTTGAATTTATCAACACTGATCCATCGCATCCCTTCATTATTTTTTATTCAAAATCATTGTCCAAATTTTAACAGAAAAAAAATAATTCATTGTATAGCTGTTAACAAAAAATCAATAATATCTTTTATTTTTCCATAGCTCAAATTTACTACTATCAATTTACCTTTTTCTATTTAATATATAACACATCTTCTAGATTGTTTCATCATTATTGGTAAGTTATAGAACTGGATGTGTGGATATTAATTTATATTATATATGCACATAAAGTAGACACATATCTAAAATAAATGAAAACAAATACCCGGACGAAGCAATCATGGAAGTGCATTCTGAGGAGAGGAGCTGCAAGAGAAGGACCATTGTGGATATGGTTTTGAATATGATCTGAGATTATTTTCTCAGCATTTGGACAGCTTTTCGCGTAGAAATTCATTTGAAGCTGAGCATCAGATTCAGATGATCCAAACATTCCCATAAGAACCGTGGCTGAAACCACAACCATGACATTCAGTTGATTCATCGTCTTCATTAGATACTTTCCTCGATCTTGTTTCTCAATTATCTTTCTTTGGTTTTGTGTCACTGAACAGAGACAAGATATAGAGCAATAATGGAGGGGGTCTATTTATAATTGGAGTGATGAATATGGTAAAAGTAAACCGCAACTGACCACAAAACTTGTGAAAAATTAAATATAATCACATTATATTTCCTTGTATAAATATACACTTGAAAACCCTTTAACAAAAAAAACAAAATAGATATACACTTATATGACGTAAACACACACAGAATAAACGAAAAAACTATATTTTAAAGAAAATTAAGAATACTAACTATATATTGAAAAGAAAAAAATTAAAACCAAAAAGTAAGAGAAATTTACATTAACCATATTTACTTTTAGTTTTGAAAAAGTAAATAGACAATTATGATTTTACGGTTAACTAATCTAAACTCATAATTTATATTTGAGGAATGAAAATTTGGAGGGTGCGGTATAAGATTTTAATAAATATATAAATAAATATTTTAAATTTTAAATATATTTTTTTAAAATTATTTTCAAAATTAATATTTTATTGCAAATTTTTTTTTTTAAAATTAAAAAAAATTTGAAAAAAGTTTCAAATTTTTTTATAAAAAACTAAATTTGAATGATTTTTTTACCTCTTTAATGATTTTTTGAAAAAGGTATGTGTGAAAATTCAAAATGATTTTTTACCTCTTTAATGAAGAGGGTATGTGTGAAAATATAATGAATATAAAATGAATTTTAGTACAAAAATAAGATACAAAAAATGGGATAAATTTCAAATTCTCCCAAAACGTAAAGTGACACTCGAATAAAACCCCTATTTTGTAGTTATACCCTTATATGTTCCATGACTAGCTGTACTGGAATTTTAATTTTTAAGACCAACTAAATGAAGTAAAGAACTATAGATATGTATTGTTTATTTGTATTTAAAAAGCAAAAGGATAAACTCTGCTGGGAGAGAGAGAGAGATAGAGAGAATACATCATGTCAATGACTAGAGAAATAATGAGAATTACTAAAATCACATGTGAATAGTTCTTTTTAAAAAGAAGGGTTATTACATTAAAATACTTATTAAACTATTTCTTTATAAAAAGAGGTTAAGTACTTTTAGATGCACACAACAAGGTATCATATACTTATAATTGTGTGTCACCTTTTACATGAAAATGGTAATGTAGTTTACTCTTTCAAATGAAAAAAATCACGATAGTTGGCTATCTAGACTTAATACTGTATATACAATGTTTTAAATACGGGAAAACCTAGAATTATAAGAATTCAAATGAATTTCAGTTTTCAAAAAAAAAACTACATAGTTCAAGTCATATATGAATTTTTTTTTTTAAAAAGTCATATATGAATTCTCTCGTCTCGATTTCCATTGTAACTGATACTTTAGACACTTTCTCTTTATTACCAATTTGCTGGAAACAAAACATTGTAGATGGTAGATCCCAACTTGGGATTATTGTTTTCCAACAGTGGCGAGTGATTTAAGGAAGTAACTAGAGCTGACCCGCTCATCGAGCGGATGTTAATTTAAATTTTGTTTTGTGATATATTTATTTGTTTTTACATGATGATATACTATATATAAAATATACTATATATTTTGACTAATTAGAGATAAATATAAAGTCAACGAACGTAATATGGTTATTCGTTTGTAAACGTCAATTGTATAATAAAATTTATATTCCGATAAAAATAATGTCATTTGTTTACATATGAGTTTTTGTCAATTAATAAAAGAATTAGTTTAAATATTTTTAACAAATGTGTAATATTATTTCTATATTATTCATATATCTTATTAAAACTTAGCACATGAAATCTATAAAATAAATTTTTACTTTTGTTTTTATATTTTGTTTAATGATATCTTTAAACATATAGGTTATTTGAATATTTTTAGGTTCATATGAACCTACCCGGATGTTTTATTTATATATTATATATCTAGACTAATATATCTAGACTAAATTTTTAGGTTCATAGGTTATTTGATATGAACCTTTCAGTTTAAAAATGAGAAAAAGATAAACAACATACCTTGATCCTAGAGAGAGATTGTGGAAAAGATGAGAGGTTTTTGAGTTTATTTTTGAGAAATGAAGATGGAGAGTTATATAGAAAAGAAAAATGTAAAAGTGTGTTGATTAAGCATTCTTTGAAATATTCTAGATAAAAAAAAATTATTACTAAATATTTTGAAAATTGTGTATTATATATATTTAAATTAGATATTCTTATATTTTAGTTATTGACCAAAATAGTTAATAAAGATAAGAATAAGAATATTCGATGAGTATACTTAAAATCTTTATGCAATATTGCTAACACCAATATTTGGTAAGATAATAAACTCCTCACCATCATGTATATAACTGTTTTGTAATCTAATTTGTAACCCTACGAATTATATATAAGAAAATCACTAATCACTAATATAGTTTGAAAAACGATATGGCATTATAATAATGATTTAGTCAAGTTGTGAATATTATATATAGTTGGTTAAACCTCGGTTGATGTTAAACCAAATATTATGTTAGGGTATTTATATCGTTAGCTTAAATCTCTTTTTTTAGTTAGGTCAAATTGTATAAGATTTTACCTGATGGAGAGGTTACAAATAAATTGAGTATATATTCTTTATAATATTATTGATAATATTTAGATATATAAAAGTCTAAATTTAATTCGGAATGCAGTATATTATGAGAATCAAGTTTGAATAAGATTTCCATAATATTATAGTTGGTGTCAGTTTGGTTTGAAAAAAAGAATCGCTTGATTTTAGGAAATACAAAACAAAGATTGCTTGATTTTTATATTTTATTAATTCGATATTTTATTAATTCGAGTTTGATTTGATTTCAAAGGAATAATCACTTGTTTTTAGGAAACAAAAAATTCCCAAAAATTTAGATATATTTTTGGATTGGTTTGGATTGATTCGTGATCCACATTAGACCGGTTTAATGGCAATTCAGATAATTCGAAAATAAAACAGATAAACAAGGCAATCTATTATTTTTCTTGTTTCCAAACACTATTAATTAGCAAAGCAATCCGAATTTGTAGCAACATTTATTGTATATTTAGTGAATTAATATGTAAGGAAAAGACAACATTTAATTAAGTATGATTTATGAAACCATTAAAATATATAGATAAGAATGAGATGCGAATTTGCAAGTTATTTTCCAAATAAACTAAGAAAATGAAATATGATTATTAATCGGATATAAGACAGCTTCCTAATTAATAGTTTCATTTAAATCATTCCTGTAATAACTGGAGAAATTTAAGGCATTCTCACTTTTGTACTTCTATTTTAATAATATAGAAGGAATAGCAGCTTTTCAAGACGACCTTCAATTCAAATAGGGTTGCAAAAGAAAATTTAATAAAATAACTCAACCAATTTGAATTAAATAATTAATCCCAACCGGACTGGATAAAACTCTTGTTTAATTAAATTCGATTTTTCTTACAACAGTAGTCCGGTTTATTAATAGTAAACAGTAGTACCGAATAACATATATCTTATTAAAACAGAAACATTGTGTTGGATCTAACATTTATTTTATAAGTTTTTTAATTAAAATACATCTTCTTTTTTTCATAGTTAAATTTTCATTAAATCAAGAATATTCTTTTCTTTATACTACTGTCCATATTTTTAAACAATATATTTCTTTCTTTATATTACTATCCATGTTTCCAAACAATATTATGATTAACCTTGTGTCCAAACAATATAAAATATTAGATTTCATCTTTTTAATAGTTTCTAACAATTTTATTTTAAATTATTTAGATAATTAAATAACATTCAAATAATTTATGAAACAATAAAAATAAATAATTTATTTTTACAGGTCTAAATACTATAAAAAATTTCAATCAATAAAAAATTAATTAAATTAACAAAATATTTTATTTATATTTCTTAAATAATGATTATATCATTTATTTAAATAACATAATAATCCAATAACATATATAAACGTTATACATTGTATAATAAATATAATAACAAAAATAATTATGACTAAGGATGGCTATCATATACGTAAGGATGTAAAAATCGTTCGATTAAAAAGACAATTGAGGTGATTTTCATAAATTTTAAATATCGATATTTTTAAAACTTGAACTGAATTTTCGGATCACCGGATTAACCGGCTGACCACGGGTCTGATTCGAATTTAAAAAAAATGTTTTAAATGAAAAATACTAAATTATTAATAAATTGTTAATAAAATATTTCGCGCTTACAAAGCGTGGATCAAACTCTAGTACTTCAAATTATAATTAATGTAATCATAGAACTGAAACATATTAAAACCTAAATTAATTATTTTAATAACATGTAGCCGCGTTCCAAAAAAAAACTAAATAAATCACATATAGCCTTTAACGCCTTAAATTGCACAATTTAAAAAATCATACCGATCCCTTTTACACCACTTATTAAACTGACCATAATTGCTTAAAAATTGTAACTCTCATAACTTTTAATACTTTACTTTATGTACTTTGATATGTGCATGAAATCTCTTTTAACTACAATTTATTATGATATTACAATAATGAAAAAATTACATTGATGATTCAACAATATAATACTATAAAGATTTACGTCTAATTGCATTATTTGAACCATTTTATAAAGATCCATGTTTGACCAAGTTTACTTGCATCATGTCAAAAATTCTTTATAAATTTTTTTTTCTGTAATCTGTATAATTATTTAATAAATCACTTTTTCGCTAAAACTTGAATTTTTTTTGATATAGAATCAATGATGAATTCTTAGTCCAAATACTAATGGAACTTTCACAAAATAATTCAGACCTATACCTTTTATCCCTAAACTTTCCATTTTATATTACAGAACTAGGTAATTATCCACGATGCAAACAAAACAAATTATCCATGACATACATGACAGATATAATTTTTAAATAAAATGATGTAACAGATAGAAGTTTTTTCATTATGATGTAATTTTTATTTTTAAAAATATTTATTCTAACAATAAATATTTATTCTAACAATAAATATATATTCTAACAATAAATATATATTCTAACAATAAATATTTATTCTAACAATAAATATTATGCAACTAAATTATCTGATACTAAATATTGTTTTTCTATATCGGAACCTCAATCCTGCTAGGCAGTCAAGATATGGTTTGGAACAACTTGGAGATCATCAACGGATGTATGTGCCTATAAAGATCTTCTTTTATTGATTAATGAAGTGTGCAAACATTCTATTTTGTTTCCTTCTTTTTCTTGCTGCGACATGGGGCATGCACTTACGTCAGGGTATATGCGAGATTACTCTCTCTCCTTTTTTTAAAAAACCGGTAGATTACTCTTGCAAAGTTATCATATGCGAGCTGTAAGAAGCAAAACGATCAAATCCAAACATTTCAAACAGCGTTTGATATTGTAATTTCAAGAAAATACACCTTTCGCTTTGATTTGAGGAACAATATGATTACTGACCTGGACGAGGTATGTCAACTGGTTATACCTCATGTTTCGGTATGGAAGTTCACGAATTCGAGTCTCGGGCAGGGAGAAGTGTCCAAACCCCTTAAAAATGTACAAATAAAGACTAGTTCCGAGCCTAGGGGAATTAAGGCGAAGGTCCGAACCCATCCTGATTAAACAAAAAAAAACAATATGATTACTGCGTTTTATCACAGGTCAATTATTCTAATGTACATGTTACCAAAATCGAATAGTAATATCAATGCAATATTTTAAATCAAATTCATAAAGAATTAGTGATCTATATAATTAAGAATACACAAATTTTCCTAATCTAAAAAAAAAGATAGTTGATTGGTAACAAACTAAAATTCTATTAAAATATAAACAAAAATGGTTTCAAATTCAATCAAAAATAAGTATAAGAACTAAACTTTCAATCAAATATAAATGATAGATACATGGACAAAGATAATAGATATAAGGTGATCAAGGTTCAATCTAGGATGTTCAAACAAAATAATCATCAAATCTATAGATCTAGATCTCATTCAAATTGATTAATCCATTTCCGTAACATCCATATGCTAATCTCATCAAACATCAACTCTCGTTGGCCTAACACAATCTAGCATACAATAATAACAAGTCTATTAATCATTTAACATCTCTAACATTAATTTTCATTGGCTAGACATGTAAAAGACATTACTAGGTTGGTTCAGTCATTTCATCGAACACATTCTGGCATGAAATCACCTAAGCTCATCAACTTAGTCAAAGCTAATATAGCATTATGATCACCTAATAAGTCATAGAACAATATTAATCAAGAAAAAACATCCTAAACATCCACCTAATCTCTCTAATCTACCTAGCCCATGAACCACAAAGTAACTACTCACTAATCTTCATGAAAAAACTTAAACCCATGTAATATTTAAGGTTAATCATATTAATAAGCAAGATAAACACAATATAAGATGAAGTACATCCTTAAAATGATCAAAAGATTCAAGTATTTACAATATTAGACAAAGTCTTAAGAGGAAATACAATATGTCCCAAATTTAGGTCTACAATGTATTTATAGTAGCTTAAAACTCAAACCGGGTCAACCCAAAGTCTCGGATCGACCCAAAAACAAAAGGATAAAATCTGGTCTCGATGCCAAACACGGGCAAAGTTGTCCATGGCCGTCGTCCGCGCTCGTCCATTCTCCACCGTCCACCCTGCACGTAAACCGCGAACCAGTGTTGCCCGCGTTGGCTGTCTGCGTTCGTCCTCTTCTTCGACTCGTCCAACCTGCCAGCATTCCACAGGTGGATTCAACCCACGGTCGACATCCGCAGTTTGTCCTGAGCTCACTCAACATCCTGGCTCCATTCCACATGCTGCGTTTACCCGCGGTCGTAACCCGCAGTCGTGACATGCGGTTGTGACCCGCAGTCGACCCATTTCTTTAGCTCATTTTCCCAAAGCTCAATCTTCACTTCTTTTGATTCAAATTGATCCCAAACACCTCCAAAGACTTAAAAAAAGACACTCCAATACCTAATAAAGACATATGCATGGAAATGCAACCTAAAATGCCTAAATGCTAATCTAAATGCCCAATATGTACACTAATTGCTAGTTACGATCATGCAAATTCATAAGATATCACAATACACGAGGGATAGCGTTCGCTCTAAAGGGATAAGTTCGCTCTAAAGTCTCTATATCTTGTTTCTTAAGACACCACCGCACTCATCTTTTCTCGATGCCGGCATGGCTCTTGGCCGCTGGTGTCGGGTCCTCTTTTTCGTCAATTGTTTGTTACCGTCCTTTTTCTCTTACTTTATCGTTCTCAGCCTCCGCGTTAGTTCTCCAGTCATCTCCAACAATTACCGTCTCGTCAAGCCTCTTCGTCTTCACCAAGAAGATCCATCCTCCTCTATTAGTCTCCTTTGCCTCTCATGCTCCTTTCCTCATCAACACTCATCCTCTCAAGGTGAGCAGAAACGACAGATCTACCCACTATGTGTGTGGATTCACCGTTTTGGCTCTTTGACTCTCACTTTGTCTCCACTTGGTGCACGACCTGAGCCTCTTTTGTTAAGCCTTTCCCCTTTGTTGGATCTAGACAAGGCCAGACAAGCCTCCTTTCGTAAAATGTCTCGTCAATTCATCAACTCCAACTCTCTAACACTTGTTCTAGAAAATTTAGCGAGGGTTTCAATTGGATATATCTCATGATATGTGCCTTTGATCCGTTATATTGGGTTTACGGCTCATACTAGGGTTTGTTGAGAACTATGAGGCCTGATACGGTAAATATCGGAATCTAGGTGATCAACACGACCCATGATCTCGTCCTCTCTTGGAATATCGTTAAGAGCATTTACTCGCCTCCCACCTTCTCCGTCCACCTCGTTCTCACTGCCTCCTTGTCAGGCCCCGCCGGGACTCTACAGGGCTCCAACCATCTTTTGGGTTTTGGTATGTCCACATAATATTCCATTATGAAGTTTTCGTTTAAAGCAACAATCCTTCCAAAGATTTGTCTCAGACTTGACATTGTTCTGTTAGACTACTGAAACGTCTATGTGATATATTGTGAAAGAGTGTGGACTCGCCTGATTTTCTCGCTACTACGGCATTGCTGCATGTCCATCATACTACGCCGTCTCAAGCATCGACGGTTCTTCACAGAATTGGTCCTACGATATTCTCACCCCTTTCCTTGCCGCCGAAACTATTGTGAAAGAGTGTGGATGCGCCAGATCTTTCTGCTATTACGTGACCGCTACATCTCCATCACAATACGCCGTCTCAAGCATTGATGGTTCTTCACAGAGTCGGTGCTACGATCCTCCACCACTTTCTTTGTGGCAGGTACTAATGTGCAAGAGTGTGGACTCACCAGTTCTGATCGCTACTACGTCACTGCTGCGTCTCCATTACATTACGTCGTACATCTCAAGCATTGACGGTTCTTCACAGAATCTGCAATGCGACCCTTTCACCGGAGATGCAATTTTCTATGGGGGTTCTCAGACTTCTTACTTTCAAAATCCATTGGTTGGATTTTTCGACGTCTCTCGACTTCTTTGCGTTCTTTCGAACGTGGTTTTAGAACTATAAGTGAAGTTTTTCTATGGATCTCTTCTCTTCTTCGCCACATCTATCATTCCTTATATTTTAGTTATTTTTGTTTATCAGTATATCTTGGAAGATCTCTCCAATTGTAATCGCATTGAACCTTTAATCTATATAGGTATTTGGTGTTAAAGAAATAAAAAGAATGAACAATACAACTGGCCAAATAAAGAAGGATTTGACCGGTGATTGTGGTCGAGTGGTAAGGAGGTGTGCCTGGAACGCTAATACGTTTCAGGTTCGACCAACCTGATGCGCGAAACTAAGTCACAATTATCCTTGTCACCTTACACGGATGTGGGTTCATACTTTAAGGCTCATTTGAATATCCGAAAAGATGGTCTATCCGTGGACTACACCTCCGCTTGGAGATTAATCTGAACCTCTCCATGGACTTTGGATACCCCAAGTGAATAAAAAATAATAATTATAAAGAAGGAACAATGAAAAGGAAAGATACCGACGATAATCACCAAATCCCACTATCATACACAAATAAGTTTTCAAATTCGTAATAATCGAATATATCAGCATATAAAATAAAATAATAGCGAAATAATGAATAGCAATTATGTACACAGCAGTTCGGGATATATACCACATGGCAAAATCCATAGACCTCTATGGATTTTAATTCATTTTCGACTCAAACAATAAAAATTAGACTAGAGTTTTATCCATGCATCTGTGCGGGTATTGATTTTTATGTTTTTATATATTGATATTTGTTTTTTAAGATTAGTGTTATATATTTTATATCTGCCATCGTATAACTAATTGTATTCAATAGATCCGGACTGAATCCGATAATAAAATTATTTTTTATACAAATATCCGAACCCGTTTCAGATACATGGATTATTTAGATAGTTTTATGTTTCTACACATCAGAATCGAAATCATTCAGATCCGTAAAGATACAACTCGAACTCCGCACATAGATTTATAATTTCCAAGCGGGCTTTAATTTCAAAATCAAAAAAAAATTATTCTGAAAGAAAGTACTTATACATGAATGAGCGCATGAATGTCCACACTTAATTAATTATGTAAATAAATTAAAAAAATCTCTTTCTATATGTTTGGTTATAATAAGGAAAATAGAAAAAAATATTTAGTAAAATAGTTATATGAAGTGAAACATAAATGACAATAAATGTAATACGTTTTAGTTATTTTTATTAAGTTATTATTTTGTTCACATAAATTATGTCTTTGAATTATATGTTTTACTACGTAATTTCACCGATTGAAACTAAGATAAAAGAAAATTTTAATAAAGCAGATTAAACCGAACGATTAACCATATGAGAACCCCTGTTTTTTTTACATTTTTAAGTTTTGTAATTTTCATAAAGTTAATTTTGATTAACTAATAAATGAAAATCTGCATTATTATTTTATAGTAATATAATTAATGCTTTGATGTACTGTTAAGGTGAATATAATTAATGATGTGACATATTATTAAGATAATATAATTAAAAAAATATTAAAATAACACTATAGTTCTTTTTTATACTTCTATCCATGTTTCTAAACAATTCTTATTTATACTTATGTCCATTTTTTCAAACAATCTTCAAATATACTTCAGTTTTAATAATATAGACGTTTAATAATAATTTTTTTATTTGTACATAATATTATATTTAAAACTTATAACTTGATGCAATTTGATGTAATTGTACTATTCATATATTAACATGTTTTTTTGTTAATTTATTTTAAACTGAAACAAAATACTAAATTCTTTTAATGGTCAATATAAAATATTAATTTGGTTAGATAAGCTTTGGAATTCTAATTATTTAATTTAAATTTATTTTAGATGCAGTAGTAGAATCTATAAAGAAAAAGAAATACTTAATTTATTGTAAATGTAAAGACTAAATTTATAAATAAAATGAAGTATTTTCTTATATTACTATCCATATTTCTAAATAGTTTTCATTTATATTGTTATCCATGTTTCTAAATGGTACTAACAAATATTTTAGTTTTAATAATATAGAAGTAGTAAAAGTTAACAAAATATTTCTTAAAGAGGTCTTAAAAGACAAAGAACTTCTACCTCTTTAAATGACTTTTCAGACATTAGCCAATTGAATTAATAAATATTTTTAATAAGAGAACGGTCAACAATTACATTAGTTTATGGGAAATTTTTAAAAATACCACTTGTACCACTTTTCATTTTTATCTTCATTAAGGAGATATTTTCAAAAATACTATTTTTTAAGGGGTAATTTTTTTTTAAATTAATTAGAATCCTAAATTTTAAATTTCTAAACCCTACCCCCACTCTACACCACCCCTTAACTCTAAATCTTAAGTCTTAAATTAATTAACTCAAGAGTTATAAGTGTGTTTTTTCTTCTTAAAAAAATAAAAATAAAAGTGATTAATATATTTTAAAATATAATAAAAAAATGGTATTTTTAGCAATTTCCCTTAGTTTAAACAGAAATGGAATTAGCACATGATTCTCTAACTTCCATTTACGACCGACACTATCCACATCTTTAAAATACCATTACAGATAACCATTTTTTGATGCAATAGATCGAACGTCAATATTCATGCAGATTAGCTAATTCTTATAGTCTGAAATATAAGCAACTAATTGATGTTAAATAAATTATTATTATTATTATTATTAATTCCTCTGTTTCAAAATAATAGATTTTAAGGTTTTTATATACCAATTAAAAAATTACTAACTTTTATTCAGTTTATCTTGTTTGTATAAAAACAACATTAACTACATATAATTCAACCAATAAAAAATTATGCTTCAAAATACAAATAGTCATATCAAGTTACATTAAAAAATTTCATAGAAACTTGTAAACAAAATTTAAAATGAATCAAACAAAAAAATTCTAAAACACGACTTAAACCGAAATGAATATTAAATTGTTATTATACAATTAACTAAACTGATACATGTTGGCAAAAAAAAACAAAAAAAAAAACTAAACTGATACTTTTCATGAATATTTTTAAAATGTTTTAAAATATTTCATAATATCGAAATGAAAAGAATAATTGTTTTTATATGTGTAGTAACTACTCCTTATGTTCAATATATATGATGTTCTATAGAGGTTCTATTGTTTCATGATATATGATGTTTGCACATGTCTATATAATTTTAACTTTACCAAAACCTGTGTAACCAATTTTTTCTTATTTTTATTTATAATTAATCAATTATTCTTTATTATTTTATTTATAATTAAATAATTTAGCTTAAATTTATAGTTATTGATATTTTTTATAAAAAGTGTTTCTTAATATTTATGCATTGGGCTAAAATATCATGTAATATGAAACATATGGATTATAACTAAACATCATGTAATAATTTTCTTTATTATTTTATTTATAATTAGATAATTTAGCTTAAATTTATAGGTGTTGATATTTTTGTTAAAAAAATAACTTTTTTAATATTTATGCATTGGGCTAAACATCATGTAATATGAAACATATGGATTATAACAAAGCTTTACCATTTAACTTGATATACGAATGCAATAAATTACTAAGAGAACAAATGAGTTCTTTTACTGACTTCCATATGCTTTTTTGTTAAGATTAAGCAAAGTGTTTAAGGTCAAAATCATGTATCTCCACCTTGAAAACATTTTCACCCTCCTATGAAGGATGCCCAACCTTTGAAAGACCGGAACACTCGCCATTACCCCAGATTGTTGACGACCATTTCCCTTTTTTATATAAACACTAAATTGCATTTTCTTTTAAGTATCTATCTAAATTTTTTGGATCATTCAGTACATCCATATATAATGTATGAAAGAAGTATCCATCCATTCGGCAAAAAGCTAAGTGCACCCGATTGGTGTACATTTGATATCCATCTTGTCCTCTACGGCCAACGATGAAATAGCTTTAAGGAATCAAAAACTAATCTAAGCATTTCAGAATTAAGACATCTCCACTATCTCCACTGGTACACTATTTTTTCTTCTATAATTTGCAATAAAATAGAGTAACTCTATTAGGACATTTCCAATGGTACACTATTTTTTCCTCTATAATTTGCACTAAAATAGAGTAATTCTATTATGTAGTAATTTTTGTTCCAATGGTTTACTTTATAATAAAGTTACTCTATTTTAGAATAGAATATAGAGTTATGTCACTTTTCCACTCCAAATATAGAGTGAAAAAATGACATTACTCTATATTTCACTCTATAATAGAGTAAACCATTGGAGCAAAAGTTATTCTATAATAGAGTTACTCTATTTTAATGTAAATTATAGAGAAAAAATAGTGTGTCATTGGAAATGATTTTATATAGTACATTTTGCTCCAATGGTTTACTCTATAATAGAGTTACTCTATTTTAGAGTGGAATATAAAGTTATGTCATTTTTTCACTCCAAATATAGAGTGAAAAATTGACATTACTCTATATTTCACTCTATAATAGAGTAACTCTATTATAAAGTAAACCATTGGATCAAAAGTTACTTTATAATAGAGTTACTCTATTTTAATGTAAATTATAGAAAAAAATATAGTGTGTCATTGGAGTTGGTCAGAGTAACTCTATTATAAAGTAAACTATTGGAGCAAAAGTTATTTTATAATAGAGTTACTCTATTTTAATGTAAATTATAGAGGAAAAAATAGTGTGTTATTGGAGATGGTCTTAGTTAAATCCTCCAAAAGAGCATATTTAAAGTAAAGTTTATATGTTGTAACATATTCTTTTCTGAATTTTCAGTTTAACAAATATAGAGAAACAAAGTTACAGTTTAATCATTAATATGATTAAAACTACATGATTATATTTGTAGAAAGAGTATGAAAGAAACATACCCCCATTGCCCAAAAAAAACCATACCCCACCCCTCAAAAAAGTTGTTCATATATATTTTTGTTGTCTTGTCTAATTGCCAAAACGTCCCCGTCGCTTTTATTTCTTGTCTTCCTTTATAAATTTGAGACTGCTATTTTTTAGAAACCTGTAGATTTTTGTTATTTAACAAAAGAAAGAAAGAAACGAGAATACTAAGAAGATTGTCAATAAATTGAAAAGATTGAATCGTAGAAGAAACTAGTAAGTAACGAAGTATGATTGTTTGGAAGTCACTTTAACATGTTTGAAGATATTTTAAAACAGATAGAACTTGAAAATTAAAAAGACGTCCAGTGGCTTAGACACAATACCTACTAGCTTATACTTTATATATAAATTTTGGTTTATGATTTGTATAATTTTGATTGGTCAAAAAATTCTAAGAGGGTATACAAATTTGACCCATTATAATACCAAATAAAGCTTCCATATCTTCACATTCTTGTTTGGAAGCAGATAGTTGTTGGCAGGTCGACTTTACAGGCTTACGAAATTGGTTAATTCCTTTCAACGTGTTTTTTTTTTGGTATAAACTTTTGTTGCAATTATCTCCTTAATTAATAAACCCTTTACCACAAAAAGCAATAGTTTCAAATTAAAAGAACATTAAGAATTCAACATGGATTATTCAATTTTTAGTAGAAACTTTGTTAAAGTTTATTTCCTTAACTAAGAAAACCTTGATCAAAAAAGCAATATATAGTTCCAATCTTATATTAAAAGGAAACCAAGAGTTTATATGTTTGAGTTGAGATTTTATTTGTTTTAACAAAAAGGTCCATTTTAAAACAGTTATTTATGAACGTGAACGAAATCATCATCCAGATGAAAATGTGTAAAAGCTTATCCCTGAAGATGTCTTAAAAACTGTGCGATTACCAATTTTTCACGGGTGTTGGCGTAGAAATAATATTTTGCTTGGCTTGAGAGTCTTGTGAGACTTTTGATTCTTCTCTTTTAATCATTCACTGTCTTTATCTTTTGCATTTTAAACTTTAGTATCTTTTAGCATATAAAATAGAAAAAGAAAACGTTTTAAACTATTTTTTCTTCAATATAAAAATAAAACAAAAATGCACAATTATAAGTCTAGCTAAGACTACTAACTTCCCCACTAAGTATGAGAGACTATTAGACTATTTTAAATTTTAAGTTCTCTCTTCTCATGAATCCATGAAGTGATCAAGATGTCCAATCAGCGACCAATTTCTAGCTTCACTTTGAGTGCAGTACATTAAAACAAAATATACATATAATACATCTACGATAAAGTGGATAAAGTTTGTAGTGTTGGGCTAAGTTTGGCCCATATTAATTTAGCTTAAAAATCACATTTTGGATGGGAAAAATATAAATAATAGAAATACAGAAGAAACTCTATAAGTTGATATTTGATAAATCAATAAAGAAACTAAATTAATAAATTTTATGAATTTTGAGTTGGTTCAATTTAAAATATGACATAAATCAATAAGATAATGAGATAATAATATTTCTAACAAAATTATATAAATATTTAGTTTCATTACAAATTACAAACTACTAATTTCTATATATATTTACATATTTTCAACGTTTTGATTTTATAAAAATAACTAATGTTTTTTGAAGTGCTGCCGTCTAGCCGCTGAGATGGCTGACGGAATGCTTGGCCAGGCCAATATGCAACAATAGGCTTAATTAGTCGTTTGTCTGCTTAATTAACAATTATCAAATTAGACTCTTTGACGAAAATGAATTGAAAGGGGCTTGGGTTATACTGCGGCCCACTTTCGTTACTTTTTAGAAAGCTCAGTTACGCAAATGGTATGTTGTTTGACACTTACATTGTTTATTGTTTAGAATGGTAGCTAGATAATGTTTATCTCCAGTCTTTTTAACTTAATTTGACTTTTTTTTTTATATTTTTGGTTAAAAGACGGCTTTTAGGTCTTTTATTTAAGAGACGGTTCTTAAGTTTTCTTAGTTAAAAGTTAAGAAACGCCTCTTAAAAAAGTTAAAAACCCATGCTAAGAGACTTTCAATAAACATGTTCTTTAAGGGCATGATTAATGGGGGGTTCTTAAGGTATTCTTAGTGCGTAGGACCCACTTACTGCTCACTGGTCTCATTGACACGTGGCGGCCCGTAATTAGTTCGTTTTTAATTTTTTTTGTTTAAAAAAAAATAAAAAAAAGAACCCCACAAGGGGTTCTTGGGTTAATCATGGCTTAAAGTTCACTTGTTCAACGTCGAGAAGTCTAGAACATGCTACTTACAGTGAGCATGTTGAAACTTTTTATAAATGTTTAATGTAGGAACCTTATTTTACTACAATGGGAACAACTGATATTTGTAAAAATAATAAGAATATAAATCAAAAATTACAATACCGAAATAAACGAATAAAGAAGAATTGCAGAATCGAGATGATTAATCTCTTTCCTTAAATCTTTAACCGTAGTGTGACGGTTGCATAGCACTCAGATTCCCATGATACAACTGCATATGTTTCTGTCTACCATCACCAAAAAATAGAACCTATCGAACCTAACTTTTGTGTTGTACTCTCATACTTAAAAATAAAAAGAAATACTAGTACAACTATTCTAAGTGGGAGAAAGTAAACTTTTGTTGGTGAATGTGTTTTTTTCTATAATGCTAACCAGCCATTTTATAGAAAAATAATGAGAAGCACAAAGTTTCATATTCAACAAAGAAATAAAACTTTCATGGTCCACTAATGGAAAGTTTAATTTTGTCAATTATTATGTGAATTTATTCCACATTTTGACCAAGAAATTGAAGAGTAATATTATTGTTGTTTGACCAATTCAAACTTAAATAATATATTTTTAAATGATTTTTTTATATATTTTATCAATATAAAAGATCAACATAAATTTGGTTTATAAGATTATGTTTAATGAACATGTAGTACAACTAACAAATCAAAACCCAAATTCAATCAAATACTAGATTTTGATCCGCGCTTTCAAACGCGGGATTATTTTCGACATAAACCAAATTATATGAAATAAATTTACATTTTTGATTATGTATCTACATTTAAATATTACAAATGAAACGTTATATCATGTGTTTTGGGTCACGACCAGGACACGTGGTTATACTGACTAACTGATGACTTTATATGGAGTCGAGTTTTTTTTAAACTCGTTATTTAATTTTTTTTATAAAATCCGCAAAATACGCTAAAATTTGGAACCCGACTACTAGTTGAACCTATGGGTGGCCACTATGTAATACAATTTGACTTAAATTTTCATATTTAAAGTATTATAATTTATGAATGTTTAGATTAATGGTGAATATATATGTTATGCTCTTATTTTACAAAAGTTAGTCAAACTAATTTATCATTTTATTGTAAGCGTAATGAATCAATATTCGAGAGGATACATACTAAATTAGAAATAAATACATGAATGTGAGATGAATTTTGACCCACATTGTAAGCGTATGGATCAATATTTGAGAAGATACATAGATACATGAATGTGAGATGGATTTTGACCCGCACTTTAATGTTTCTTATTAGTTTTTGATTAAATATTAATGTTTATTATTAGATTTTTACCCGCATTTAATGTTTTTATTAGATTTAGATGAAATATTAATGTTTATTGTTAGATTTTGACCCGTACTTTTTAAAGTGAGATGAATTTTTATTCAAATACTTATTTACTCAAAATTAGAAATCTTATACATGTGTATATTTTTATAAAAACATTTGTTTTGAAATATATATAATAAAAATAAAATTTACATTAATATAATTTTATGAAAATAAGATAATTAATAATATAACCTGCTTCATATATTATAATACAAATTTTTAATTTTTAATATTCATAAAATTTTATTTTATTATTATACTTTTTGTCAAAATTATTAAAAAAATATCTATTGTTATTATACTAGTCTCATACATGAGAAATATATTAATTATTTTTAATATTTTAATTTAAATATGTATATTAACTTATGAAATGATTTATTAGTTCATATATCGTATTTTAATATTGTTTAATAAGTTGACGTAAGTTGTAAAATTCATAAATATAATTTATTCTGTTATTTTATAACTTATAAATAATTAATTAATGAATTAAGTTACTTTATATTTATTACTTGGTGTAGTAATTTAATTATGAATATAAATTATATATATAAAAATATTATATATTTTCTATTATATAAATGAATAATGAATAATTTTTCCTTTTTAAATATAGTTAATATTAATAATGGCTTTATTATTTAAAAACAAATGTATATTTACATTTTAAATAAAATGTATTAAAAGATATTATTAAAATCTAATCTTACGAAATGATACTTAAGAATATCTTTTTTAGATATCTTATTTTGAAAGTATTAAGATAATTGGTTAGATATAATATATATTTAATAATAGTTAAGTTAGTTGTAGGAGAATAAATAGGAAATAAAAAAATGTAATGGTCCAACCAAGACTACTTGTAAGTAGATAAAAAGTAAGACTCTATTTTAATATATTAGATATTTGCTATTTTGTACAAATTTCTCAAATCACACACATTAAACTTATTTTTCTCATTCAAATAAAATTCATTTTTGACATATGAATACATTATTCATAATGCTCAAAAAATAGTTCTAACATTTAATGCTTCCAATGAAACTCTTGAAAACTGAATAGCTGTTGAAAAACTGAATTTTCTTATAGTTGAATCCTTTCAACTAGTAAAGAGAACAGAGAGGGTCCACAACACATGTGTGTAGATTAGTTATTAGCTACTGAGATAGTTGAAATCTTTTTTTTTTCACCTTAATCATTTCATTTCAATTATTTTATATCAAAATTTATAAATTTTTGCTCTATAAATAGAAATTTGTTTTAATTGATTGGGATATATATATATATATAATTATTTAAACTTTTTAAATAAAATTTTACAATATTTTTATATATTATTTTTTGTAAGAAATTCCAAAATATTAATATAAATGATTATGTTTAATTTTAATTATTAGTTTATTTTTAAATAAAGTTTTGTTTGCATTTTAGCTATTAATATGTAATCATAACTAAAAAATTAAAAATACAAAACAAAATAAGTGGACAGAATGTTAATTTTTTTTCAAACATATTATCGTATGATATAAAATTGATTATATGTAAATGACTAGATGGAAAACAATATGATGTGGAATGTTAAAAAGTGAAAAATAGAGTGTTGAATAAATGAAACCATTGGCGATGATCTTAAGAATTGTAGGTTGTTTGAGAGTACATTGTTATTATATCTATCTATTGAATATGGTTGGTAACCTTAAAACAGTTTAAATTTGAAGCAGTTAGAAAAAAAAACAATAAACGCTGCTACAGTTGAAACAAATTCAAGTGTAAAGCTTTTTTGTAAAGCTTTTGGTTCTGCTTTTAGGATTGATAACTGTTACAACGATATACCGTATACCGAGACCGAAATACCATTCAAACCCATTACCGCAAATTAAGTCTAAACTACTTTTTATACAGAAGAGTTTTTTTATTATGAAATATTTGTACAAGAGGGATAAAAACAGTAAAACACATATATTGGCCAAATGATAACATATATTTGTTTGGCATTTCTATTCTTTATTTTCCAGAATATCATTGGAGAATTTTCAAAAATACCACTTTCCTTGTATCACTTTTCATTTTTACCTTCATTAAAAAAGATATTTTCAAAAATATCACTTTTTTAAGGGTCAAATTTTATAAAAATTAATTACAATCCTAAATTTTAAATTTCTAAACCTTACCCCCACTCTACACCACCCCTTAACTCTAAACCCTAAGTCTTAGATTAATTAACCCAAAAGTTATAAGTGTGTTTTTTCTTTTTTAAAAACAAAAGTAAAAGTGATTAAGGTATTTTTGAAAAATGGTACAACGAAAGTGGTATTTTTGACAATTTCCCAATATCATTCATGGAATTATAGAGCATTCCCATCCATAGATGCTAAATAGTATTTGAAACAAAAAAAATATTGATATTTAAATATAATTTAGCTTTTTAATTAAATTTTAAATGTAAAAAGGAGAGTAGAATCAATATAGAAAGAATAACACAATGAGTCAATTTATGTATATTTAATACTATATAGGTTCTAAAATATTGTATAGAATGTTTTAAAATTTTTGATGTTCCAATATACAAGATGGTTTCACATTTTTAGATAAACTTTTACTTTATAAAAAATTATGTAACTCATATTTAAAATTGTATTTTTGTAAGGACATGTTCAACAAGCCGCCTCATTTTATATGAGGTTCACCTTCAAAATAAGGGGATGAAGGGCTAGTTCTCCAACGATCACCCTCAAATTTATTTTTATAAGAATTAGTCATTTATATTTTAATCTTCAATATTATTAATAATTAATTATAACCACTAAAATTTCAAAAATCAATAAAATATACTATTTGAAACATATTAAAATAAAATAATTTTGAAAATATAATAATATGTAGTCAAATATAACTATAAGTAGTACAAAAAATGTTAATAAAATAATTTTAAATGAAATAGTTTTAAGAAAACATAACGATAAATTCTAAAATATGTTATATAAAAAGTTATTAATTAAATTATGAAACATATATAGTTGTAGGGATTAAAGTGAAAAGTAAATAATGTTTTAAAGGGGTGAATAGTGCACCCTCAAATTTGAGGGTGTACTATTCACCTCCTTAAAATTTGAAGGAATAAGTCGCTGTTGGAATGCAAAACCCTTCAAAAATGAGAGGATAATAGGCTGTTGGAGATGCTCTAATAGGTTAAATACCTTTTTGTCACGAGGTTAACTACTTTTGATTAATAGTTATAATAACACTTTTAGATAAAAAGTAATTTTCTCAATATGTATATTTTTATCTAAACATCTTACATTTAGAAACAGATGGAATATCATAGTAGGCCACTTTTAACTCTTACGGTAGTTTTACACATATTTCCACACGTTTAAGCATAGAAAAAACTCAAGGTACCCTTTCTTTTTCCTTTTTTTCTTCTTCCTCCTAGTCTTTGAAAAATCCTGATTTGTGGTATATGAAAAAACTTAAAATAATTGATTTGACTACCTATGACACCAAATTGCGCTTACCCTTTTGGGCACACATCTGTTTAAAACTCTAGAGTTAAGCGTGCTTATGCTGGATAGTGAAAGGATGAATGACCTATCAGAAAGTGATTTGCGATATCATGCGAGTGAAACCAAAGCACGAGGAAAGGTCACACGGTGATTGTAGGATCAGTAAACAAGACTTTTGAACCTCTAAATAATTAACACACTTCCCGTCGCACAGAATGAGGCCCACGAATCGAAAGAGCGAGCATGAAAAACCCATTAGTCATGGGTGTTCGGGACGTTACAAGAAGTTTGTGAGTTTTATAGTCAGAGAATTTCGTCGATGGCAAACAGAGAACAAACTCTGGTGAGTAGGACTATTGCCGCTTATGGAAGAGAAGCAACATCGTTTGTTTTCCTCTTCCTTTTCGCTGACGGTGGACGAGTAAATATTTTAGTGAAGACGTCGGGACCACAAATATGAGACCTTTTGGAATTTGATGACGTTGGGAGAAACATATGAAATAGGAATAATGGTAATGGAGGCGGACGAGACAGAGATGATGATGGAGAGGGTGAAGTTGATAAATCTGAGGAGAAGGAGTTTGGTCTGATACTAAAGTATATTGAAGTTATGAAGGAGATGGGTTGTAGAGGGATTACACAATCAGACGATATGTTGGAGGCGGCGAAGTCTGTGGGGATTCGGAAACTGCTTCTTCTTCGTTACCTTGAGTACATGTTACAGGACCGTTCCACGCCTCAAGCCAGATGCAAGCTGAGAAAATATGCTAAACCTATCACAACACCCTTATTTCCATTTATCACCCTTTCTCCTAACGTCATTGTGTTCTGGTTTTGGTTTAAGGTACAAGAAGAGCTCAAGAGATTGCTAGAAATTTTACAGAACGAAGAAGTAAGCTTATCACTTTCACATGCCATGAATATCTAGAAAAATAAAGATGAATTATTATTCAAAGATTAAAGATCTTTTTTGTTTTGAATATGTATTTACATGAGGCATCAATAACTTTGGCTTATTTCAAACTACATTGTCTGGGAGAAAGTATTCATTGTTAAGGTCACCATTTGAGACAATACAATGTAAGGGACTGTTAATATCCTCTTCTCTCTTTCAATGAAGGTAAAAAAATATCACTTTGAAGCAAGATCTTAGCAAAAACGAAGCTAGTAAGTGTACAAATTTTCAGGTATAGTTGGGTATTATTATATGTCAAGAGTGTCCATGTGTATCTATGCATACGTGGATCTTCGAATACAAGTGTACATGTGGATACTAATATATATATCTACATGTGTACACTATTGAATTTTGTGAACAATGTACATAGATAGTAAAACATATGTGTGTACATGTGAAGCTTCCAAGACCATATTCCTCTCTTTTTCACCATGTTTTTTTGATAACCTCTCTAACAGAGTTTACTATTTACTTATTTTTGACATCAAAATGTTGTTCTATTACTCTAAGACAAGATATAGTCTGAGGATCCACACCGGAATAGAACAACGAATAAAAACTAGACTACTGTAGAAACTTCTAGCCATCTTCGCCAATGAGTCTGCCTTCATGTTACGCGATCTCAGGATATAGAAGATCTTGAAGTCGTGGAACCGATGTCGAATAGATAAGAACTCCTGCAGCTCTGTTGAAAATCCTGGCCAATCCTTTGGGCTTCTGATTATCGAAATCAAGTCCATGCAGTCGGTCCCAAAGTGCTGGCAAGACGTATGGTTGATCATATTCTCCATTGCCCACATGAGTGCCTCAAGCTCTGCATGTAACGATGATTGCATTCTTCTTCATTACTCAATCCTAGCAATTGTTATCTTCCATTTCCATCCAACTATATCCAGCCATATCCACTGTAGTTTGCGTCTTCTGTCCATGAACCATCTATCAGAAAAATATCTCTCAAGCATACATCTTGTGAAGTCTGTGTTTGTTGTCTTACATCATCGCTCATTTTCACATTTGCGTCAAACCAAGCATGACATTCAACGGTAGCATGTTGAACAAGTTCAGCAGGGTCGCGAGAAACACCTCTGAATAACTTATCATTTATGGATTTCCACAAGTACCATATGATCCAAGGATACAAATCTTTGTCCAAGTTTGGATCCTCAATGTCATTCTTTCTCCAGAATAAGTAGTCTAAGGTTGCGTACTGACTCGATATGGGCAACACGTCCGGGATTGAAGGAGTAGAGGCAAGGGCCCATGCTTGCAGTGCTGGAGGACACTCAAATATCGCATGATTCACCGACTCATCATCCGCTCCACATCTGGGACAGTGGTTATCGCATGTCATATGATGATACATTAGGTTTTTGGTAACTGCTAAATATCCTGAAACAATCTGCCAAACAAAAAGTGTCGCATCTTTTGTGGTGCATTTTCCAAGCGAAGGCTTGTAGTCTCGTGATACTTGGTTCACTTATCATAACCTCCTCTTCCCGATTAAGAATATTACAAGCACCCAGTATCCAGATTTCACAGTTTTTTTTTCTTTTTTTTCTTTTTTTTCTTTTTTTCTCTTCGAAAGATCATTCTATTACTCAATCATGAGGTGGTCTGGGGAGCCATACCGGAATAGAACAACCAACAAAACAGATATTTCTATGAAAAGAACGAGCATTCTTAGCTAATGCATCCGCAGTTCCGTTTAAATTTCTTGGGATGTGACAATTCTCAAATCCAGATTTCACAGTTTATAACCCGCTCTGAGTTTACTATTTATTTGTGGATAATTGCTTCTCTTTAACCGTAGACCAAGTGACTAAAATAAAATCATTTGTCTTCATTACCAAGAAGTTACGAACCTTAGCCTTGTAATTGTTATCATTAAAGCCAAATATTATATTTTGTAAAATTACTTCCAATTTATGTTATGAGAAACCTTCAACGTAAGCTGATGTGTTTTTAGTTTTTACTAAGACAATAATATCTTATCTTTTTTTGTAACTGAAAAGGGTTAAACCCAGGTTTATTAAAGACACAGATCTAATCTCCGGGTGGAGGTACAACCCAGTGATGAACCCTCTTTTGGGCATTCAAATGGGTCGAGAACAATAATCCGTATCTGCATGGTCAGTGGGGTTTGAACTCCGGGTTCACCGTATTCGATTTCCCCTCAAGTGCCTCTGGCCTACCACCGCGTGGTTAAATAATATCTTATCTTGCTCAGAGATCATTGGATATTAACGAGATTGTGGTTTTCTTCTTCGTCAGATTGAAAGGCTATACTGAAATTATGCTCGGAAATTAACAATATATACGATGGAGAAGCTTGTCAGAAGGCCAAAACAATTACAGTCACGGCTTTTATTTTGTTGTCGAACAAGAAAAAGAAAACAAAGACATTCTTTTTTCATTATACTAAGGGTAAAATCGGGTTATCAGTTTTTGTACCGTGCAAAAACTATTTTTTTTTAATGTCAACATTTCATTTAAACCAAAAGTCCAAGAGTACAAAGGTCAAGGCAATACACATTACAAAAAGATCCGTGGAAGCTGTATATTACAAATCAAAAACGTGTGTCAAAAAAGAGACATGCATCTCATAGCTTTAGTTTATCCAGCAATTTTCTTCCTTCGTTCCAATGATGTCATAGTTCTCTACTCTCCGGCAAAGCTTTCCTTCTCTTTCTCAACACTTAGATTGAAGCCATGAATTGAAATCTTTAAACTCACTCTTTCGCCATAACCACTACTCCAGTTTGAGACTCAAATAATCTCCAGTGATTCACCACATGAAAGTCTCAATCAAATTAAAGATAATTATTTATTGGACCATCTTCAAGAGATGCCAATTCTACTGAATCCGCATACAACGATCGGAATAAGACTAACATCTCCATCTTCCTTTCCATATGGGATACTTACTCTAAAACTAAAGAAACAAATCTATAAGAGTAAGATTTAAACCCATAAGATAGGGATCTGAGTATAACCCTAGAAGAAAGAGCCCAAAACCAGTAACAACACATGATAACTATAGATTTGCGAAAGAGGGGACGATATTTGGATTAATTGTACGTATATATCCGTAATCGGAAATATATATATCCGTAATCGGAAGAGAAATTCGGATATACTAGAATAAAGATCTGATTGGATCATACCAAAAAACAAAAGATAAAACTAACTAACGGTGATCGGTGGCGAGGAGAGCCACCGGCCACCAAAAAGAAAATTTTGAGTTGGAAGTGTTTTAGTGAGAAGTTGGACAAAATCTAGAAAGAGATATTTTTCTATAGGAGATCAAGGACATGGACCGTAGTGCAAAAACTACCTCAATACTAATAAGAGAAATTCCAACACAGGGTTGAGGAAAGTAAGAGTTAGAACAGTTCCAACACAAAGTTGAAGAAAGTAAGAGTTAAAGCAATTCTAATACATGGTTGAAGAAAGTAAGAGTTAAAGAATTTTTTTTTAAAATAAAAGAATTGAAAAAAGAGAATGAATCGTTCGCAATGAGAGTATTTGAGTACCTATTAAATTTTTTTACCTCCACATGTCATTTTTTAACTACATCTGATTCCACTTTTCTCCTCTCCATATGAATAATTTAATTTCTCAATTTAAACTAACATTTAGTTATTTAGTTAAACTATTATTATTTTGTTTTTGAGAACCTCTTTTACAGAAACTAATCGATAATATTACTCTAGAGGTCTTATGTCGTAATAAAAAATTGAAAAGTGCCCTATAATATAAATGACTCGTCAAAATATGAGTGATAAGTGTAGTTTGAGGTTTTCAAAAGTTCTCCTAACTCCATCCCACAGTCTCTCTTTTTGCTTCATTATTTTCTTTATTTATATTTTGAAATATTCACATGAGAACTTTCTAATGGAGGTTAAGACCCACGACTTATCCAGACCCTATTTTGTGGACATATGACATAATTAACCCATCGAAGAAACGTCCCCCATTTTGACCGTCTCAGCATGCCATAACTAATTTGATATATATGTCCTTATTATAACTCTTAATTAATCACATAACGAAAAGTGCATGTGGTGACATAACTTAGATATACAATTAGGAAACTAGCATGTATAGACGAGACTACGTACGTACGTACATCTTTTTTTTTTTTTTTTTTTTTTAACCAGGTGTTGAGTTTACGCCCCACCACCTAGGCCCGGCGTCAGCCTTTGCCTGTACCGTTTAGGGTCCTGGGCACGGCCTCCCTCTCCCCACGAGTCGAACAGCTGACCTCCCAGTTTGAGCCCCTTAGCTCGGGACATGTACCACTGGACTACGAGATCCTGGATACGTACGTACATCTTTAGTTAACCCTTTGCAGTTTTGCATAAAATTCAACATAAAAAAATGATATCTGCGAAAACAAAATTCCAAATCTAATTAGTATACCTTTTGGAAAACTAACGCAAACTAGAATAGTAGCCAAATAACACCCGTAAGTATTCAAAATTCACTTGTTCAACATATATATATTACAAACAAAGTGTTAAGTTCTGTTCGGACAAGAAACCTGCAGCTGTGAACTGGATAGAGGGACGTGGCAAGTCAGTGGTGTGTGAGGCAGTAATCAGAGGAGAGTGTTGGGTTTTCCTCCTTAAGCCCAATTAACCTTAGCCCAAGAAGAAGAAAAATCTAGAGAAAAGTGGAGAAAGATGAAGAAGTGTGTAGAAAAAGAAGTGTGTGGAAATGGATGTGTGTAGAAAAAGAAGTGTGTGGAAATGGATGTGTGTAGAAAAAGAAGTGTGTAGAAGTTGTGGTAGTTGGCCTCTCACTAGTATAAATAGAGGTGCTTAGCACCATTTGTAACAATCAAGCAAAGAAAGAAAAACAAGAGAGAAAACACTTGTAAGAGAGAGTTTCCTAAAATTTCATCTTTGTAATAAATCCATTTCCTAAATATTAAGAGTCTTCTTCTTAAACTCTTAGTTGTCTAAATCCCATCTTCATCTCATGAAGAATATTGGGTAATTTTCCCAACAAGTGGTATCAGAGCAAGGTTCAAACATATCCTCAAGATCTCAGGTGATTCAAGATGGAGGCTACCGTTACCGTTGAAGGTGATATGTTCAAACTCACGACAGACAACTACTCTTATTGGAAACCGATGATGGAAGACCACCTTTATTGTAAGGATTTACACGAACCCATCATCATGAAGGAGAAGCCAGAAGGAAAGGATGACAAAACATGGGAAGTACTAAACCGAAAGGCGGTTGCTGTAATCCGTAAGTACATTGACCGATCTCTCTTTGAACATGTATCTACCTATACAAATGCTTATGAATTATGGACAAAGCTTGAGTCTATGATTCAAAAGAAAACGCCTCGAAACAAAGCTCTTCTTGTCCGACGGTTGGTAAAGTTGGAGTACAAGGATGGCCAAAACATGATGGAGCACTTGAATAATTTCAAGGGACTCGTAAATCAGCTTAACAAAGTTGATATGAAGGTTGAAGATGAAATGCAAGCCCTTTTACTCCTTAGTTCACTACCGGAGAGTTGGGACACACTAGTTGTCACTCTAAGCAATTCAGCACCGGAGGGAAAACTTACCATGGACACCGTCAGCGATAGCCTTCTAAATGAAGAAGTCCGGAGGAAGGAACGAGACTTGAGTTCTTATTCCGAAGCCAACATTGTTGATAGAAGAGGTAGAGAGGAGACTCGTGTTCACAACAAAAGCAGAGGACGAGACCAATCTCGAAGAAGATCCAAGTCAAGACCAAGAGTAACCTGCTACTATTGTGGCAAGCCAAACCACATGAAGACGGAGTGTCGGTTTTTCAAGAAAGATCAACAAGCAGGTAATATTAAACCAGACCGGTTCAATCCTCCGAAGAAGCATGAAGACAAGACTACCACCATTGTTGAAGACCAGAGCAAAGACCTATATCTCGTTGGAGAATGTAATCTTAGCTCTGATGATAGCTCATGGATCGTTGATTCTGGTGCTTCTTTTCACGTCACCCCTCATGGAAGCTTCTTCACAACCTACCAAAGTGGTGACTTTGGTGATGTTCAAATGGGAAACCAAGGAAGAAGCAAGATCGTTGGAAAGGGGGATGTTATTCTTACATCAAACACTGGGTGTAAGATAGTTCTTAAGGATGTGAGACATATTCCCGATATGAGACTGAATCTCATATCAACAGGGAAGCTTGATGATGCCGGTTTTGATAGCCACTTTGGCAGTGGCAAGTGGAAGCTAACCAAAGAGAGTTTGATCATGGCTCGAGGAAGAAAAGAATGCTCATTATACGTAACACAAGCCAAACTTTGCAAGGAAGAAGTTAATGTTGCAAGCGATGACATGGATATATGGCACCGGAGACTTGGGCATATGAGTGAGAAAGGTCTTAATATACTTTCTCGCAAGAAACTTATTCCTGATATGAGAGGTACGTATCTCACACCATGTCATCATTGCTTAGCCGGAAAACAACATAGAGTCGCTTTCCAAAGATCTTCTACACCCACGAGAAGGAAGCATATTCTTGATCTAGTGCATACTGATGTATGCTCCATGTCTGAGAAATCAAATGGAGGTGCATCATATTTCGTCACCTTTATTGATGACCATTCAAGGAAGGTATGGGTATACCTTTTGAAGACAAAAGATCAAGTTCTAGATGCTTTCAAGGAGTTTGTAGCCCAGCAGAAAGAAGTACGGGTCAAAAACTCAAGTGTGTTCGATCAGACAATGGTGGAGAGTACCGGGGTCCTTTTGAAGCATTCTGCAAAGCTCATGGAATCAGAATGGAGAAGTCACCACCAAAGACGCCACAATTGAATGGGCTTGCTGAAAGAATGAATCGGACGATTACAGAAAGAGTTCGGTGCATGCTCTCTCACGCTAAACTACCTAAGCCATTTTGGGGAGAAGCTTTAAAGACTGCAGTGGATATTATAAATCTTACACCATCAGTTCCTTTGGAAGGCGATATTCCGGAGGAAGTTTGGTCGGGTAAGAAGGTCTCCTACAACCATTTAAAGGTGTTCGGGTGTAGAGCATTCGTCCACATTCCTAAGGATGAACGAGCCAAGTTAGACTCTAAAACTAAAGAGTGCATCTACCTTGGTTCACCAAAGGATTATTTTGGCTATCGACTTTGGGATCCAATTAACAAGAAAGTTATTCGAAGTAGAGATGTTGTTTTCTTCGAAGATCAAACAATCGAAGACATCAATAAATCAAAGACACCAAAGCTAAGGGTTGTTAGGAGTGAAGATTCTCATAAGCCCCAAGATCATGAACAAGTGATTGGAGGAGATGGCGAAGGGGGTCCCATCATGGATCCAAATGGTGATGAAAGTGAAGAAGAAGAAGAGCAAATGGAGCCAGAGGAAGAATATGAGCCAAGAAGATCCGGAAGAGAGACAAGACCATCTGTAAGATACTATCGAGATGAGTATGTGAACCTTACAGATGAGGGGGAGCCACAAAGCTATGAGGAGGCCATAGGAGACATTCACAAAGACAAATGGGTAGAAGCTATGCAAGATGAGATGCAATCCTTGCAAGACAACCACACCTATGAGTTAATGAAGCTACCAAAAGGAAAGAGAGCCTTGAAAAACAAGTGGGTGTACAAGTTGAAGTATGAGGAGAGAAGCTCAAATCCAAGATACAAAGCCCGATTGGTTGTGAAAGGATTCAACCAGAAGAAAAGCATAGATTTTGAAGAAATATTCTCTCCAGTGGTGAAGATGTCCTCTATCCGAGTGGTTCTTGGTCTAGCAGCGGTCCTAGACTTAGAGATTGAACAACTCGATGTTAAGACGGCCTTTCTACATGGTGACCTCGAGGAGGAAATCTATATGGAGCAACCAGAAGGATTCAAGGTCCCAGGAAAAGAAGACTTGGTATGCCGATTAAAGAAGAGTCTTTATGGTCTCAAGCAAGCCCCAAGACAATGGTACAAGAAGTTTGACTCTTTCATGGTGGATCATAACTTCAAGAAAACCAAGAATGATCATTGCACTTTCATAAAGAGGTACGAAAGCGGTGACTTTCTCATATTATTACTCTATGTTGATGATATGCTGATTGTGGGCCAAGACCGCAACAAGATAGCCGCATTGAAGAATGACTTAGGAAAGTTTTTTGCTATGAAAGATTTGGGGCAAGCTAAACAGATTCTTGGAATGAAGATAACTCGGGACAGGCCAAAGAAACTTTTATGGTTGTCCCAAGAATGATATGTTGAAAGGGTGTTGGAGAGATTCAACATGCACAAAGCAAAGCCGGTAAATACTCCACTTGCTGGACATTTCAAGCTAAATTCAGAACAAAGTCCAACAAGTGAGAAGGAGAAAGAAGAAATGAAGACTACCCCATATGCATCAGCAGTGGGCAGTCTCATGTATGCCATGGTGTGCACCAGACCCGACATTGCATATGTTGTAGGAGTTGTGAGTCGCTTTCTAGCAAATCCAGGAAAGGAGCATTGGAAAGCAGTTAAGTGGATCCTACGCTATCTACGAGGCACAACGAAGAGGTGTCTATGCTTTGGCAATGGAAAACTTGAGCTGAACGGTTACACCGATGCAGATTGGGCTGGTGATAAAGACTCGAGAAAATCAACTTCAGGATTTGTGGTTACCTTTGCAGGGGGAATTGTTTCATGGCAATCGAAGCTACAAAAGTGTGTTGCCTTATCCACCACGGAAGCAGAGTATGTCGCAGCAACGGAAGCATGCAAGGAGATGTTATGGATGAAGAACCTCTTACTTGAGTTGGGAGTAAAGCAAGACAAGTACAACTTGATGTGTGACAACCAAAGTGCTATTCACTTAGCAAAGAATCCAACATTTCATTCTCGCTCAAAGCACATTGATATTCGGCATCATTGGATACGAGAAGTTCTTGAAGGGAAGTTCATACATCTCAATAAAGTACACACAGATGAAAACTGGTCAGACTTTATGACCAAAGTACTACCGATCAAGAAGTTTGAAGATTGCTGCAAAGGCACCAGCATGACAACGGTTTCGGGCTAAGTCGGAAAGGGGGAGATTTGTTGGGTTTTCCTCCTTAAGCCCAATTAACCTTAGCCCAAGAAGAAGAAAAATCTAGAGAAAAGTGGAGAAAGATGAAGAAGTGTGTAGAAAAAGAAGTGTGTGGAAATGGATGTGTGTAGAAAAAGAAGTGTGTGGAAATGGATGTGTGTAGAAAAAGAAGTGTGTAGAAGTTGTGGTAGTTGGCCTCTCACTAGTATAAATAGAGGTGCTTAACACCATTTGTAACAATCAAGCAAAGAAAGAAAAACAAGAGAGAAAACACTTGTAAGAGAGAGTTTCCTAAAATTTCATCTTTGTAATAAATCCCTTTCCTAAATATTAAGAGTATTCTTCTTAAACTCTTAGTTGTCTAAATTCCATCTTCATCTCACGAAGAATATTGGGTAATTTTCCCAACAGAGAGATAGTGAACAAGGTGTTGAAAACGAGCGTGGCGGCTTTGGTGGAGCTCAATATGCTCAAGAACCTCACTGGCTCTGCTGTTGCAGGGTCTCTAGGTGGATTCAACGCACACGCCAGCAACATAGTCTCTGCTGTATTCATAGCTACTGGTCAAGATCCAGCTCAAAACGTGGAGAGCTCTCAGTGCATAACAATGATGGAAGCCATTAACGACGGCAAAGACATACATGTCTCTGTCACAATGCCATCTATTGAGGTGGGGACAGTGGGAGGAGGAACACAGCTTGCGTCTCAATCAGCTTGTTTAAACTTGCTAGGAGTCAAAGGAGCGAGCACAGAGTCTCCGGGGATGAACTCAAGGAGGTTAGCGACGATAGTGGCAGGAGCAGTCTTGGCAGGAGAGTTATCTTTAATGTCAGCAATAGCAGCTGGACAACTTGTGAAGAGTCACTTGAAATACAATAGATCTAGCAGAGACATATCTCTAGCAGCGACAGCGACAACATGATCTGAGTCATCATTATCACACCATATGTATGGCCAAAACTCGAAGAAGGACAAAGAATCTAAACAAGGCAGAGGCTTTTTAGATTCCCTGGTGGACATGTTCAGCCATGTGCTTGCCTTCTTTTCTTTTGTTCAATAAAAGCTTAATTATTTTTTGTTTAACTTGATACTTTTATTTTGGAATTAAGGGTGGGAGAGAGATAGTGAGAGACCATCTATCTTCTTTTCTCTCTCACTCACTCATGGATAATTCATGTTTTTTTCTATGATAAAAAAAAAAACAAAGTGTTAAGTTCAAAGTAGCTTTCTTATAATAACTTATTATCAACATCATGGAAAATTCAACCCTGGCCATGGAAAACTCAACCCTAGCCTTTGTACAAAAAACACAAAATGTTTTATTTTGAACTTTCGACATATCTAAACATTCAAGAGATATTACGATTAACATCTTGAATAAACTTTACAAGAGCAGCATGGGAAGATCCACCCTCCGTTACCGCCATTTGGCTCTTCTCACTCATCTTCCTCACTCTATCCCTCACATGGCTGTCCTTCTCCATCAAACACCGTATTCCTCTCTCTATCTCCTCTGCAGTCATCAGTTCCATCTCCGTCTCCGCCGCCATATATTCTCCTTGGAAATGATTCCTTATCTCCACCCCTAGCCCCAGCTCCTCCACCATCTCGAATGCATTAAGCTGTTGCTCCGCATAAAGCGGCCACGTGGCTATCGGGACTCCGAACCATAGACTTTCCAGTATTGAGTTCCAACCACAGTGTGACACAAAGCCTCCAATGGCTGGACTCGCCAGCACGGCTCTCTGTGGGGCCCAACCTATAATCTTACCAATCTCTGATGTTCGGTCTAGAAACCCTTCCGGAAGAATCTCTTCAAGGTTCGTGAACTCTATGGGAGGTCCTGTTGGTACAGCACGGCGCAGACACCATATGAACCTATGGCCACTTCGTTCAAGCGCTTTGGCTGTCTCCTTGGCTTGATCCTCACTGAAACCTCCCATGCTCCCAAAGCAGAGGAACACAACGGATCTATCCGGCTGTTCATCGAGCCACCTTAGGATCTCACTTTCTTTATCGCCGGCCGAGTCTAAACCACTGTTCTTGACACTCAGAACCGGTCCCACCGCGTACACCGTGGGAAGATTATTATCTCCACTGCAGAGGAAACTCATAGCTTGTGGCTCAAGTTCAGCAAACGTGTTCACCAAGAAACCCTTCGTTTCGTGGAATCTCCTGGCTTGCTTCAGTAAAACAGGTAACCACTCCTTGTTTAACAACACGGAGGGGAAGCACTTTGACGGTAAAGAACGAGTCAGACAAGGCACTTCCAACTCAGTGTCCGAATCTTTCAACTCTTTGATGATGTCGTACTTCTCAACGTCGCAAAGATACTGCACATGTATCTGCAATCCAAAAAACGTGGCGTTGGAAGGATAGAACAAGTATGTTGGAACGCCGAAGTCGTTGGCCACGTCGATCATTGTCGTGCAGAAAATGTCCATCACGAAGCCAGCAAGCCGGGTAGAGCGAGGCTGAGCAGAGTCAGTGAGTTTAGCCACCGTAGCTTTCACCACCGGTTTATAACTCTCCATGTAGGAGATGAAGTTAGGCTCGGCGTCAGGAGAGTTTGGTCTATCGGCAGAGGATATCAAGCTGAAGTGTAGACGATCGTTAGAGGCAGTGGAGAGAGAAGTGATGTAGGAGGAATAGCTTGTGGTTTGGAAGCCGTGCATGGAAGGGATGATGATGACGGTGATGGAGAGATGGTCATCGTTGTCGAGGAGGAGCTTAGCAACCTCCACTAGTGGCCGGAGGTGGCCGTCACCAGTTGATGGTATGAGGATTAGCTCCAGTTTCATTTTGTTGTTTTTGAAAAAAAAAGTTGAGAGAGAAAGTATGGTTCTGTTTTTGAAATACTTTTCTTCACAATAAGAGAGTTGCACAAGCATATGACTTCTTAAATACAAGATTCTAGCCATCAACGAATACCACCTGATTCAATCATTAGCTGCCATCTGTCTAATATCATCATTAGTGACGAATGGCAAGCCAAATAGAATTTTGGTTTCTTCCTTTCAGGGCTGCTTATGCTTGATTCTGTTGCTATATTGAAATTGTTTTGCAGAGACGAATCACACTTTGATGAGCTGATGGGCTTTCTGATATCTAGATTTTGGGCCTATGATGATATTTACATGATTACATCATTTAACGATTTCTGGCTGAAAGTTAAACCAAATGCAAATCCCTCTTTTAGGAGTTTTTTTTCTTGGCAGCTTTTATGATATATTTGAATTATTTTATTTCATAAACCTTGATCTCTATTCTTAAATGAAAATATTTTAATTAGATTCGAAATAAACCAAAAAAATAAATCTTGATTTGGCATGTAAATCTGGAAGAGTTGCCTAGTTATTTATACATGACTTTTTTGGTGTTGTACAACTAAGGCTTTGATTGGTATTTTTTTTATAAAATTATTACATTTTACTATCAAATCAACTATTATTATAAAAGAATTTTTTAAAAAGATTTAGAAAATACAAATCTTTTTCAAATGTTATTCGTTCAACATTTTCATCCCTTTTACTTCTTTTTCCAACTTCTTTCAAGAATTGATAAAATTAGGAATAAACATGAACAAATCAATGATTAGTATTGTCACTTGCACCTAGTTCATTTGTTTCTCAAAAGAGCTGTCAACTCCTTCTTGAATCTTCATTAGAAAATAAAATTTAGATTCGTAAAGAAAAGATACAATAAAGTCTCTTTTGATGATGCAATTGTTTTTTTTATGTGAATCGTTTTTCCCTTTAATAATATTTCTCGTATTTTGATTTGACTATTTTCTCAAGAAGCAACTTCTCATCATTCAAAACACAATATCAAGATCCAAATTGATGATTACCTCCTCTTGTTGGTTCTTATTGTCCTTACCGAGATCTAGGTAGATAGTTCTTTTGTACTCCTAAATATAATAAAGTTAAGAATTTTTTTTTGGTTTTGTTCCGCCTTAACACCACAGATTACTACACCACCTAAACTGGTCAAAATTTGCGCATCAACCAAGCTTTTACTATGTTTTTCTGGACCAACCCAAAATCTGGATGTCTTAATGGATTATAAATAGTTTTAGGCAGATATATAGATTTCTTATTTCATCTTGTTCTAAAACCCAATCTTTTGTAGTTCTTTAGTATAAGTATTTTTCTTGATTTATCTTCATTATATATTTTTATTCTTTTTTAAACATGAATCTTCAAAGATTAGTAACAATTCCTTTCGTTTTTATGGTTTTTTTGTGAGCAGTTTTTTTTGGAGTTTTTGAGTTGAGTAGATTAGGTGTTAGGATATGATGCTCAAGGTTACTTTACAATAATCATTGCTTGATTTATGTGTTTATTGCTATATTAAAATTGATTTATCTTGATCTAAATGTTAGATAATTTCATATGTAGAAGTTGTTTGATGAAACACCTAAATAAATCAATTAATTGTTTATTATACTTAATCAATAGAAATTGATTTTAAGGTGTTTGGTGGTATTCTAACATGTGATTGCCAATGAAATTTTATGATAATTGCATGATAGTGAACTAACCTAAATTAGTGATCTTATGACTAGAAATTAACAACAGTTAAATGTGTTAGCATCATACTCCATTTTATTATCTGATCACCTAATTTAATAACATCAACATAAATGTTTGTTTTTTTAAAATTTTTTTTGGTGTAACTTTTTATTGACTTTTGTAAGTTATTTGTCATCAATATTTTTTTTTAGGTTTACAGAATTTTGTGCATTTATGATACCGTAGATCTTAGTTTTATGAATGGTAAAATAAATAAGCATAACTATAATTAATTATAATATTCTTAATTAGAACTAGTAAATAATTTTGAGTCAGTAAAACAATTATGGGAAAACATCAAATTAGAAAACGACATCAATGTTCGAGAACAATATAACAACAAAATTAATAATTTACAGATAGTCCATGTTTTAAATATTTTATTTGTAAGAAGTGGATGCTCAAAGTGTACAACCCCAAATATGGCCATTCAACGGGTAGTACAAGTTAATGGTGAGTTTTCGGATCCATTTGTTTTTTGGCATTTTAACAGTATCTTAATTGATGTTATGTAGTCTGTAGTTTCGTCATTATATTTAAGCTTGCAAAAATTCTTAAAAATTTACAATCTCCCAAAGGAGGACACTAGATACAGCATGGCAACACCCAACTAGAAGAATAAGTTTCAGATTTACATAATTTGATCAAACTTATCTGAACTCCAAATGTATTAAGTTTAATAGCCCATTGGGCCGCAATAATTTGTGTATGTGTAAGTTCACTTTTACATGGACACAATCAACCTAATTTGTGGACATAATGGACACAGACGTTAATGCTATAAAGTTGAAATTTGAAGCCATTAGCCAATTTTGAATTAGGTTATATTTTCGTCCACCATTAACCGGTTACTTCTCGTGACTAATGTTTTCTCTATTATCATATTGCTACTTGAAAATTATATAATACTAGGGTGTGCATGCGCTACGCGGGGATTATTTGATATATATATATATATATATATATATACTATATTATTTTGAATATACGCGTATTAGAGATTTGTATGTGTACATCCGAAAACTTGTAATCGGTTTATGTGTCTAATGGAATGGTTAAGATATGTTTTATGAAATATTTGCAACTACGTGGCATTTTTAAATGATGATGGAGTCTATAGTTTTGTTTACGTGTGGTGTATGTTATATAACTATTGGAACAATGTGGTGGGTGGGTTTTTGAATGTTTCATAACACCCTAATGCTCCTAAGATCCCAACCACGTCGTTGAAGAACGACATTAGCATCGATATTACAGTGGTTAGTACTACGAAACAGCACTGGAAAACTACCCTAAAAACGTTTTTTTTGTACGGATACCTAAACCCTGAGATTTTGATTTGAAGTTCCTTGTTGAGTAAGTCATTGTCTGGAAACTCTGAGACTGATTTATCAACAAAGGCGAAGATGGGCTGAGAGAAGACTTGGTAAGCTCTTATGAGGTGGATTGCAATGGCGGCGTTGGCTATGTCGAGAGTCTATAGTTTTGTTTCGTAATATGTATTACATTATAGTTCTTCTTATATATTGTAAAATAATATTTACGGGTGGTTTATATTATATAACTATTTGAACAATGTGGTGGATGGGTTTTACGATTGTTTCTTTCTGTGACCAGAGCGGTCAATTTTTTTTGTAATTTTTCTTATACTATTTTATAGTATAAATTTTATGATGGAGGTTGTATATTCAATGATCCATGCATGTATAACAGGAAAAGGTACTGAAATTTGAGTTCATAAAAGAAATGGGTAAATTTATTGAATGGAACAACACGAAATGGAAAGGGAAATACATAAAACAAAGCAAAGCATGGTTTTCTATATTATAATAGACGCTCAAATGTAGTCAACAAATTTGAGAACATGTTTGTAATGGAAGCAACGCCTGCACCGTGTATTCATGTCGTTTATATGACACTTCTTTTTGGGTTTAAGTAGGAACATATTGTGGATATTGTGGATATAACGCCTCTTACTTTTTATCTTGAAACGGCTGAGTGATTTCATTATTGCCTCCCAGCAGAGATCAACCTTCTCCTTATTAGTCTTCTAACCAAGTGAGGCTAAATAAGTTTTGCCTTCCTCAATGTTGCCTCTTGATATCATTATTAAACCATACAAATACGTACCATTGTTACACTTACCACTTGCGGATATGCGTAGGTGCTCCATTCCCTTTATAGTGTTGTTGTAGTGGAAATACTCATTAACTTCCTCGATATAATGTGTTGAGGGTGGTTATGCGCCAAACATAACTGAAGTAGGTATGGGAAGTTTTGTGCAGCTTTGAGAGGATCTTCAAATATGTAGCTGATGTCAATGTTCTGGATTGGTGTTGCCGATTGTGATACAGAAGACACATTGTGAGAGAATTGATTTTCAACTTCACTTGCCATGGTAAGTGTATCGGGAAGGAAAGACATAAAGTGTTTTTATTTTTTTCTTATTTTGGTAATAGGTAATATGTTTTGTGGTATCATACGTGTCCTTATATAGTATGTATAATTTATTTTCAAAATTTTGTACCGCAAATCTTGCGCATTGAATTAAAATCTGTAAAATTTTGTAATAATTGTGGGTTTGAATAATAGCATTATTATAGGTTGCATATGTAACTGCCTTATCTTAAACGTTGCGAAGTTGTGTGTGATCATGATCTGGTGGTCACTTTCTCACATGATAGCACTTTGGTGTACATTGGTGTATATAGTTGTGGTTTAATTGTGGTATCTTGGTGAATTTACAGTATTATTTAGATTGGTGTGTAACACACATTTAAATAACGTGGTGGCCATAACGTGTGTAAATATATATCCTGGCCTTTAAGATATTAGATATTAATATTTGAGTCTATGACTATAGTATATGTTTTCTCAAGTCATGATTTTTTTCTTCTATGGATCTGTGCATAGTAGTATGAGTTCAATGTTTATGTAATTATATAAATTGTGTAGGTGATGGTTTGTTATTGTGTTGTGCATTATTGTTATCGTTTATTAGTTAAACATGTGTAGTTTAAGTACTTTTCCAAGCAGTTGAGATGTAAATATGTGTGTATTGTGGATGTAACTTCAGACTACAAAGATTATTAATACCAAAGTTACGTGGGTAATGTTTATAGAGTTTGGTATAGTGTGTGTAAGACTTACTCGTAAAAAAATAATTTTTTAAATAAAATAAGTGCATAATAAAAAGTTCGTGTGAACCTTGGAACTGAAGAAAAATATTGGTACTTTTAAAATCAAATACTGAAACTGAAAATAGAGTAAATGCGAATGGAGTATACTGTGAGGCAGTGTTACGGAGAGATGATCATATCCAAGAACTTCTCCATTTGCTTATAATAGAAACATTCATTGCAGGTTTTCTTCACATCTTGGAGCATGCATCTTCTTCGAGGCATTATAAGAAGCATGTTGGTTCCATAGTACTTCCTCTTCAAGATTGGGACATTGCGCAAGCAACACTTCAACCTTTTCCAACACTTGTTGACTGCCATCTTGTTCTTTCGCCAGTTATGGAGATCCATGTATGCAATTCCTTTGTCATATTCCCCTGTGATCAGCAAAAGGATTGCATATAGATAGTTACCTAGTTCATGATTATTTTTAGATGAGATCTTTAGATGTTTGAGACCCTTGACTGGCTGGTTCAATGCAAAGTATTGCTTCACACCCTCCACAAAGTGTGCATCTTGATTGTCATACTTGAGGCAAGCCTCCATCTCGGATTTGTAACAACGGATCGTAAGCAAAGGGTTGTTGGTGAACTCACGGAGGCGGATTTTTGCAGACAGTAACGGAGTGTTTTTGCGAGAGCTCACGTCGAGTGGCTAGATAGACCTGGTCACATCGGATATCGTAAAATATGCAGCAGCCTGGAGTTTCTTCATGTAAGCATAGTTATTTCTTGGCCGGAGTGAGAGACGTGGGAAGCTTCTAAACTGAACAACCATTATTTTACTCTGTTTATTGTTTTTTCTCAGTTGATAATCACTGAGGAGGAGAGGACTATTATACAGACGATGAGTGTAAGGGCATCCAATATAGAGTATTCATGCCTTTTGAGCTTCCAAGGTCGTGGTTATTTGCTCTCTTAAAATCCTTGTAAGCGTGGGTTTTACGTTAAAACTATAATTTTGATGACTTAATGTTTTGCTCGCAAGCCTTTAGATAGGAATAAAATCACTAATATTATTTTGTTTTAGTAATTGAATTTAAGTTAGTGGTGTGATTATAATTTTTTTTCATGTGTGTCTATGTGGATCGAGAAAACCATCGATGTGTTTTCATAAACAATATTTCTATTATTTTATATACACTCATATATTCGGTATCTATACATATTTCAAAAGTTTAATTATAACTTTGAAAATATATATTTTGGATCCACCGTAATTATAAGTGATAGTTTTTGGAAAGCTTTTTTTTGTTTATGTTACCGTATAATGTCGTGGGGCAATTGCATGATCTCTTATCAACTCTATATTATGATTCTAACAGTTTTGCTGAACATATAATACTTGTAGTCTTCTGAACTTCTAAATTTTGTTCATTTTAAGTTTTACCCCACAATATTAATTGCATGTATATGTAGTCAATTTATATAATGTTAACTGCAAAACATAACGATATGTGTATATATAATATGTAGTTATAAAATGTTGTATATATCAATTGTTTATTTTGGACCAATTATTTATATGAATAACAACTGGAGAGTAAATGGGAGCTAACTTTGTCATATTAGATGTTAACTATTTAATTGTATTGATATGAATCATATTTATTCAGTTACGGATATTTGACCTTCATGTTATTCATCATTAAATATAGTTCAAAATTAATAGTAACATGATTGTTATGGATATGAACTTCCCTTCGAGTAGTTTAGTTAGCACTATATCCAATTAAACCTCATAATGACACAAATGTTACATGTACATAATATGATTAAGGTTTGGAACAGTAAAATGTCGAAACTAAAAAACCAAATCTACGGAGATAATATATGATAGTAGTATATTTCATATATTTAATAATTGTTATAGTATATACTTCATTTAAAATACCATACGGATTAGACATTTAATGCTAATTTCCTTAGTTATGGTAATATGGAAAGCAGTATTCGAGATATATAAGTATACATACATGATCTAATAATTTCATATTGTAAAGTATATTGGGTTTGTAAGTATAAAGTTCAAAGAATTACTAATATGTTAATATGTGTACTGATTGGTTATACATATATTTGATAACATAAACATTGAACCATTTATATAGGCGTTTAACCGAAAGACACGATATTATCTAAAGATATATAAATACAAAAAATTTAGACGATAAAAATCATAATGGTCATCCATATACATATTTATCGATAATAAAATTTTACCAATTTTACTCTTGTGATTCACAATTGTGCTTAAGAAAAAATATTAGAGAACTTACTTAAATGCTTCGAAGTGGGAAATTAGTTTATGAGAATGAGTCGTTAGCATTATTATGTAACTGCATAAATTAAAAAGCTTTACTCAGACTTTTAATATGTGTAAAATGGTGTGATCATGTCTATATTTATAAGATTAAATAGAATGAAAGGTCAATTTGATGAGAAGAAGTAAAGTAAATATAATTAAAAGATTATTCAAGGTCATATTAAATAGGTATATCGCTTTGTTAAATGTCGAATTATCCAATAATTTTTAAATTATTAATATTTTGATACTATAGATACTACGATTTTATCAAATCTATAACCTTTTATTAATTTAATTTCATTATATAGTTAAAATCTATTATTATATGAACATATATATTTGAAATATATTTCTCACTGAAGAATCGTCAAAATTGGAAGATATAATAGATATTTTAAAAAAAAATATTATTTTTAATTAATATGTAGTTATAAAGTAGTGTATATATCAATTGTTTTTTTTGACCAATAATTAATATTAATACCCGGAGGGTAGTAAATGGAAGCTAATTTTGTCATATTAGATGTTTACTATTCAATTGTATCAATATGAATGATACCTATTCAGTTTTGGATATTTCACTTTCATGTTATTCATCATTAAACGTAGTTTAGAATTAATAGTAGCATGAGTGTTATGGATATGTACTTCCCTTTAAATAGTCACTAAATCTATTTTTAATGTTTATTAAGACATTTAAACTTTAAAAATGAAACAAATGTTATATATACATAATATGTGATAGTAGTATATTTGATATATTTATTAGTTGGTATAGTATACTTTAATTACAATACCATACGGAATAGACATTTGATGTTAATTTCTTTGGATATGGTAATAAGTAAAGCAGTACTCAAGCTATATAAGTATACATAAATGATCTAATAATTTCATATCGTAAAGTATATTGGGTCTCTAATTTTAAAGTTCAAAGTATTAATAATATGTAAATATGTGTACTGATTGATTATAAATATATATGGTAACATAACATTAAACCATTTATATAGGCGTCTAACAGGAATATACGATCTTATCTAAAGATATATAAATACAAAAACAATTCTGGATGATAAATATCACAATGGTCATCCATATACATATTCATCGATAACATAATTTTACAGATTTTACTCTATTTTTATTTTCCATATTATATGAAGATTGATGTGATTCACACTGGTGCTTAAGAAGAAGTATTGGAAAACTTACATAAATGCATCGTACTGGAAAATTACTTTATGAGAATGAGTCGATGGCATATTTATGTAAATGCATAAATTTAAAAACCTTACTCAGACTTTTAGTATGTGTAAAATGGTATGATTATGTCTATATTTTTAGTATTAAATGCATAGGTTAAAATGCTAATCTGATGAGAAGAAGTAAGTAATAATAATTAAAAAATTATTTAAGGTCATATTAAATAGGTATATTGCTTTGTTTATTGTCAAACTATCCTATCTTTTTAAATTATTAATATTCTGATACTATATATATTACGATTTTATCAAATCTATAACCTTATATAAATTTATTTTTAAAATATAGTTAAAATATTATTATCTGAACAATATATTTGGATATATTTCCCATTGAAGAAGCGTCGAAATTGGAAAACAGAAAAATAAATTTCATTTAATTATAAATAAATATATATATATATATACTCAAAATATAATACTGTATAAAATAAAGTAAATCAAATATGTTTTTTTTAAATCCGGTTATTTTACATGATGAATATTGGTGACTGGTGAGTGTCCTAACGCATAATTCACAATTAATTATTCAGGTAAGGAATAATGTATTGGATGTTATAAATATATAAATTACCTTTTTATAATTTGGTAGTCGTATTAATTTATTTTTAGTTATTCTTTATCACACTAATAAAAATGATAAAATAAACATTGAACCATTTATATAGGCGTCTAACCGAAAGATGCGATATTATCTAAAGATATATAAATACAAAACAAATTAGACTATAAACATCATAATGGTCATCCATATAAATATTTATCGATAATATAATTTTACCAATTTTACTCTTGTGATTCACACATGTGCATAAGAAAAAGTATTAGATAACTTACTTAAATGCTTGAAATGGGAAATTAGTTTATGAGAATGAGTCGCTGACATATTTATGTAAATATATAAATTAAAAAGCCTTACTCAGACTTTTAATATGTGTAAAATAGTGTGATCATGTCTATATTTATAAGATTAAACGCATAGAATAAAAGGTCAATTTGATGAGAAGAAGTAAAGTAATGATAATTAAAAGATTATTCAAAGTCATATTAAATAGGTAGATCGCTTTGTTTAATGCCGAATTATCCAATCATTTTAAATTATTAATATTCCGATATTATAGATACTACAACTTTATCAAATCTATAACCTTTTATTAATTTAATTTCATTATATAGTTAAAATTTTATTATAAGAACATATATATTTAATTATATTTCTCATTGAAGAATCATCAAAATTGAAAGATATAATAAAGTATTAAAAAATCAAATATTTTTTTTAGTTAATATGTAGTTATAAAGTATTGTATATATCAATTGTTGTTTTTGGACCAATAATCAATATGAATTCCTTGTGGGCAGTAAATGGGAGCTAATTTTGTCTTATTGAATGTTAACTATTTAATTGTATCGATATGAATCATACCTTGGATATTTCACCTTCATGTTATTCATCATTAAATATAGTTAAAAATTAATAGTAACATGAATGTTATAGATATGCATTTCCCTTTGAGTAGTTTAGTTACCACTATATTTTTTAATATTTATTAAAATATTTAAACCTTATAATGAAATAAATGTTACATGTACGTAATATGTGATAGTAGTATATTTCATATATTTATTTGTTGTTATAGTATACTTTAATTACAATACCATATGGAGTAGACATTTGATGTTAATTGCTTTGGATATGGTATTAAGTAAAGCAGTATTCGAGCTATATAAGTATATATAAATGATCTAATAATTTCGTATCGTAAAGTATATTGGGTCTATAATTTTAATGTTCAAAGTATTACTAATATGTTAATATGTATACTGATTGGTTATAAATATATCTAGTAACATAAACATTGAACCATTTATAAAGGCGTCTAACAGAAAGATACAATCTTATCTAAAGATATGTAAATACAAAAAATATTCTGGATGATAAACATCATAATGGTCATCAATATACATATTTATCGATAACATAATTTTACAAATTTTTCTCTAGATTTATTTTCCATATTATATGAATATTGATGTGGTTCACACTGGTGCTTAAGAAGAAGTATTGGAGAACTTACATAAATGCATCGTACTGGGAAATTACTTTATGAGAATGAGTCGATGGCATATTTATGTAAATGCATAAATTTAAAAACCTTACTCAGACTTTTAGTATGTGTAAAATGGTATGATTATGTCTATATTTTTAGTATTAAATGCATAGGTTAAAAGGCTAATCTGATGAGAAGAAGTAAGTAATAATAATTAAAAATTATTAAAGGTCATATTAAATAGGTAGATTGCTTTGTTTATTGTCAAACTATCCAATCATTTTAAATTATCAATATTCTGATATTATACATATTACGATTTTAACAAATCTATAACCTTATATAAATTTATTTTAAAAATATAATTAAAATATTATTATCTTCACAATATATTTCAATATATTTCCCACTGAAGAATCGTCGAAATTGGAAAAAAGAAAAATAAATTTCATTATATTATAAATATATATATATATATATATGCAAAATATAATACAGTATAAAATAAATAAAATCAAATATGTTTTTTTAATCCGGTTAATTTGCATGATGGGTATTGGTGGCTAGTGAGTGTCTCCACGCACAATTCACAATTAATTATTCAGGTAAAGAATAATGTATGAGATGTTATAAAAATTTATAAATTACCTTGTTATAATTTGGTAGTCGTATTTTTAATATGACATTATTGAATTAATTTATTTTTAGTTATTCTTTATCACACTAAACCACTTAAATTATTCTTACACATAATAGGAAATAAAGGTGAACACATTTTTTATTTAATGTATATTGGTATTATGCATATGCATGGTAATATTAATATATACGCGATACATACATATCCATCTCAATATATGTACCCATAAATGTGTACCAAAGTTTCAAGGTTAATAGAATGGTTTTCATCAAGTATCATATAGAAAATGAGAAGAGAATAAAGTGGGGGTTATTTGGGATATTAGAAAGCTTGAGGAAGATATCTTCGTGATAGATTTTTATTTTTCAAGCTTATACTGGATGTTTTCACTGCGAGTAGAGTTATAAAGTTAGTGATCGGAATCAGACAGAATAAGAGATAGCTTCTTATGAAAGCAACCGAATACAAACGTTGTTGTTTCCAATACCCTTAAAGATCTCCTTGTACACGATATTTGTTAATCTGTGTGTACGGTCTGACTCACTGGTTTCATCTAAAATTCTTAGCCCGTCCAGTGTTGTCACTCTGGATAACGCGACGTACAACTGCCCATGCGTGAAGACTGGTCTAGGGAGGTCTAAGGCAACCTGTTTGAGACTTTGTCCTTGGCTTTTATTGATTGTCATTGCATAACAGAGTCTCATGGGGTATTGGCACCTGCAAAATGTGAATGGATGGATGGTGTCGATAGGGGAAAGCTGTATCCTAGGGATCAACACTCGATCGCCTACCTTCGTCCCTGTCATGATCTCAACTTCCACTATCCTGTCACCTACTGGACTAACTATCATCCTTGTCCCATTGCATAAACCATAATCTTGGTTTAGATTACGCAGCATCATAACTGGAGACCCTAACTTCAAGCACAACCTGTGGTTTGGTAGCCCAGAAAACTCTAGCGAGTTAAGATATTCTTGAGTGTAATGGCTTGTCCAGTCATCGTCTTGTGTAGATTCCAGCTCGACAGAATCGGAACTCAAATACTCTTCAGCTTGAGATGGAACCTGAGACAGCATATATGCGTTTAACTCATGGACAGTACTATTTGTAGGTGTCAGCACAGCCCTCTCCATTAACTACTTCTTGTTTCTATAATTATGAACGAAATCAGAATATGTCGCAGCTGCTAGTACTTCATGTGGTTTGTCTGAGGTAGGTAGCATAAATTTTTGGTCCACAAAAATATGGTCACCCTCCTCATGTTTATCTTTCGTTGAGGAAACATTAGCCGTGTTACCTTCACCAACCTCAAGGATTCATTTAGCAAAGTCTTTGTCTTCATTCCTCAAGCGCATGTTCAATGAAAGAGTGTAGACTTTTGCATTTTCCCAGAGATAAGCCTTAATGATAGATGCAAGGACTGTGTCTGGGCGACTTTTGCGTGTAACAACCGGCAAGATTTGCCTGAAATCACCTCCAAGAAGAACAGTTTTGCCACCAAACGGTCTAGTGTCTCAAAAGCTTGGTGGTGTGCCATTGGAGCTTCGTCCCATATTATTAAACCGGTCTTTGCTATTAACGAAGCCAGCATAGAACCTCTGTGTATATTAGACACTGAGACATCGCTCAGTGTCAGTGGAATTTTGAAGCGGGAATGTGCGGTTCTGCCTCCTGGGAGCAATAGTGCAGCAACGCCCGATGATGCAACTGGTATGACGACTTGACCAGCTGATCGGATCTTCACGATGATCGTTCTGTACATATATGTGACCAGACTGATTATCAACAGATTCGAGGACTGCATCATATACTTTCCGCTGATCGTCATTCATTATCTCGAACAATTGTCTATGTGTTTCACTCTCTTGATGAATGTTATAACTCAACTCCTGCCTCAACACTGTGTTAGATATCTCAGTTAAAATAGTGTTATCAGGCAAGGGGATGTCAGGGTAATCAGCAAGAGAATGGTCATTCTCCTTAAGGAGCTGCTCAAACTCGATAAGTGTATACTGCTTAAGTTGCTCATCGCTGAGATGAAGACCTAGGAACCTGAATTATTTTTGTTTTCTGTAAATGATGTCTTCTGATAAGAACTTCCAGGTATGATCCCATAACTTCAGTGGATCAATTACTTGACAAAAAAATAGGATAATAACGAATAGCCGTCGAAGCTAGTGACCTGTAGCCCAATACGATGGCTCCTCTATAGCATCATGCCATTCCATGTCATCGCCAAGCAACCCGCGTGGGTAGCATGCCTCGCTATATTTCTTAAAAATCACACCACCAACAGTTTTGAGATCGTCAAAACACTAAGGGCCTCTGACAACATTAACCAATATCCTTAAAAAATATAAATCCCCTGCCGCTGGACTGACATAAACCACTCTGCCGATTGCTTCACCCATCTTTCTTGGGGTCCATAATTTACCAGCAGTGTGAAAGACGAACCTAGTAGGAAGTTCAACGTACGTTAGATCTCGTGCTTCTTCATATGTCTGACACACAACAAACCAGGCAGTTAACATGGTTTTCTCGATATCCTTCCTTGAGACAACTTTTTCCAAGTCATTAGACTGCTGGAAGACGGTGCTTCCCTGGTAGATATACTGGAACTTTAATAACATTAGGCTGGTTGTGATGAATGTGAAATGCAAATAACCTCCATGCAGCTTCACACGCAGAGATGTAGCGACACTCCAAAAACCTATTGATCTCATTAACCATATCTGTTTTTTATTTTATTTTATTCCTCCACACTGCCTTCTTTTTTTCTCTCCTCAATAAGGGTTGTAGCTCGATCAACACCCTTCGTAATGTATTTAAAAAATATTTAATTGCACTTGTGCGGCAGCACCATTCAACATTGATGCGGGCCTGATATTTTTTGAGGATGTTGAGGTTGTGTGGGATGACATACTGATTTCCTAGTTCATTTTCGCTTTTTGTGGCTAAAAAATTAGGATCACTTCTCCTTCTGTATCTGACAAAACCAGACTTGTCAATGTGGGTATGATCACAAAGTGGCTTTGGGTAATCTTTGGTGCATCCTCCTTTGTCCATGCAAGGCGATCTTGGCCGTCTTTTACCACATGGGTCATGAATCATATGGCGCTCGACCAGTTCAAACCCCTCAGGATCAGTATCTTTGTCTGGTATCTCTGCGGATATATACTCGTAAATAACTGAGGCAATTGCTTCTTTCTTCACGCCTTCCAACTAAAGTAGAATATGGGCATGTGGCAATCCTAGCTTTTCAGACTCAATGGTGTAGACATCTATAATGATGAAAACACATGTTTAAAAAAATAAGATAATTTTAATATATAGTATGCATATAGCTCTTCATTCGGAAATGTATTATAAATTTTTTACCAGCGGCAGTTTTTGGGAAAAAATATCCTTTCTTAAAATCGATTATCATCTCCTCCAGTTTGAGTTTGAACAGCCTGCATTCAAGGTCAGGCCTACTATTAGCAGATTCACCACCGTAAGCGTCGAGATGATTTCTAAGCTCCACCCCAATTTGGATTTGTTGTGACTGTCATGAATAGATGAGGATTACCATACCACCGGCATATGGCCATGGCATCTTGATATTTCTCAGCCATTATCTTGGACCAGATGTGAATGAAGAGCTAGAATGATCTTTTTCCCAAGCTGTGTGGCGTTGGCATCTCCGCTCTCAACTGCGTCACAAACGTTGCTATATAGATCTGCACGAAGCTTCTTTTGGTTAAGAGTAATAAATCGTAACCTCTCTTGCTCAGTTGCAGTATAGACATCCACAATGTACTGGTGCAGCAACCTACCCCCTTTATGATTATCATTCCCTTTGTTGGCCAAGTCTGAAGTTGATAAGCGTAAAACTCACGCATTGTCATGTACTCTTCTCACAGTAGACACCTCCAGCCCTTCGTATGGCAGTTGTTCGCTATAGCCAGTTTCCCCGTATGGAAACAATAATGGATATTGGAGGCTCATGAGAAGAGGGTAAAGATCGCTTATTCGCTGAAGTGTGGGCGACTTAAGCTCGACCACAATATTTCTACCTACTGATGTTGCTGATAAGTCTCCAACTATCAATCCACTGATTTCGCTAGCACTTGGAAGATCCTGTTGACGTCCTCTACTCTTTGGACAGACCAGAGTGATACTATATTCTATTGTACCAGTGGATTTAAATCTATCACGTGCATGTCGACACGTTTTGGCGAGATGGTTATGTTTGTCCATCATGTCAATCAACTGCACGATGATATTGTCTTCAACTGCCAAGGAAGTGGTTCCTTTACTGAATGCTTTTTTCCTATTTTCCAACTCATTATGTGTGTCGAAAATATACAACTGCAGGTATTCCGGAGGCACACCATCTTTAGGAAGGAGTAAGCCGATCCTGTGAATATTTTGACCATGTTTCCGGTAGGTAAACGGTCCTGGTGTACCAGTGACCGTATGGTCTACATGAGCACCCATGGATGTGAAAGCTAGAAGACTGTTTGCAACTCGGATGTTGGGATGTAATTTATTACTTTCGAGAAGCTCTTTGAGAGGTGAAGGTGGTTGGCGCACATATTGTAGCCTCACACGGCCATGTTGACAGCAGAGGCTAAAATGCTTCTTCTCTCTATTGCTGTATCCACCAACAGCCTCAGCAGACCATAGTAAAGCTTGACATGATGGACATGCAACTATCTCCCACTTGTCGTTACAATCTAATTTTCTTTTTCCTGATTTGGACACGGGAAATGTGTAAGACGTTTGTAGAGGAAATATATGTGATTTTGGTGTTGTGTATAATTATTATACGAAGATTGAAGCAACATCATTACCTTTTTGATTAGAAATTTTGGTATTACGCAATTCCCGTTTACGTACACAAAGTGCTTTCCTTATCAATCTTGCTCTCTTAGCTGAAGTTGCACCAAGTATATTTTTAATTTTAGGTAGTTGAACGTAACATATTGAAGATAAGATCGATCATAAGATTGTTGAACCTTGGTCTATTTTGCACGCATGATTACTGCTTGATGGTGAGTCAGCCATAGTATGATAACTTTCAGATAACCATGGATGGTGATCAATGCTAGGGTTCACGTAGTAGGGTGAGTTTCCATCTGAAAACATACAAATCTGGTGTTTAACCCATACAACTTCAAGATATATATATATATTGGTGATGAACATGGTTGTATTAACAGTCTGCCTCGTCCGCGTTTCTTAAATTGATCCGTGTTAGCTAAGGAGGGAAGTTTAGATTGGTGTCTTAATATGGTTTTCGTAAGTTTATCTAAAATATAGTTTCTCTAAAATATATAATATTTGTCTGACTAACCTTTTGAAGATGTCTACTTCGATGTTGACGATCGTATGCGCATTCGCGTCTGTCGAGCTAACCGTGACCCAATTTCTGTACAAAATTAACATTGACTCGAACTTTACAGAGTGTTTTGATTAGTTTTTATAGATATATAGTTACAATATATAAAGAAGCCTAGTACGACTAATGTAATCTTGTTCTATGATTTGTAGGGTAGACTAACCTGTGTTTGTAACATTTGCAACGTTGAACTGAAGCGATGGTTGTTTAGTTTTGTCTTTCACCATGGATTCTTGGCAGATGATCCAGTGCCTCGTTTAGTTAGCCTTAGATTGTGAGTGTATAAGTAAGATGGGAGAATTCCAAAAGATGTAAGAATTATATGCATATGACGGTTACAAAATATGTGTCGAGAATGTGAATAGGTAAACGACAATAAAAAAATATCATGTCCAAGGTGATAGGTGAAATGTTGGTGTATATACATGCAAGAAGTTGGTTATTAGACGAATTTTGAGGAAGATTATTGAAATATATCAATGAAAAAACGTAAACGTGGATAATATGCTATACTCAAAATAAACCAGATAAATTATATTTTATGTCATACAACTCACCATAACATTCTTGTAAATCAAGCGTTCGCACATGTTATACAACCCTACTATTACATAGACGATACGAATGTTTGGCGAAACTTATTACAAATATGACAGAGTAACATGTGTGTATTAATATGGGATTCATGGTGCATTCTATTTTGTGTTGCACATGTACTAATGCTGTGAAAGCATATAACATAAATGGAGACAATTTATAAAAGAATGATATTAGCTAATCTGATGAAATCTATAAACACGATACATATATAGACATACATATTTAGACGTCTGTCTATATATTCTGATTTAAAGCTTATTTTCTCAAAATATGTAGTAATACACAACAATTTATACTATTATAATTTGTATACGCATGTCGTAGAAGAGAAAGATATATTGAATATATTTTGACATCTTATGGTACAAAACATGTATCGGTCGAAAGAGAGCATGATGTCTATTAAATATAATAACCAACGTTGCAATTTACAAAAGTTGCAGTCAAACCTGCTGGTTAACTAACCTTTATTTTATTTACTTTTTTAAAAAAGAAAACAGGAAAAAAGAAAAACAAAGAAAAAAAAGAAAAACAAAACACCAAATTATCCGAAAACATCTCAAATACTATAGAAATTATTAAAATACAAATTAAACGCAACTCCTCTCGTACTACGCCTCGTGTGCCTTCTTCGCCTTGCCTGATCCTCCCTGAGCCTTGCTACTACCAATAAATTCCACCTTAGCAGCTATAGGAGTGGCACCTGGTGCGTCATCTCCATTGTCATTGTTACCATCCTAATAAACAATTTAAAGTTATTTATATCGTAGACAAATCAAATACGCTCATGGAAATGTTGAAATCTTACATTATCAACAAATGCAGGGAGTAGGTGACGGTCACTCTCGCTCAAAATGCGAGATACAATATTGGTCTAGTGGCTGGCTGTGAAATTATATGAGCTCACCCTCACCTGAAATGTGTAGGTCTTACCTTCCATGTCTGCAATAAAGGGAGGGGCATGAGTCTTCTTTGGGTTGGCACCATCATCAGCCTGTTCGGAATTTCACCCATTGGGACATAATAATAACATCTAGAAAAAGTATACACTACATATGATGAAAGCCATACCAAAAGATGACCAGCTTCGTAGGCCCTCATGTTGTGTAGTTTCGTCATCACCCCCATCGAAACAAACAAACAATCCCTTCGCAGTGTCATATGCAACTGACATCTCCACACGGTATCTGACAGACAAAGTACATGGTTTAAATTCCAAAGAGTATTTGCATATGATAGCAATATGGTAGCGTATGTAGAGTATCGTACCGGAGAACACCAACAGCGTGATTATTGTTGCAAGACATACATGTGAGTGATGAGACTGTGCGTTGAAGTTTTTTGGCACAGTTCGAGCAAGAAACGTAACACCAACCCTTCTCAGTTTTTATTCCAGGAACCTTACCGGTGTGGATAAAATCGATACCCTATATGTTTGAAAATAAAGCTTGCTTACATAAGTTACACACTGAATGACTAACATCTGTAAATCTGAATGGCATACTTGGGAGTGAGCAGTTATGACGAAATTGTTGAGATCTGTTATGCTCATTATCTCCACTTTAGCGTAACCCTTCAGCAATGGCGCTGCTGGTGTAAGACCAGTGTCCTGTGCAACCAAGCTGCATCACTGAACAAAATTCTAAAGATAGGCAATATACATCACGGACAATTCAAGATCAATGATTATGTAAATCAAAAGGGCTTAGTCAAGCACCTGTAGAACAAACTCTCCTCGGTAGATGTTTCCTTATCAAAATAAATATGTGTGCCTGATGTGGCATTCAGAAACAGAAGACCTGCATGATTATAATGCATTAAATGGCTGTATCACCATCAACAAATGGATGCATATAAGACATTCTTATTGCTTACCTCCCACCATTTTAGGATTGATACTAGTTGCAACCACAAATCTTGGGTCAACTCGCATCCGTTCTAGTTGTTTGTGGATTCCCACAGCCTGAGAGTCGAATAAACTCATAGTAATAGATACATAACTGTTAAGATTAAGAGATGGCATTTAGAGAGACACATTCAGTAGTCACAAACATGTATCGTAAAATAACATACTTATCCATCTTGATGGTCGCCATGACACGGCTTTATCTTCTGGAGGGTCAGTCACCATATTCTTCACTGCAGTAATTACACCAATAATGTCTATAGAACGAAGCTATATCATACAACTACTACTACAACATACAGAAGAAAGAAGCTCTAGACCATCACTTGGAAGCTAGTTGTTCGTGCTGGCAAGACCAGGAAGCTCATTGTGGTTACGAAAATGGAAAGATTCAAGCGGTATCAGAACGGCTGGTTCAGTGACCTCATCAAAAGAAGTGTTATCACTGAAACGTATTAACAACGAGGAGTCTGAGAGCCGGTAATTATCGTTACAGCGAGTGACATCATACCCACTTAAAGAATAAACAGATCCAACTTTCAGATTAGGCTTATGGGTCGTAAGCCGGTGAACATTAACGGTAGCGGGCATCATGGTGGCCTGAATAAGTATGAATTCAATTTTTTAAAAAGATAAAAAATAATATAAGGATCTAGTAAATCTGGACAGAAATAGACCCGAATATGAATAGATTTTTTAAATAGATCTAATGCGACGGAGAGCTATAAATCAAGCAGCCGGTTTAATAAAAAAATTTATGAACAAACGGGTGTTAACGAAAATACCTGCGAATCGAGCAGTAGCATATCCACTCCTATGAGTTCCCAACCACGGCGGACACTCCTTGCCTCCCAGAAACGAAGCAGACGAACATGGACGGTGGAGGAGCAACAACCGGACTGCAAAACGGAGAGCAATATCGAAACATTAGCCATAACTCAAAGATTTAGTGTATTATAGATTGTAGAGCGGAAGAGGGTATGAGATTCAGAGCAGGGACGCGCACCTTTATATAGTAGATCATCCACCGCCTTCAAAGATCTGCTATCACATTGAATGGAAGACATGGGAGATGGATTAATAGAGAGTATTAAACCATTTACTTTGTAAATCCTACTCATAATCAACATAGAAGACGAAAGATCGGGTAAGATGATTGCAGAAGAAATGGGATCGGTATCATCGAAGAGAAGAGAAGACGACACTATCTGAAACTCTAGACCAAAACTCTGCGTTTCATGAGGTGTGCGCGCATATACGTTGCGTTTTAATCAAAATGACACGTGGCAAACCCTGATTAAACTATTTGATGACGTATAATGGAGGATGAATGAAACAAACTCTTTTATATAATAATAGATTCTCTTGAGCAAGCAATATTTTAACCCAAAAAAAAGATAGCAACATATAATGATTATGCAACATTTGCGAAAGATAGATGTCTAAAACAAGAATTTGTAAGAACATATAATAATAAAAGCTAAAAGTTTTTGAAATCCCAAATTTGTTCCTAATCGTGGAGTATTTGAATCAATGTGTTCAACTGATATATATGTATTGGCTTGAGGTCCCTCGAATGGCTAAATCCGAATGTGTTATTGAGCTAATATCATTGAGAGTTATAATCCTAGAGCCCATGTTGTGGCACACCTTCCAATGTCCAAGTTTCAATATAAAATCCAATAATATAAGATCAGTTTATCTGTTTATAGTGACGTAGTTTCCCGCCGCGTCCAAGTAGCGTCCCAACGACCGGTGCTAAGTAACACCCTCTTTTGTCCGTTTTCTGCTAAAATCTTCAATCGCATTAACATATTACCTCTTCCCATATATCGGATGCGATGGGTTAGAGTACCAATGTCATTGATTTTCTTTTCCTAGTAGGTTAATTGGCACGGAAGTTGACGTCGTATTTATTATATATGGATCTAATAAAAATACGTATCTAATATAAATGCATTCATATAATTTGACTAGCCATCACTTATATTTAGGAGGTATATTCTTTAGAAAAAATCATATTAAAAACTAGTATAAAGTTAGATACAATTTTATTTTAACTATTATTTTATAATTAACCAAATACCAGAAAAGGCCAACATCCAAATTGCGTTTCTCTACTAGGCTAAAAGTTTATATATATGGGCCCATAAAATAACCAGAAAAATAAATGATCAATATAAGAAAAATAAAATGTACATAAGTTAATGTATTGAAGACTTAAAAAAGCAAGGAACCCGACAGAAACAAAATGGAAAGATAGGATTGCCAAGTGCATGCAATATGCGGAATCCATTCAAAGCTAGATATGGTTTATCTATTTCCCTCGGGATACATAACTATTTGTTTTGAAACTTTTTCCCACGTTAAAGATAGAATATTATAAACTTTACCGACTTATACAACATCAAATACTTATTGACAAACAAAAAGAAAAATTTAAGCGAACGAGAAGGTTTTGGGTTCATCTTCAGTCACCACTATCAGATTTACTGAGCCCTAGCAATATGTATTACTATTAGCAATGGCTAGTGCGAGTCGTACATGTATCTTAGGTATTGAACTTTCGGATATCCATAAAACCTACGGTAATGTTGTACCACAAAAAAATGAAAGAGATCTTTCTGTTTTGATTTTGGAACTAGCTTAAACATCACCATTAAATAGTTTGTATATTAAATAGCACGCTTCCGATCTTACACATTTCATTTGTTAAGAAAAGAAAAAACACTCAATTTGCATCAGAAAAATGTCAAATACATAGAAAGGGAATAACAGATTGAAAGTTGTGTAAGCATATAAAGCTACTATTCGAAAAACATCGTTAAGGCTCATATATCTGTTTATTTGAAAATTTGTTTCGAATTTTTTTAGATATTTAACTTTGTAATCTCGTTGACAAAAAAAAAAAAAAAAAATTTGCAATCTCTAATAGTTGTTAATAAAATTTGTTCTTTGCCAGTAAAAGAAAGCATATGAGAAGGTAAAATTATTTCGCTCTCATGATGCTGCGAAGTTTTGTATGAATGAGTAAATGTGTATTTGATAAATACGTATGACAAGTTAAATGTACAGTAAAAAAAGCTAAATAATAAATGCATAGGTTTTTTTTGATACAACAATAAATGCATAGTTTTTCCAAAATATTGATCTTTAGTGATTTATAATTTATATATAAGCCTTGTTTATGTAGGGTAATGATTATCAATAGTTGCAGACATTATGCTACAGACGTTCTACATTCTGCAAGTTTATCGATCAAACGTGTGATGTTGGTACGACGACACGTTTGGAACAATTGTGCATGTATAGAAGTATCTCGAAGACTATATAACGTAAGAAATTCTTGGTTTCTTAATTACACCCACATTGCCAACAAATATAATCATTCTGATGAAGTCTGGAACTATTACTTAACTGACTAATTATATGTCAAGACGATCTCACGCCATGCATACTTGCATGGACCAGGACATGTAGCTGGCTGTATTCATTAGAGCACCCGCAATAGTGATCCTTAAGGGGAATCCTTAAGAAAAATAATAATTAAATAATCAAAATAGTTAAGGATTCCGTCTAAAAAATCCTTATATAAGGATTGATTCTTATACTATTCACGACACGTGGCGGCCTGTGATTGGTTGGTATTTATTTTTTTTATTTTTTTTTAAATTTAAAAAAAAAAAAAAAATTAAAAAACACTATTCATAAGGATTCTAAGGAGATCCACGGTTGCGGATGCTCTTAGCAACCATATCATAAATCTTTGTGCAGCCCTTAGTTGTTCGCACCAATACACATCGGATTTATTTTTCTAGAATTAGATCTAAAGACAGAGACAATAAAGGATGTGAAATGACAATTCGGTTCTTCTGCCATAATTTATCTCGTACGTGTCCATCATAATTATCTAAGTAGAAAAAAATAAAGGTTGACAAAAAAAAACCAAAAAAAAATTAAGGCCAACTAAGGAAGAAAAAAAATGTATATATATAAGTAATTTCAGTAATTTTCAATTTTTTTTTAAAAAATATCTATTTTTTAATATTCTCATAAAATAATAACTTATCAAAATATTAGGCTATCATTAACCCTAAGAAATCTCATGGATTTCTTAGTTTTTTCTTTTTTTTATTTTTTTCTTTTTTTAAAAAAGTGAACCAATCGCGAATTGACACGTGTCTGTGAGGCCCGTGAACATTGTAAGAAATTCTTAAAAACTGATTCTTAGAGCATCTGCATCAGTGAACCCCAATGGGGTTCACACAGATTTCCAGAAAAAAAAAATATTAAAATAATGAATAGTGATGAACCCCATCCCTTTTGAACTCTTACGGATGAACCTCTGTACAACGGGTTCATCACTGTTCACGACACGTGTCGGCCATTCATTGGTTCGACTAAATTTTTTTTTTTTTTAAAATCAAACAGTAAAAAAATAATAATAATAAAAAATTGAAAATATGAACCCTAAGAGGGGTTCACTGATGCAGATGCTCTTAGTTTATAGTTTTTGTAACCGGTTCTTACACTGTTTATGGGTCCCACGCCTTAAGAAATCCTGTTAAGGACCTCTTTAATTGTGCTATTAGAGCATTCACAATGGTGTTACCCATTGTGGATCCTTAACTATTTCTTTTTTTATTATTTTTTTTTCATTTTTAGATTATTAAAAAAAAAATTCAACGACTAATCGCGGGCCACCACATGTCGCGGGGGCCCGCAAACAGTGTAAAGATCGGTCCTTAACGAGGAGATTTAAGGATTGAATTCTTAACTATTCATGAGGTACACTAATTATTTAATTAATTTTTTCTTAAGGACTCCCCCTAAGGATCTCCCATTGCGGGTGCTCTAGTATATAAGAAGAGGAGAGGCAAGAAGAGCAACATGCTTGAACCTTCTCTAGTTTCAAAAGTCCTTACAAAGCAAAATCATTTCCGATTCATAAAAGTTGAAGCCATGGCTGCATCTTTCTCTGTCCCCTCTATGGTACCAGCTACAACATTAAATCATTTCATTAGTGTTCCATTAATCTCTTTTAGTTATTTAATTATGCTGATAACAACATAGACACAGTCACTACATATTATCGTTTAACATTCGAATGATAAATTAGATAATGGAAGAAGAAGGGAGATTCGAGGCTGAAGTTGCGGAAGTGGAGACTTGGTGGAGCTCAGAGAGGTTCAAGCTAACAAGGCGTCCATACACGGCCCGTGACGTGGTCGCTCTACGTGGCCATCTCAAGCAAGGTTATGCTTCGAACGAGATGGCTAAGAAGCTGTGGAGAACGCTCAAGAGTCACCAAGCCAACGGCACGGCGTCTCGCACGTTTGGTGCGTTGGACCCTGTTCAGGTGACCATGATGGCTAAACATTTGGACACCATTTATGTCTCTGGTTGGCAGTGCTCGTCTACTCACACATCCACTAACGAGCCTGGTCCGGATCTTGCTGACTACCCTTACGATACCGTTCCTAACAAGGTCGAACATCTCTTCTTCGCTCAGCAGTACCATGACAGGTAAACTATTGAATTGCAATTATAAGTTGGCTAGTGGTACTATTGCATTTTATTTTTACATTGTTACTAAAACCTTGATATTAGCTGCATGCTATGGAAGTAAGTTCTGAGCTAAGAAAAATAATGTGAACCATTTATTTGTTGGGATCTAATATAGTGTGAACTATTGTCGCCAGTACCTGGTGTCATAACTAGTAAAGTAATTATATTTTGTGGCTGTTATCGGTGATCTTGATCATGAAATTGCATTGTTCGAGGTTTGACGTTGCCACGTTTTAAGATAATTTGATAGTCTGTCAAACCTGTTGTTGCTACACGTTCTAAATAAGACAAATTTTCCTACCGTGAATTCTCCGGGGAAAAAATCATGATAAGATCCTTCTCTTAAGATAATTTTTTTGGACCAGTCGGAGTATTTAGGCTCCAAATTTTGTAGTTTAGAGACTGGTAATGTAGAAACTTCCAACGTGAGGTTTTGTAATGTTGCATGTATCCGGTTTAATCTCCTACGTTTTTAGACCATTAAAGCCGATCATGGATTATGTGAGACATGTTAGTGATAGGTTTGATTAATGCAATAATAATAACCCTTAGCCTTTCTAAAAAGAATAATGATAAACATTAATGATCTAATTACAACCATCAATATGTCACTCGCAGAAAGCAGAGGGAGGCGAGAATGAGCATGAGCAGAGAAGAAAGAACAAAAACTCCGTTCGTGGACTACCTGAAGCCCATCATCGCCGACGGAGACACCGGCTTCGGCGGCACCACCGCCACCGTCAAACTCTGCAAGCTCTTCGTCGAAAGAGGCGCCGCTGGGGTCCACATCGAGGACCAGTCCTCCGTCACCAAGAAGTGTGGCCACATGGCCGGAAAAGTCCTCGTGGCAGTCAGTGAACACATCAACCGCCTTGTTGCGGCTCGGCTCCAGTTCGATGTGATGGGCACAGAGACCGTCCTGGTCGCTAGAACGGACGCGGTGGCTGCTACATTGATTCAGTCGAACATTGACTCGAGAGACCATCAGTTCATCCTCGGTGTCACCAATCCGAGCCTTAGAGGCAAGAGTCTGTCCTCGCTTCTAGCCGAGGGAATGGCTGTTGGCAAGAACGGTCCAGCGTTGCAAGCCATTGAGGATCAATGGCTAAGCTCGGCCCGTCTCATGACTTTCTCGGACGCTGTCGTGGAGGCTCTCAAGCGCATGAATCTCAATGAGAATGAGAAGAGCCGGAGAGTGAACGAGTGGCTTAACCATGCAAGGTAATGGATAAGTACTTTAGTAATACATTATCCGAAAATATATTAGTATATATTTGGTTAACTAATGTTAGTTAGAACTTAATAAAAATAATTAACTCTCTCTCTTACCCAAATTAAAATCATTGTTTTATAGGGTTTAAGTTAAATGATAGTTAAACGTTTATAAATACGGTAGTATTCTCATTTTATATTAGTATATATTAGTATATATTTGGTTAACTAATGTTAGTTAGAACTTAATAAAAATAATTAACTCTCTTTCTTACACAATCTTGGTGAGATGTAGACATTTGTTGTTAGTAAAACATTGCTCGAAATATCATATATAACATTGTTAGTTAGTTAGTTAGAAATTTCAAAAAAAAGTATTGTTAGTTAGAACAACTTATCAAAAAATTAATTAACTTTCTTTCTTACCCAAATTTAAAAAGGGGTTAGTATTTTCATCTTTTATACAACATTTTGGTAAGATGTAGCAAACATTTGGTGTGCTAGTTGCAAGTTGCAACAATTATTTAAAGTTGATATTTTATATTTTCGCATGACTATGGTTCTTTTCAAATAATATTTCTACCTAATTGCCAAATTATTTTCCTAAGTATGTTAACTAAAAAGCTTTACAGTATTTACTGATATTATCTATAATGCTTCAGTTATACACTTACAACTGTATATAACTTAATGGATTAATAGGTACGAGAACTGTCTTTCAAACGAGCAAGGCCGAGAATTAGCAGCAAAACTCGGAGTGGCTGACCTTTTCTGGGACTGGGACTTGCCTAGAACCAGAGAAGGATTCTACCGGTTCCAAGGCTCGGTCGCAGCCGCAGTGGTCCGTGGCTGGGCCTTTGCACAGATTGCTGACATCATCTGGATGGAAACCGCAAGCCCTGACCTCAAAGAATGCACCCAATTTGCGGAAGGGGTCAAGTCTAAGACACCAGAGGTCATGCTTGCCTACAACCTCTCGCCGTCATTCAATTGGGATGCTTCCGGTATGACGGATCAGCAGATGATGGAGTTCATTCCGCGGATCGCTAGGCTCGGTTATTGCTGGCAGTTCATAACCCTTGCGGGTTTCCATGCGGATGCTCTTGTGGTTGATACTTTTGCAAAGGATTACGCGAGGAGAGGGATGCTGGCTTATGTGGAGAGGATACAGAGAGAAGAGAGGAGCAATGGGGTTGACACATTGGCTCATCAGAAATGGTCAGGTGCTAATTATTATGATCGTTATCTTAAGACCGTCCAAGGTGGAATCTCCTCCACTGCAGCCATGGGCAAAGGTAAACTTAGTTTTTGTGTTATTTGCATACACACACAATAACACTAGTGAAATTAGAACGTGTTATGTAGTATATGCATTTATATAGCCTTTGTAGAATTTACATGGGAGATAGAAATTCTGAAAATCAGTTTTTGATACACTCTTAAGATCTTCCACTTATTTGAATTAACAATGAAAAACGTTTATACGTCAATTTTTTTATCAACCAAACATAATGGTTTATTTGTTGTAGATCTGTCCGATTGGTTGAGACAAGTAGTCTAGTCTTTTGTTGTACATATAGTCATTGTAGATACTTAAAATGCGTTGCGTAGTAAAACATTTGGCATTTTCCATACGTTTATAACATTATACCTCGCTCCATTATGTATCCAACTATACAATTTTTTTTTCTGTAGACCCCCCCCCCTCTCTTAAAAGTTAAAACTGATGTCTTTTGGCATATAGGTGTTACTGAGGAGCAGTTCAAAGAGAGCTGGACGAGGCCGGGAGCTGCCGGAATGGGCGAAGGGACTAGCCTTGTGGTCGCCAAGTCGAGAATGTAAGACAGACGTTTTCATTGCAGCGTTGCCGCCAAAGCTGTTCGGCATCTTCGCAGAAAAACTTGGAAACAGCACTATCTTTAGTATATACTTGGATAGCCAAGTAAAAGAAAATAATAAAAAAGAAATAAAAAGGAAAAAAGAGATAGAAAAGTATCTTTGTTATTGTGTGTGTTTTTTTTCAACGTACGTCGTCACAGCATTTTCAGCCGTTACGGTTTGAATTTTTCAGTTTAATATTTACTTTTCAATAAAATTTACTATATATTTAATTTCTTATGTTTAACAAAAATTGATTATTCATTATGAAACAGTTGGTAAAAGGATATATCATAAAGTAGTAAAAATACTATAATATCACACATGTGAGTAAGCCTTTTATTATAATATTTTACAAAACAAATCAACGATAAAGATGCTATTGATTTTAATTGGATTGAAAATTTTGGAGCAAAAATTTATGGGGTTCTCTTCAATGTATGAAAAAAGTGTTATTGAACCTGATTAGGTAATGATTTCTTTATTATCGAAAAATGTTAGAGCATGATTATTGCAAAGATCCATTTGGGGGTTCTTATTTTTTTTAATATTTTAAGTAGTAAAAGTAATTTAAAAAACAATATTAAGAAACCCAAATATTTATGTGATTCAATGTAAGAGCATCTCCAATGGAGATTCTTAAGGAGTCCTTAACTAGGTGAGGGCCCCACTTTTTTAAGAATTTGTGCCATAAAGAGTCCTTAAAACTCTTGCTTAAGGATTCATCTCTTCACTGTTCACGGGCTCTACTGCCCACGTGGCGGCCCGTGAATGGTCATCTTATTTTTTTTATTTTTTTATTTTCTAAAAAATCTGAAATATCCTCACCAAATCTGAAATACCCTTTTAGTTAAGAATTCTTAAGAGTAAGAGGGTTGGAGATGCTCTAAGGTTCTTAATTAAGAGTTATTACAAAAAAATTTAAACCATTTAGTGTTAGAAGCTAATCTTGGTTGCTTCATGGGTGTGTGTTTCAGGGCATTGCCTTCTGTGATCTTGGATCGGTAGATAGTATGCTTTCTGGTGAAGTTTGATCACTTCTGTCTTCTCTTCTACTACTTCTTCTAGCTCCTTCTCCATTTCTATTCTTCTACCATATTTTGCTTTCATTTCATCTCCAAGCCGACTCATCTCTGATTCTAGCTCATTCACTTTTTTGGTTACAGTCTGTTAAAACACGTGCTTCTCATGGTGGCCGGCATGAACAGTGGACGGCGTGGACGGTGTGGACGGTGGCCGTAAATGAAGATGAGCTTTGTCAACTCTTGTAGGCAACTACCAACCCATGAGCTTCTATAAATACCTCTATGAGGTGAGAAGCAAGAGGCATACCAAACACAAAAAAAAATCACAGAAGAAAAGAAGAGGAAGAAGAAGAGCGTGAGAGAGAGGAGAGAAAAAAAAAAGTTTTTTTTTTAATTTTTTTTCTTGAGATAATTTCTTGCGGGTATTTGGGATCGGGTTGAGAGAAAATTATTTAGAGAGTTTGGATATTTTTCTCCTGTTATAACGAGAGAATTATTTATCAGTTTTCTCCGTTATAATAGAGAGGTTGTAACTCCTATTATTTTCCTCAGAATAAATTCTTCTACCTTGTCCGTGGTTTTTACCCTTTGGGGTTTTCCACGTTAAATCCGGTGTTCCATTTATTGCATTATTTCTCAAATTATTAGCTGCGACCCTGCTCTATCCAGTCCGATTTCTACAACAAGTGGTATCAGAGCCTGGTTACGTTATTCTGGAAGAAGCAATGGCGGCAAAATTTGAGATCGAAAAATTCAACGGCAGCAATTTTGCGCTGTGGAAGTTGAAGATGAAGGCTATTTTGAGGAAAGATAGCTGCTTAGCGGCCATTAGTGAAAGGCCGGCTACATACACGGATGATGATAAGTGGAACGAGATGGACGGGAATGCTATTGCAAATCTTCACCTTGCACTTGCAGATGGAGTGTTGTCAAGCATTGAGGAGAAGAAGACTGCAAAGGAGATATGGGATTACCTTGCAAAATTGTACGAGGCCAAGTCGCTGCACAACAAAATTTTCCTTAAGAGGAAGCTTTATACTCTACGGATGGCGGAATCTACTTCAGTGACGGAGCACATCAACACCTTGAATACTTTATTTTCTCAACTCACTTCGTTGAGCTATAAAGTAGAATCACAGGAGCGTGCTGAGCTTCTACTTCAAAGTCTACCAGATTCATATGATCAACTCATCATCAACTTAACAAATAATGTCTCCACCGACAGTCTAGTCTTTGACGACGTTGCAGCTGCGGTTCTGGAAGAAGAAAGTCGGCGCAAAAGTAAGGAAGACAGACGAGAAACTCCACAAGTGGAGGCATTGACGGTGATGAGAGGAAGATCAATGGAGCATGGTTCAAGTGGGAGTCACAAACATGGTAGATCAAAGTCAAGAAGTAAGAAGATTTATAAATGCTACCACTGTGGCAAGAAGGGTCACTTGAAGAAGCATTGTTGGGAATTAAAGAATTCCAACCCTCAAGGAAATGTTGCAAACACTTCAGATAATGGAGTAGCCTTGTGTTGTGAAGCAACAATTTCAAGCGAAAACAGGAGAAGGTTCGCTGATATATGGTTGTTCGACTCAGGAGCTACATATCACATGACCTCAAGAAGAGATTGGTTCCATCAATATGAACCCATCTGTGGAGGATCTGTGTACAGTTGCAATGATCATGAGCTTAAGATTATTGGCACTGGGTCCATTCAGATGAAGATGTATGATGGTACAATGCGTACTATTCATGAGGTGCGGCACGTGGAAGGCCTGAAGAAGAATATATTATCTGTGGGGCAACTTGATGATTTTGGTTGCAAAGTTGTAGTCAAGAATGGAACTCTAAAAGTAATTAGAGGAGCAATTGTGCTTATGAAAGGAGAGAAGATAGCTGCGAAGTTATACATGTTAAAAGGAGAAACTCTGTCAGAATCAGAAGCATTTGTTGCTTCAAGCTGTTCCAGTGAGAAGGCTACAACGGTGTGGCATCAGAAACTTGGGCATATGTCGGAACAAGGCATGAAAATTCTTGCGGAGAAGAAGTTACTTCCGGGTCTCACAAAGGTATCACTATCCTTTTGTGAGCATTGTATTACAAGCAAGCAGCATCGGTTGAAGTTTAGCACATCGAATTCTAGAAGTAAAGTTGTTCTAGAATTGGTTCACTCTGATGTGTGGCAAGCACCAGTTACATCACTAGGAGGAGCGAAGTACTTTGTGTCCTTCATCGATGACTACTCTAGGAGATGTTGGGTGTATCCTATCAAGAGTAAGGCGGATGTGTTTTCAGTCTTCAAAGTTTTCAAAGCACGGGTGGAACTTGAATCTGAAAAAAGGATCAAGTGTTTGAGGTCAGATAATGGAGGTGAATACACTGGTGATGCATTTATCAAATTCTGTAAAGCAGAGGGCATCAAAAGGCAGTTCACTACATCATACACTCCTCAACAAAATGGAGTGGCAGAGCGGATGAACAGGACTCTGTTAGAAAGAACAAGAGCAATGTTGGGAGCTGCAAGCTTAGAGAAGAAGTTTTGGGCAGAAGCAGTCAACACCGCCTGTTATGTGATAAATCGGTCGCCATCAACGGCAATTGAGTTGAAGACACCGATGGAGATGTGGACAAGTAAGCCAGTAGACTATTCAGACCTCCATATATTTGGGAGCCCAGTGTACGTGATGTACAATACCCAAGAAACTACAAAACTAGATCCAAAATCTAGAAGGTGCTTGTTCTTGGGATATGCTGATGGAGTGAAGGGGTATCGCCTGTGGGATCCCACTGCCCACAAGGTTATAATCAGCAGGGATTTTATCTTCACAGAAGATAAAAAGATCGAGGAAGAAATTTACATGCTCCAACCAGAAGGTTTTGAAGAAAAAGAAAAGGAGAACTTGGTTTGCAGGTTAAACAAATCTCTGTACGGTCTAAAGCAGGCGCCAAGATGTTGGTACAAGAGATTTGATTCCTCCATTATGAGCCTTGGATACAGCAGACTCCATGCAGACCCTTGCGCATATTTCAAGAGGTTTGGTGAAGGAGAGTTCATTACATTGTTGCTGTATGTAGACGACATGTTGATAGCAGGCCCCAACAATGATCGTATCAATGAATTGAAGGCACAGTTGGCTAGGGAGTTTGAGATGAAGGACTTGGGACCAGCAAACAAGATTCTAGGGATGCAAATTCACCGAGACAGAAATAATAGGAAGATTTGGCTTTCACAGAAGAATTATTTGAAGAAAATCTTGCGAAGGTTCAACATGCAAGATTGTAAGCTAGTTTCTACCCCACTTCCTATTAATTTCAAGTTATCCTCCAGTATGAGTCCTAGCAGTGAAGAAGGAAGGATGGAAATGTCTCGAGTACCGTATGCATCTGCAGTGGGAAGCTTAATGTTCGCAATGATTTGTACACGACCTGACATTGCACAAGCAGTGGGAGTAGTAAGTCGGTACATGGCGAATCCTGGTAAAGAGCATTGGAATGCCGTAAAGAGGATTTTACGGTACATTAAAGGAACCTCGGATGTTGCATTATGTTATGGAGGATCAGACTTTGTTGTCAGAGGCTATGTTGATTCAGATTATGCTGGCGATCTAGATAGAAGCAAATCCACAACCGGTTATGTGTTTGCACTCGCTAGCGGAGCTATAAGTTGGGTTTCAAAACTACAGTCAATCGTGGCTACATCAACAACTGAAGCAGAGTATATAGCAGCTACACAAGCTAGTAAAGAGGCGATGTGGTTGAAGATGGTAATGGAGGAACTCGGGCACAAACAAGAGAAAATTTCTCTTTTTTGTGACAGTCAGAGTGCCGTGCATCTTGCAAGGAATCCAGCCTTTCATTCAAAAACCAAGCACATACGAGTCCAGTATCACTTCGTTCGTGAGAAAGTGGAAGAAGGAACGGTGGATATGCAGAAGATTCATACGAAAGAAAACGTAGCAGATTTTCTGACGAAAGCAGTCACTACTGACAAGTTTATTTGGTGTCGATCCTCTTGTGGCCTGATGGAGACGTAAGCAACATGAATGACAAGGTAGAAAGAATGGTGTGAAGATCCGATTGATCCTCAATCAAATCTTCAAGTGGGAGATTGTTAAAACACGTGCTTCTCATGGTGGCCGGCATGAACAGTGGACGGCGTGGACGGTGTGGACGGTGGCCGTAAATGAAGATGAGCTTTGTCAACTCTTGTAGGCAACTACCAACCCATGAGCTTCTATAAATACCTCTATGAGGTGAGAAGCAAGAGGCATACCAAACACAAAAAAAAATCACAGAAGAAAAGAAGAGGAAGAAGAAGAGCGTGAGAGAGAGGAGAGAAAAAAAAAAGTTTTTTTTTTAATTTTTTTTCTTGAGATAATTTCTTGCGGGTATTTGGGATCGGGTTGAGAGAAAATTATTTAGAGAGTTTGGATATTTTTCTCCTGTTATAACGAGAGAATTATTTATCAGTTTTCTCTGTTATAATAGAGAGGTTGTAACTCCTATTATTTTCCTCAGAATAAATTCTTCTACCTTGTCCGTGGTTTTTACCCTTTGGGGTTTTCCACGTTAAATCCGGTGTTCCATTTATTGCATTATTTCTCAAATTATTAGCTGCGACTCCTGCTCTATCCAGTCCGATTTCTACAACACAGTCTTTATGCATCTCTCTTTCTCTGCCTTCTCCATTGTCACCATGTTCATCATCTCAAACACAGAGACAAAACAAATCAATAGAGAATCAAGAGATAGAAACTAAAGACAAATCAAAATTGATCCATCAATCTTAAAGAGTAACACATATCATATGAAAATATTTAAAGAGAAGCTATTCAACACAGTAACACACAACACATGAAAATATTTAAAGATATCAAATCTAAGACAATGTTCAAAGTAGTTCCTCATATGATCTTAGGCAGATTCGAATCAGTAAAACATATTTCCAGATACTATAGACCATCTAGAATCACTCATTGACTCTAAAGTCAAAAACTTTTAACTACACACCATCTAGTATAACCTGTTAGCAAACTCATAACTAGATGATTAAACACATATCCAACTTCACAATCATTAGAAACAAACACATAAGACACATCTCAACATGTTTGCCAAATTTTCATTAGAAACAAACACATAAGACACATCTCAACTCCAAGACTCTGTTTCACACAAATTCACCAAAAGGTTCACACTTTCTCACGACATAGGCATAAAGACAAACATTTGGAGTGCAAAAGAGAGTACTTGGCCCAAGCAAGAACAGCTTGTGCTCTTCCTCAGTCCATGGAACTCTTGTTTCAAAAAAAACAAGACAAAAAGTCAACACATAGACAAATCTAAAATCATATAATCAGACAGTAACCTCGTTTCCTCTCCCGGCTAGAAGATATCGGAACAGTCCGCAGAGGCGTAGCCAGAGGAGGTTTTGTTCTTCTCATCCTCGACGATGATCTTTGGGATGTCATCTGTATGCTGATACTCAGAAGACGAAGAAAATGATTGAGAAGAGTGAAACGAAGAAGCAGAGGAGAGTGAAGGACGTGTTGACGGGTGTCCACTAAGAGCCGACTCCTCTTTCCCCTAATCAAGATACGTATCTTCCATTATTATGTGTTTTTGATTTTTTCTTTAAATCAAAATTAAGATAAGAACTCCACTAAGAACTTGGGATAATCTTGCTCTTATATCTACTGGTAAACCCTTTTGTTATAAGGATGGAGGGGTCAGATTCAAAACTCACCAACAACAAGGAATGAATTAGCAATGGTCTCTTCGCATTGACATAAAAAATATATGAAGTTTGTGCGGTTTCTTACAAGTAAAAAAAAGCGATTTTCTTACTGTATTATTTCATTGGTACGAGATGAGGAATGTTGCAATACGTGAAGGTACTACCATTTTTTGGTCCAAACTGGATAAGTGTAATTAGCACTATGTCTTGCCAAAATATCGATTCGGACATCCGGCTCTCGAAGACAAATAATGGGCCTTAATAAAAGATATAGGCTATATGGTCGGGTTTAGAATTATGGCCGGAAACAATTATGTTTCATACTAATGTGTTTTGGTTTTAATTATTTAATTTTGGACTTATGATATTTTAAAAGTTCTATAGAAAATAATCTCAAATAAGAATTTTTCAAGTTGGATCATTAATAGATGAGAGTTTGATATATTTAAAGTTAATTGAAATAAGGATGAGCTTTAACTTAACAAAGATTAAACTTAAAACACAACGAAGACGACTATATATATAAACTAGATTTTGATCCGCGCTTTCAAGCGCGGATTTTTAATTTTTATCCTTTTTGAAATATTATTTAATGATATTTGTAAACTGACAATTTTAGATATTTTTAGGTTTTTACAAACCTACCCAGACTTTGAATGATCCTACTTGACACCGTCTGTAAATTCACAATATCCGGATGTAAAATCATTTTAAACCCCAACATTCAAAAAACCGAATTTTAGTCTATGAGTATTTAAATGACCATGTCTAACACCCGCATGAGTGTTAATTTAAATTGTAATATTTAATATATATAGATATATATATATATATATATATATTTGTGTTTGTTTTATATATGTTTGTTATTGAAGTTCCTCATATTATGTTTGATCTATTAGAGAAGAACATTTATGTAATATTTAATTAGATCATTTAAATATTACTCCCTCCGTTTCAAATTACTTGTCATTGTAGGGTAAATTTTTCGTTTCAAAATAAGAATCGTTTTATAATTTCAATGCAAAATTTAATGATTTTATATATCATTTTATTTTTGTATTGGTTGAAATGTGGTTAGGTGTATAGGTAATGATGTCTTTATTTTGAGAATATGTAAACTTAAATGTTTTCTTAATTTGTGTGCAAAAACTTAAAACGACAACTAAAATGAAACGAAAGGAGTATATTATCTTATATTTATGTTGAAATAAGAAAAATTGTAAGGATTTAGTAGACTTTTACATTTAGGATCTCTCTCAAGGCGATGGCAACGGCGATATTCTAGAGTTCGATGTTTTCCATTTGGGATCCGGGGAATCGGAGGTTTCCTAAGCGTTATCGGAGTTCTTCACGGGCGGATCGACAACGCGACTTACTTGGGCTTGACGGTCTGCGCAATCGACGGAGGTTTCAAGAGTTTTGGGGCGGGCGAGATCTTCTGTTCGATACATGGGATCGGGAAGATTCTGGACAATCGGGATCTGGCATTCGAGGGGATCTGGACAGATATTTGATTCCCTCGCAGGATATGGGGGTTCTCCCCACGAATTTTCAATCAAAAGTCCTTAAAGGTATGCATATCGTTCTCTTTAAAACGATATTGGCAGATTCTACGGATTTGATTTGCTTGGCTTCCAAGAGTGGTATTTGGGAAATATCCACTTTCTCTTTTCATTTTTTCTGGGTATCTGGGAATCTCTACGGATCAAGCCGGTTTTGGAAAATAGAGTTATTCGGTTCAATCTGTTTGGAGTATGTGCGTATCAATCATGGAAGATGGGCATTGATGGGGAATACGATTTGGACACAAGGGTGTATTTTTTGGGATCATTATAAAAAGAGATTCAGGAACCTTAAACGATATTTCATCACAATTATTCTCAAACCTTTCTCTCATTGTTGGTGCGTTTCTTCTGTTGTTTTGAAGCTAATGGCGCAAAGTCAGCTTATCGGACACTCGGCCAAGAGACTAAAGATCACGGTGCCGCATTTTGACAACACCGCCCTCATCAAAGGCTATGCGAAGACGGTGATCGGACGATGTATGAACCCGGACAAGCAAGATGTGAAGGCGCTGGTGGCAAACCTTCCAAAGATTTGGAACCTGGAGAACCGAGTGCTGGGAACAGATTTGGGCTTGGGGAAATTTCAGTTTGATTTTAACGAGGAGGAGGATCTTGAAGCTGTCCTTAGCAAACAACCTTTTCACTTTGATTACTGGATGTTGGCTTTGGAGAGATGGCAACCTCGTCGGGAGCAGAGTTTTCCTTCTCAAATCATCTTCTGGGTCAAGGTATTGGGTGTTCCCCTTGAATTCTGGGCGGCACAGACCTTTGAGAGTATTGGGGAGGCCCTGGGAGACTGGCTGGAGGTGGATCTGGATCAAGGAAGGATTAAAGTGAAGATCGACGGCTACAAGGAGCTCATGTTTGAGACCACAATTGATTTCACAGGCAGAGAGTTTCATGATGGAGAAGAGGTGCTGGTTTCTCTCAAATATGAGAGACTGTTTGGGTATTGTGAGTTCTGCCACAGTCTTTGCCATGATGGGAAGATATGTGATCTAAATCCGAAACGGGAAGCAAAGAAGAAGGAATCTCGTGAGGATCATCCTGATATACATGATGAGAGAGCGAGAAGTTACAGGGGTGTTGTTCTCAATGGCCACAGAAACCAGTATGAACGGGAAAGGGCACCAAGAGAGTACGTTGGCAATGGCAAAGGGAAAATGTATGAGGAACATGCTCATCAATGGGTACGAGTGGCTGAAAGGGATCATAAGCGGCCTTATTCCTCTCGGTCCTATCCTAGGGAGGATGGAGGTGGATCACGTCACAGGGGCGCTCATAGGGTGATGGATAGCAGAAGGCATGGTGATGATTCGGTCCGAAGGGAGCAAGGAGAGAATAGAAACTCACCGAGGAGGGGAACACCAGCTTCACAAGAAGCGGAGGAGAATGCGAAGGCAATACGAGGAGTGGAGGAGCGTAGTACAAACCGACTTGTGGAATTAACAGTTGCTGTCCCACCCAAGGTTTTTTCTGAGTCCCAGAGTATGGTTCATGAGGCAGGGGTAGAGAAGGGGTTAGGTTATACGGATGATATTATTCTAGATAAGAGGGAAAAGGAGGGTGAGGAGAACAGGATGGTCGATGGTGTGGAGTTTGAGAGGGGTTTTAGTGATGAGGAGGAGTTTCAAAACCTCACTGATGGGGAGGTTGAGGGAACCGAAAGTGTGCTTCTAGAGAATAAGGGTGTTCATGTGTCAAAGGTTCACATCGAGGAGACAGGGGACTTGGGAGCTGGCCATGAGAAAGCTGAGAAAAAGAAGGGACCACGAAGACTGTTATTTAAACATGCGACAGTGGGTACTTCTAAGCAAAAGTTGGTGCAGGCCATGTTATCACCGAGGAAGCGCATGCAGAGCAAGGCTGGTGTGCGTCAGGGAGAGGCCACTCGCCAGGTCGAGGATAAGGGTTCTTTAATCCCAAAGCACAACGTTACTAAATCTTAAGTGTTTTATGTTTTGTCAAGGGTACACTAGTTGGTGGTGGGAGTTTTTCATTTCGTCCTGGTGTTTTCTTTATGTCGTTTTAATAAGCTCCATGAGTACATCTTCATGGGGTATTGTTGGGGTATTTCGGTTACATGTTTGTCTTACATTTGTGAGGCGGGTTGTTTTGGTATTGCACTGGAATAAGATGATGTTACGGGTTGCTTATAGCGTTTCTTTTATTTTAAAGATTAGAACTACATTAGGATTTGAGTATTTGATTTCCCACAAGCACTCTAATCATCAGGATGGCCTCTCTGGCTTATTTTGGACGTTTAGAAATAGACTGGTGGGAGACTGTGCACAGGTTCGACAAGTGCATTTGGTCTCTTTAAACCAATGTTGCGGGAGGCTGCTACAACACTTCAGGCATGAAGACTTGGCTGATTTTCGTGACACTAAAAGGATGTATAGTAGCATAATGACACCTCATAAAGGAAGTTGGGCTCGAAGTGGATTTTTCAACAGGATTTTACATAGCTGGAGGGTGCAGGTTTTGAAATATTGGCAATCCAACAGCTTCATGTTCTGGAAATGTAATGCTTGTTCTTTATCTCTCGGGTGGAAAAATGTAAGGGATCCAGTGGGGGGTGGTAGAAATTTATTTACAATTCTTCGAGTTACTATTGGTGCACAAGAGGGTACTAGCAGGGATTCTTTAAACCCATTTGACAATCACTCACCAAGCTTTTATTATGAGAGTATTAAGCTGGAACTGTAGAGGAATGGGGAGTAAATGGACTATTAGTTATTTAAGAGAGATATGGCATAAACATAAACCAGATTTTTTGTTTCTGTCAGAAACAAAACAATATGGTGATTTTGTTCAAGGCTTTCAAGCACATCTCGGATATGATAAGCTGGCTAAGGTGGATCCAATTGGTAGGAGTGGGGGTCTCGCTCTTTTGTACAATGAGGAGTATCAAGTTCAGGTTTTATTCTCAAGTAACCGGATGATTGACGTGGAAGCAGTGGCGATGGGGAGGAGGGTTTTTCTAACTTTTGTGTGGAGATCCAGTACAACATTTAAGGGAGCAAGTCTGGGAACGTTTAACTCGGTATGGTCTAGTTCGATCGGAACCCTGGTTTTTGATAGGTGATTTTAATGAAATCACCGGCAATCATGAGAAGGAGGGGGGTGCCTTGCGTAGTTTGGCCTCTTTTGTTCCGTTTAATAATATGATCACAAATAGTGGTTTGATTGAATTCCCGGTTCGAGGTAATAGAATGTCATGGCAAGGTCGCAGAGGAAAGGGGAGAGGAGCGGTAATGATAAGATGTCGCCTCGACCGAGCACTAGCAAACGAAGAATGGCATTCAGTGTTTCCATGTTCCTACACAGAATATTTGGGGATGGTGAGCTCGGATCATCGTCCAGTAGTGGCATATATGGAGGATAAGGTCTATAAGAGGAGGGGACAATTTCGTTTCGACAAGAGGTGGATTGGGCAGGAGGGCCTTATGGAATCAATTGTTGCTGCCTGGACGGCAGCAAATAATGGCCAGGGAGAGGGGGTGGTCACAAAAATCAGTAACTGCAGGCATGAGATAGCAAGGTGGAGGAAAAATAACCCACCATATGGAAAAGAGAAAATTTATGATCTTCAAAGGGCCCTGGAAGAGGTACAGATGGATGATAATAGAACACAAGAAGACATCCTGGAGGTATCTCGGAAGTTACAAGAAGCAGACAAGGAGGAAGAGGACTACTGGCATCAAAAGAGCCGTCATATGTGGCACTCTTCGGGAGATCTTAACACAAAGTTCTATCATGCCCTAACAAAACAACGAAGGGTGCGTAACAGAATCGTCGGGCTCCATGATGATGCTGGCAATTGGATAACAGAGGAAAAAGGGGTGGAACAAGTAGCAGTGACCTATTTTGAGGGCTTATTTACTTCCTCTTCCCCAGAGGATTTTGATAGTTTTCTGGAGGAAGTTCCCTCAAACATCACACCCCAAATGAATCAAAGGTTATTGAGTATGGCCACGGAAGAGGAGGTTCGACACGCTTTATTTATGATGCATCCAGAGAAAGCACCAGGTCCTGACGGAATGACAGCGCTTTTCTTCCAGCACACCTGGCATGTCATCAAAAAGGATTTGGTAGAGATGGTTAATCATTTTCTGGTCTCAGGAGTTTTGGATGCTCGTTTAAATCTTACTCATATTTGTATGATTCCGAAGACGGAGAGACCCACTCGGATGACAGAGCTAAGGCCGATAAGCCTGTGTAATGTTGGATATAAGATTATCTCAAAAGTTTTATGTCAACGGCTGAAAATTTGTTTGCCCAGGCTAATATCGGAAACCCAATCGGCTTTTGTCCCAGGAAGATTGATTTCGGACAACATTTTAATTGCTCAGGAGATGTTTCATGGCTTACGAACAAATAAATCTTGTCAGGGGAAGTTTATGGCGATCAAAACAGACATGAGTAAAGCCTACGATCGGGTGGAATGGAATTTTATTCGAGCTTTACTTCACAAGATGGGATTCGATCCGCATTGGACAACGATTATGATGGAATGCATATCGTCTGTTCAGTATCGAGTGTTGATAAATGGTCAACCAAAGGGCTCCATTATCCCCCAGCGAGGATTAAGACAAGGGGATCCATTGTCTCCGTATCTTTTTATTATGTGTACGGAGGCTTTAATCTCCAATATCAAGAAGGCGGAGCGACAAAAGCGATTAACAGGAATGAAGGTTGCTCGAGCGTGTCAGGCAATTTCTCATCTTCTCTTTGCAGATGATAGTCTTTTCTTTTGCAAGGCGCACCCGGAGGAGTGTCAAACTATACTAACCATACTCAAGGATTATGAGGCTGTTTCGGGTCAATTAATAAATTTTCAGAAGTCTTCAATTCAGTTTGGCCATAAGATTGGGGGCGCGAACAGACAAGAGCTTAAGGATATACTCGGAATACAAAATGTAGGAGGCATGGGTACATATCTAGGTTTGCCAGAGAGTTTGGGTGGGTCTAAAATACAAGTCTTTGGATTTGTCCAGGAACGTTTAAACAAAAGAGTCAATGGATGGACTTTTCGATTTTTTACTAAGGGAGGGAAGGAAGTAATCATCAAATCGGTGATTACGGCGTTACCAAATCATGTGCTGGCCTGCTATAGGTTACCGAAGGCCATCACGAAGAAACTAACGAGCGCAGTAGCACAATTTTGGTGGAGTTCTGGGGGAAGCACAAGAGGAATGCATTGGAAATCATGGGATAAACTGTGCCTAAGCAAGGAGGTGGGAGGCCTGGGCTTTAAGGACATCGAGGACTTCAATACGGTCATGCTAGGCAAGCAACTTTGGCGCCTTATTGAGAAACCACATGCCCTGTTCTCCTGTGTTTTCAAAGGTCGGTACTATAGGAATGCGTCACCCCTAGAACCGATTCACTCATATTCTCCGTCATATGGATGGAGGAGTATGACCTCAGCTAGATCTCTGGTTAGCAAAGGACTAATTAAACGGGTGGGATCAGGAGCATCCATCTCGGTATGGAATGATCCATGGATTCCATCCACTCGCCCGAGACCAGCAAATAAAAAACAACAAAATTTTATTCCAGACCTTACAGTGGAGGCCCTCATCAACACAGACACGCGTACTTGGAATTTGCAGGTGATTCGAGATCTAGTAGATTCCCAGGATGCGAAGATAATTGAAAGTATTCCACTTAGTATGACACAGAGGGACGATAGGATTGGATGGCATTTCACCAAAAACGGAAAATATACAGTTAAGTCAGGCTATCAGGTTGAACGGGTTTACCCGGATAGAGGACGGCCGCCCGAGTTTCAGGGACCTACAGTGGATGATCTAAAAGCTTTCTGCTGGAAGGTACGGTGCCCTCCCAAGATTAAACATTTTCTATGGCAATTGTTATCGGGTTGTATTGCGGTTAAGAAAAATCTACAGGCAAGAGGGATAAAGGGTGATATTTGTTGTGACCGATGTGGTGCTGAAGAAGAAACAGTCAACCACGTCTTTTTTGAATGTGCACCTGCACGCCAAGTTTGGGCTTTGTCAACGATCCCTCTGAACCCCCTAACTTTCCCGACAGGATCCCTATTTACAAATATGGACCATTTATTTTGGCGAGTCACTCCCAAGATGGACAATCATCATTACGCATGGATATTGTGGTACATCTGGAAAGGGCGAAACAATAAAATTTTTAGTAATTTGGACGTGGATCCGCAGGACACACTCAATTTAGCAGTGACAGAATCCACTCTATGGGCGGAGGCCCAAATAAAGGTACAAAAGCGTGAAACACGGCCAGGGGCATCTATGGTTTTACCGTCTATTCCAGGACGCTGGTGTTTTATTGATGGCTCATGGAAAACTAACGACATGTTTGATGGTCATGGTTGGTATAGTGCTCTTGAAGGTTTCGTGGGTTTAATGGGTGCAAGAAATGTTCGAGCTTGTCTCTCACCGCTTCATTCTGAGGTGGAAGCGCTTATCTGGGCAATGGAGAGTATGCGGAATTTGCGTCAGTATCAGGTTACGTTCGCAACAGACTGTTCTCAACTGGTGAAGATGGTTTCTGATGCAGATAGAATATTTGATAAAATATTCTAAATATCTTCTTATTTATTTTATTAGTTATATTAAATTTAGATAATTATTTTTATTGTTTTAGGGTTTTTATGGTTTTATTATATATAGTTATCTAGGCTTACGTTTGTATGGAGTTTATGATTTGATTAATAAAAGTTAAGAGATTTATCTTTGTTCCTTGTTTTCGGTAGATCATTGGTGATCTCAACGAATCTAAGAAGACATTGATCTTAGGCATTCTTAGACTAAATAAGATCATTGTATTATTCTAGTTTCCGAGTATTCTCAGAATCAACGGATCTCTAGTTCTATCTTTAAAGCTTCCGCTACATCAGTTGGTATCAGAGCTACTGTTTTGGTTTCTTAATCAAAACTCGATCCTGAAATCATGGCGAATTTGTTCGTGGAAAGTGAAATAGTTGTTTACAGAGAAATTGTTGGTGATCCAGTTTATGATATCTACAATGAAGATCACGTAAACTTCACCAACGATCGATTATCAAGGGATGCAGATGACATATATGACGATGAAGATGGTGAGAGGTTCATGAAAGATCAGGCTTACGTGGCAGGATCAACAGACCATGCTATGTTATTAGCAACACCGTACGGCGATGAAGACCTCTTGGGAGCTTTATCAAATTTTGCCGTGAAGTTCAAGAAGGAAAGGAGGCAATTAAATATGCCACGTACTGAAATTGTTTATTGGCAAACAAAAAGGCTTTGCACAAATCAACAATATATTCTAGGGTTTGAAGAGTTTTACACACGGAAGAATAGAAGAAGGAAATTAATTGAAGACCACGGTTGAGATTCGAGGACGACGAATGATGCAGATAGAATATTTGATAAAATATTCTAAATATCTTCTTATTTATTTTATTAGTTATATTAAATTTAGATAATTATTTTTATTGTTTTAGGGTTTTTATGGTTTTATTATATATAGCCATCTAGGCTTACGTTTGTAGGGAGTTTATGATTTAATTAATAAAAGTTAAGAGATTTCTCTTCGTTCCTTGTTTTCGGTAGATCATTGGTGATCTCAACGAATATAAGAAGACATTGATCTTAGGTATTCTTAGACTAAATAAGATCATTGTGTTATCGTAGCTTCCGCTACATCAGTTGGTATCAGAGCTGACACTTTGATTTCTCAATCGAAGTTCGATTCTGTTTCTTCAGTTACCATGTTGCTTGACTCTTTTTGTCAAACGGATGAATATCCTTTTAATTCAACCGAATATTTGTACGGAGAGTACAAAGAATTTTTTGGTCTTGCGATATATGATAATTATGTTGAAGACATGATTATTGTCCAGCACGTAGATTTCATATTTCGGGAAGATGCGTTCAAGACAATAAAAGTCAACGTGAGAGATTCCATTGGTGTTATCAATATCAAGACTTCAAAACCTAACCATGAAGAAGATGATGAGACAACACGTGCATTACAAGAATATTGGGAATCATGTGGCTACTCTTTTATCACTAGATTAATGGGTAAAGGAACGTGTGGCTTTATGGTGGAGCTGGAGAATGCCATGAATTTTGTTATTGAAGAAATATTAATCAAGATGAAACTTCAAAATTGTTCAGCCGTTCAAGTTTGGGGTCAAAGATCAAGGGGAAAAGAATATTTACAGAAGAACAAGATTCGAGGGCGAATCTTCTCCAACCCGGAGAGAATGATGCAAATAGAATATTTGATAAAATATTCTAAATATCTTCTTATTTATTTTATTAGTTATATTAAATTTAGATAATTATTTTTATTGTTTTAGGGTTTTTATGGTTTTATTATATATAGTTATCTAGGCTTACGTTTGTATGGAGTTTATGATTTGATTAATAAAAGTTAAGAGATTTATCTTTGTTCTTTGTTTTCGGTAGATCATTGGTGATCTCAACGAATCTAAGAAGACATTGATCTTAGGCATTCTTAGACTAAATAAGATCATTGTATTATTCTAGTTTCCGAGTATTCTCAGAATCAACGGATCTCTAGTTCTATCTTTAAAGCTTCCGCTACATCAGTTTCGGAACCAGACGAATGGCCAGCTTTTTCAAGTTACCTGGAGGATATTAGGATGCTTCAAAGTAGTTTCCACAGCTCGGCGGTCATCTATGTACCAAGGACACTGAACTCACAGGCGGATAGTCTAGCACGCAGTGCGAGAAAACAATCGTCTTTCGTTGTTCACATGGACACCGAGCTACCGGTTTGGTTCACAGAGTCTATTTGAGTCTGTATTTTCGATGGCAAAAAAAAAAAAAAAGAAAAATTGTATAACTAACAATTAATATGGTTGTCTAAATTTCAATAATTTTTATGTTTGTATATAACATATTTAAATTAATAGCAAACATCTTTAAAATAGTTAATATAAAATATAGTTATTATAACAACCTAAGAAATATATATATATAGCTCCGGTCATGTATCCGAATATGCGCGTTAGTGATCTGATTAACCAAGAGACGAAGGAGTGTGATATGGATGTTCTGTCAAATTTTATTGCTCCAGAGGACATTTCCCTTATTAGGAGTATGGCTTTAAGTACAACGCATCACATGGACTCATTCTGCTGGACCTACATAAAGAATGGCCAATATACGGTCAAATCAGGTTACTGGGTAGCCAGGAAGCTTTTGAAGAAGGATATGGAACCCGGGATTTGTGAGCCAAGTATTACTGACCTCCAGGCCTTTGCTTGAAAAGTTAAGGCACCCCTTAAGATGTGCCATCATATGTGACAATTGATAACAGGACATGTGGCGGTCACAAAAAAACCTCAACTATAGGAACCTGAGATGTGATGATTATTGTCCGCGTTGCGGGGAGCCGGAGGAATCAGTTACCCATGCCATATTTGAGTGCCCCCTGCCTTACAAGCTTGGGCTCTATCTTCGACGCCCTCTGCTCCAAATATTTTTCCGTTGTCGAGTATTTTTGCCAATATGGACTATCTTTTCTGGCGGAAGAATGAACATAATGCTCATGGGTCCCATAAAGACCCCTTCTCTTGGATAATCTGGTATATATGGAAGGCCCGAAATGATAAATTATTCAGGAGAATTGACAGAGATCCACTGGAGCTAGTTCGATATGCGGAAAGCGAATGCATTGCGTGGTTCAAGGCTAATGAGGCGATTATTCAGAATCCACAAGGGAGCAGAGGCGAGACAACACAGACCTTATGTCTGGAAAATATTTGCATGGTGGATGGTTCTTGGACCGCCACAGATCAGTATTGCGGATGCGGCTGGGTGTGGAAAAATGTCAACTGGAAAACTGAGCTCATGGGAACGCGGAATATAAGGAGGCGAGAGTCGGCACTCCACTCGGAGTTAGAGGCTCTTAGATGGGTAATGGAATGTATGCTTCAATATTCAACCTGTCAGCGTTTTGACACGGATTGCAAGGACATTTTAGCAATGGTATCGGAACCGCAAGATTGGCTGAGCTTTGCAACCGAACTAGAGGCGATCCAGACACTTTTGATTTGCTTTCATGATTTTGAGATCCGTCATATCCCGAGGAATCATAATGGAACTGCGGATTCACTAGCTAGAAATGTTCGATCCTTTCATAGATCTATTTATTTTGTTGGTTATTCTATTTCGGTCTGGAATCACATACCACCTCAAGTTGAGTAATAGAATGACCGTTTGAGGAATATATATATATAAATGTATATGTATATTACATATTTACGTTAACGATTATTTTATTTAAATAAGTCTATTTAATCATACACATTTAAATATTTTGGGTCTTATGTTAATGAAATTAATAAAAAGACATTAATGAAAGAACACTACTATGTTTGTTTCTAAACAAAACTTTTTTTTAAAACTGCTATTTATGTTTCCAAACAATTTTTTTTTAAACTGTTATATATGTTTCCAAACAATACCAAAGGTATTACAATTTTAATAAGATAAATATCTAACTAACTTGATATGGTTCATAAATTATGTAATACACTAACAAATTTGAAACAGTCCAAAAGTTAAATGACAACTTTCAATGATAGATAAATTTAGGACTCTATTTTAATAGAGTAGATGTATGACCTTCAAATTAAGGGATTGGCACAATTTTTTACTTAATTAGTTAATAATTTAAAAGGAGAAAACTGAAAAGGAAAAAAAGAGTTAAAAACGTGGTTTAAAAACGTTCGACACCTCCTTTTTTTTTTGTCAACAGACGTTCGACACCTCCAGTAACCCAATATCAAGCTTAAACTAATTGAACTATTGAAGATTTTAGAGTTAAAAGACCGAAAATATATAGCACACGCTTTTATCGACGACTGGCACTGTATGTAAACAGTCGAGTTGTTGTTTTGACAGAAAAGGGTCAAAACTGTGTCGACTCGTTCAATTAAACCAAAACACCAATGCATAATATGTGAAAATTTAATTTGTCGGATGTAAAGGGAATCAACCTTTGGCAATAAAGCAAAGAGTTGGTACTTTGCACATGGGATTAACTAACCTAATTAAAAAGATTAGGGAAAATGATCAACTGTACATTTTAAAATTGTGAAGCAGTGGATCCCATATACTGGAATATCGTAATCCTACCTAAATTCGTTGGCCGGCAATCACGCGTTTTATTCCTTCCTTTCATTCCTTTTCTGATTTCATTTTATTTTATTTTTATTACTTATTTATCCTATTATATTAGGATTCATGCATTGTGTTATATTGAGCATGATGAATCCAGCTCTCATTTTTGACCTTACATTGATAAGAATTTGAATGTAGAAATTTAAATACATCTAAGTCATTACTACTAAGTAGTAAATACATAGGTTTTCTTCGTAGATCCCAAATTTGTCCCAGACTCATGTTACATATATTATTTATGAAATTGTCATGGTGGCAAAAAAAAAATTATAGTAAACTCATTTTTCTCGTCATATGACCATATTAATTTTGGATAATGTATTCCCTATAATAATGTGTTAGATTAGAGTGTATGCCAAGAAATCTGCGTCAGTTTATGATATATTGAATGTAACAATAATAATCACTATTAGTTCAAAAAAAAAACAATAATAATCACTAGCCGTGATCGAGCAATCTTTAATATTTATGTTAATTACCAGTCCTAGTTTATTTTATTGATGGTTACAAAAGAGAAAAAAACTAATATTCTAAAAAAATGGGAACCAAATTTTTATAAGTGTTTGGATTAATAAAAATGTTGATTAAACACGAAGAGCAATGTGAAACTGTTTTTTGGATTATAAATAAAATATCTTTTTAAGAAAAAATGAAATAGAAGAGTATAAAGTCTTATACTGCTTACAACAAAAAAGGTTTTGTAGTAAAAATATAATATTCCCTTAACAATGTTACATGGTTTGTGGAGACACACCATAGAAAAGGAGTGAAGTCACTAAGCAAATCACAAATATGTGTATACGCCGTTGTCACAGGACAGGGCTAGGGCTTTAACCCACAAAGATTTTTTTAAGCAAATTTTTACAAAGATTTTTGCATAATGTTTTTAGATAAATCTTTACATACTGTGTCAAAATATTTCATTTTGATAAATATAAGTGTTTTAGATTGTGTTGAGAGGATTGCAGAATACTTTAAGATAATTACCAGAATATTTATGTTACTCTCAATGTACATGATAAACATGAATATTTCCAAAATATTATGTTCGTTTATCGTTTATCAATAAATGTCTAACATATTCATTATTTCATACACTTTAAACACAATTAGAAACTTTTAGCAAAACTTTAGTCGTATTCAATAAGTCTCCAGAGTATATCATAGATTAGAGATCATATATTTGGTTTTGGATGTTTCAAAATAGTCTTAAACCGTCTCATCATGATTTTATTTTGGGATTCAAAATCACACAGATGCATCACACGTAATGAGTGATTTATTGAGTTAAGGAAATAGATCAAATATTGAATCCACAAATAAGTCTATTTCCTTAAAAAAATTAAATGTTTTCACATTTTATATTATCATTTACGTTTCTTTTTTGTTTCATGATTTTCAATTAGGATTTTCTCGATTTTACACATAAAACGTGAAAAAGATTTGGAAACATCTGTTATAATTATCGTCTACTAATTAACGGCCAGTCCTTATTGTTGGATAACCATTGACGATTAATGATTATAATCCAGTAACAGTTAATCGAGACTATCATTAAATAACTAGTAACAGTAAATTATTATAGTTGATTTTACATCTAAGATTAGTTATTTTTATTGGAGAATATTATAGTCAGAAGCACATTTAAGTTTCTATTAACACAAAAGAGCACTTGTTGCTACACAGACACTTTTTACTAACAGCCTCCCATTAATCATAGAAGCCTCGTCCATTCCTAACAATCTCGTCGGAGAATGAAACCATAATAAAAGTGGGAAACAACCCCAACCGTTCATTTTCTTTTCATCTCAACGGCCCAGGATCAATATCGTGTAATGGACAAGACATTTATCTGTCTACTTTTTTGACCATTGGATATTCTTTTAATTTTATGCAACTGACGGTCCAGATTATGTTAGTTTTCATAAACTCCTCTCCTTTTCTCCATCTTCTTCATTTCTAGCAAAAACACGTTTTTTTAGTACACAGTTCACTTTAGCTTCCCAGATTAGTGCAGCAGAGAAGAGGTATGTTCTCGACTTATCCATTAGTTGAGACACAACGTAAGTTTCATAAGAGATGACCTTATGCGACTAATTTTTTTTAAAAACAAAACGCAGGCGCTCATGACGGACCACTGTATGGTTATCTCTGGAGAGTGGGCATCCGACGACTCTCTTTGGACTTTTGTTATAGACAAGAAGAAGATGTCAAGGATTGTACCTGTCCGCCCTGGGATACCCTTGCATGAATTACAGAACAATGACGCAAAGGAGTTCTTTACCTTAACGCATCCCGCTCCAACTCCGGTCTTGAGTTACTGGCCTCCTAACACCAAAGAGCTTGCCACCGGTCTTACCACACCACCGGTGGTACTGACCAACGACGGAGGTGTCTCCTACTTCTTCCATCACTTAGCAGCTCACCCAACCATGAATTTGTTTGTAAATTTTGGGCCAACCGTAGACAAACCGCCTTCAAGCCACGTTAGCGACAATCCATTTCTCTTCTCCACCCCTAACCAACCAATAAGGCCCGATTTTAACACCTTCCACCCCCTTCAACCGCTTCATCAAAAATGCCAAGTTTCTCACTTTTTAATGACGATGAACTCCAACAAGGCATGTTCTTTTCCCCTCCTAATGTGAACCATCGTTTACATTCTGCCCCCACATGTCCTACTGCAACTGAACCTTCCAAACCCAACCGAGTCTCCATTCAAGACGAAACTCTTTCATGTGGTGATGAGATGCTAGAAGAAATGTTCAAGGAGGATCCTGACAACATCCCTGATTCATGGCTATTAGACGATGAAGAAGAGACTTTATCTGAAAGTTCCCAACCTCCAGACATTGATGTACCAGTTCGTGGTTATGATCACGACTTTTGGTACCCTTTGTTAGAGGAAACACTTGGGGGGTCTGATGCAGCTGAGATAATGGCCGGAATTCATGTTCCTAAAACAGCCCCTCAAACCTACCAGTGTACCACAGGCGGGGTGTTTGATCATACTGTTCGTTTATCCGGCGAAGATGATACAAATTGGAAGAAAGACCTAGACTTTCTAGGTGTACACCAGAGAGAAAGTACACGTGGACAAACTAGCTCGGCGCCCATGCGTACATCAACAAATGTACACCCATCATCAATACCGTCTGTACACTTCAGATCGCCGTACACGCGTACACCGGGTAGAGAACCGTCTGCATGTACATCGCCCCCACTGCAAGGTGCTGCTAACCACCCGACTCCTGCAACCCCTCCACCACTAGAGGCTAGATCTCTATCTGAAATCAGCGATGAGGAGTTTGATATCCCCCCTCTCATTGATGACATATCCTACGAGGCTGACGATGTTCCAGATCTTAACTTAGATGATTCTGACGGCGAACCTACCGTGGGTAAACTCTATGCAACCAAAAAAGACTGCCAAATTGGGTTAGCAATCTATGCTATCAAGAATCGCTTCCACTTCAGACAAACCCAAACTAAAAGGGACGCTTTTGTTCTTAGTTGCCATGATACGCGTTGTGATTGGCGCATATTTGCCAAAGAACTCACCACATGTGGTTATTACACTATCAAGAAAGCGCAGCTCCATCACAGCTGCCCTTTGGAACAGCGTGATCAATATAAGAGGAGGGCGACGTCAAGAGTTATCGCTCATATTTATCGCTCTCGTTATGGTGAACCCAACGAGGGGCCTAAAGCTGCTCAGTTCCAGCAGCTTGTATTGGAGGACCTGTGCGTCTCTGCTTCATACATGAAATGCCACGGGCAAAAGAACAAGTTCTAGATGTCACCGTCAGTAAAGCAGAGGATTCATACCTCAACCTTGCTGCATACTTTGAGAGACTAAAACAAACCAATCCCGATACCGTAACTGCTATCGAAACTGAACTTGATGAATACAGTGAATCACGATTTCTCTAGCTTTCCTATCTTTTGGTGCTTTTATACAAGGCTTCCGTCGTGTTCGCCCTATCCTCGTCATTGATGGCACACATCTGTCTGGAAAATACAAAGGGGTCCTCCTCACCGCTAGCGGTCAAGATGCCAATTTTCAAGTATTTCCTCTTGCTTTTGTTGTTGTTGATGGGGAGACAGACAGTTCTTGGCTCTGGTTTCTTACGAAGGTTGAAAGGATTATAGCCGACTCCAACGCTCTGACTATCATCTCAGATCGTCATATCTCCCTTCTCAAAGCTAAGCAAATTGTTTTCCCTAAGTCTCACCATGGTGCATGTATCGTTCATATCATGAGGAATGTTGTTTCCCGTTACAAGAGCAAAGGGCTGGCCAAACTTGTTTGTGCAGCTGCATTCTCCTTCAAACGCAGAGATTTTGATGATAATTTTGACAAAATCAGGCAATCTAATGCTGCTTGGGCCAAATATCTTGAAGACATCGGCACATCAAAATGGGCAAGGACATACTTCCCAGGGAACAGATACAACCTCCTCACAAGCAACGTTGCAGAGCAACTCAACAATGCTTTCTTCAAATCGAGGGCCTCACCCATAGTTGAGCTTTTCATGTTCATTCAACGGATGTTGACGCGTTGGTTTTCTGCCTGAAGAACCAAATCAGCAAAACATAGGGGTCTTGTAACACATGAGGTCGCTCTTGTTATGGACACACACATCAGGCTTACAAAAGGCAGTAAAATCTCCAACATCACTGACTGGAGCTATCAAGTCAAGGGAGTTTTTGGACATCCTTACACAGTTTCATTGGACAACAAAATTTGCTCCTGCCAAGTATTTCAAAAACTTAAAATATCATGCGGTCATGCATTACTTGTGTCTGACTCTGTGGGTCTCCCACATGTCCAACTTGTTGGGGATTGCTACAAAACCCAAACATGGAGAGACACCTACTCTGGTGTCATCTTCTCGGAGGCGCCCTTTGGTAAGATACCAATTCCTACTGCAATTTCCAACCTTAACCTACTCCCTCCTAATACTCGTCGCCCTTCTGGTCGTCCTAAGGACAAGCGTATCGCTTCCACTGGTGAAATCCAGATAAGGACATACTACAACTACAACTCATTCATAACTTCTTTTTTTCCACGTAGGTTAAAGACACCCAATGTTTTATTCATTTGCAGGCACCTAAGAAAACAAAACTCAACAAGTGTGGCCGTTGTGGGATTTCCGGTCATAACAGGACCAACTGCAAAGTCTCCATCTGATCCAATGGTGAATTTTATATCCACATGAATTGTCATGTGGATAGGGTCTTCACCTTCAAACAACTCCTTATTTTGTTCCTTTTTGGTTGTCTTATTGTCGTGTAAAACCTCCACACGAAACTTGTTTAAGATGTTTTGGCTGTTTGGGTGAAGTTTCATTTTGCAATCTCACAAATCCTGTTTAAACAACACCATGGTTAAATGGAAACAAACCAAAACTCACTGTACACATGTACAATTTCTATATTCAAGTACACGTACACAAAAACAAACAAAACAAACTGTACATGTGTACATGTTCTATTTTCGTGTACACGTGTACATGTTCTATTTTACAGGTGTGTCGTTGCAATGCAGGTATATCCCTTTTCTGGAAACAAGTTCTCTCTTCAACTGCTCAGTTCATTATATTTGGTCGGCTAATTCTTAGTTTATTTTAAAGAGGCCAACCGAGAGTCATCTTTTCAAATGGGTAGATGAAGCTGTTACAGATGAGATAAGGAAAGTTGATGCTAAACATGATGAACTTCAAAACACTGTCAACCATCTATGCCAGAGTTTGAAGGCCCACTTAGATGTTCGCGATGTAACAATTGACAGAATTCAAGATGAACATAATCCAAATAACACCAACGAAACATTGCTACAAACCTATGATATGATCTGGTTTTATGGGAAAGGTTGTCCTCACTGATTCTCACGGGTTACTCTCTTTCTACTATTTATAACTTAAGTTTGCTATGTTTATTGTTCGAAATTAGGCCAAGCAATGTCTGTGTAATCTGATGTATTTTATGTCAACGCTTTAAGTTTTATATGTAAGCAGTCAAAACCCATCTTAATAGCTTATAACTTTTGGGTTTCCGTTAAGATGTTTTTTATGTTTAAGATGCACACATGTACACCGTTAACTATATAGTACACGCCGAAGCCAACCAACTTCGAAATCTAAACATTCGACATGCTTCTTATAAACCACATATATCTAAAACATTTAAGGTCTGCATGCCTCAAGTTAACAAAAAAGGTCCACATGCCTCACAACACTAAACATTACACAACATAACTTCCCACAAAATAGATCCACACACCTCTACTTTTTAAACCCCCATCATCAGCCTAGATACAAAGGTACAACCCAAGTCCTGTAGATTTCCATTGCATACTATTTTCGGAAATTGTCCACCAACTCATCCGTTAGTCCTGCCATCGTAGGGTTCTGGTTCCCTGTCGCATGCATCTCCATGAACTTTACAGCCACTGGTCCACAATCACCGCTTCTAATATTCTCGTACAGACCATCTAGCCTCTTCACTTTGAATGGTGCCGGCCCACCACCTCCCAATGCACCCGCATGACACACCTTCCGAGCAATGTAATGCAACATTCTCGCCAATGGCTCCATCAAAGAAGCCACTTCTGCCAAATTCTTAAGCTGTGGATTAGGGTCCAACACGATGATGCTCCGATCCGACAATCTTATCCTCAATTCAACCCAGTGGCAACCTTCCCAAATCATTGGTGCATACAGTGTGTCTACATCTACACCCCTTGGACGTGTGCGGTGAACCATGGTGCCACAAACATAGCCCTCTGCCGCAGGGCCTCCTCTCCATGCAGGCACTCTATGTATTCCATCAGCACAGCCATATGCTTTCAACCCAACACAAACAGGAAAAATATTAATAACCCAAACTTAAAAGTCTAGTTCATCCCCCTGTTTATACCCCAAAAAACACATACCGTACTAGTTACTCAGTTCTGCGATTTCCCAAGGTTTAGGAAGAACTGGTTATCTAAATCATTCCCCCGCACATTTACGTGCATCCTGCAAAGGAAAAAAATACTTATTAACAACCATTGCAGTTTCCTTTTACTATACTAACCCCATTAGTATCAAACTCACACTGTGGGGTTCGCACTCAACACTTTATCGAAGAAAGGATAATCGCAGTCTTCATATATGGGGACTATGTCTGGAGCTTTATATAGATCTTTTGCCAGAAGCAACGCAGCCAACTGCTCTTCCTCTTCATCCGGTTTATGAATCACACTCCTAGGTGTTGAAGAATCACTAACCTCTTCTACAACTCTCTCAGGTGTTACTCGTAACTCTTCTTCAGTAGTCTCCTCTATAGATTCCATTATGTTTGCCACATCATCAACCTCCAATTTCCCCCACAATTACCACCATTTCACACTTCAAATTAATTTCCATAAACCAAGCATGTCAGCCCACCAAACTGTCCTCACCTCTTTCATCTCTTCCGGCGTACATATGTCTTTTCCTTCTTCAACCACATCAGTCCTTTCCTGAATGAACATACAAATAGGGCTACATCGTTACTTTTAACGCTCGATATTTTACCCAGTGTACACCATCAATTGTACATCCCTTTTAAATGTACACTCTTAATTCTACACTTGTTTATAAGTTTTGGTCAGTGTACATTCATCTTTACCTCAACAAGACCCTGCACGGGAGACTCCTTCTCACCCTACAATCACACCCAATATCACCATGCATTTAAAACATCGAACACAAATCACCATGCATTTCATAAAAACAATTCATCAGTACCTCGTCGTTTTTCTTCAAATCACTTATCCCTCCACTGACATTCACCGTTTCAGTCATCCCCTGAAACTAAGGTGCACGTTAATTAAAACATCTATACATAACATATGTACGTACGTCACTAAAAATATGTGACAAAACATCTCACTCACATCATCAAATTCACCCAAATCCTTCTGTGCCAAATCTGCTCCCTCAAATACATGTGCGCTATGTACCTGCCAATTTGAATGGTGTTCAACCGTTACTAGGTGTACCCAACGATACATTGTACACATGTACACTTCCCAAAAGTCGTATACTCCATACACTAAATACCATCCTCGAACCAAATAATAATCCAAAAAACATTCCTCACCTCCTTCTTTTCTCTCGATTCACTCATGTCATCCCCTTCTTTCACCGTTGCAGTCCTATCCTGAAACTTAAATAAACTTTTATATAAACAACTATACATAACATACGAATGTACATCATTGACATAAACCACTCTTTTACAATTTCAAATCCAACCAATTCCTTCTGAACTAATTCTGTTCCCTCTGGCAGATTCTCGCCATGTACCTGTAAGTATTTAAGTGTACACAAGTTAGTCCGTGTACACCCATTTCGGCAGTGTACACGCTCATTCAAAACAGAACACAAACCATTTCCCTCTCCTTTTTCACTTCAATCCCAGAACACTCCATACCAGCTACATCATCGACCCCCCCCCCCACCTTGGGGGTAAGTTACCTATTTTTGCGACATTTACTAATTCACATTCTTAAAACAAAACAGCAATTTACAGTATTTGCACAACCCTTACCGTGGCCGCATCCATCGTATTCATCTCCGGTGAATTATCATTCTCAAATACAACGTCTCCCACTACGTCTTTTCCCACATAAACCTGCTAACACAAAAACCATTAAAAACTGCGAAAAAAAATTAAAGGGCAATATATGTCCTCTACCGCCTCGTTTTAAACCACTCCCTCGCCCGTTTTTCTTCCTCTTTCATTTGCCTGCATTAGTTCATTCCCAACAAACATAAAACCGTTCAACTAGCCTCGTCCACCACAATGAACTGTGGATTTTAAACATATACATACCTCACCCTCCGTGAGACGCCCTGCTTCTGTTACAAATGCCTTAACCAAAACACCAAATCTCCCCATCTCATGTTATCCAATTGCCTTTAAAATTAAGACATTTTACCCAAATCTGGTATATCGATAATTTGAATACACCTTACATTTATGTTAAGTTCATCAGAACTCGCCTTTTCCTCGCTACTTCCACCACTGCTATCTCCATGTTTCTTCCTTACTAGCAAATTAGGAACCTCCTCAGACAAATTATCATCATCCTTACCATGTATCCTTTCTTCGTCTTCATCACCAACCTCCATGCCTCCCCCACCACGCTCTGCAACCACTCTCTCTTTCCGTCGCACGTTCATTCTCAATTTCGTCCCGCTTTTCCACCTCGCTCCACAACTTCCCTTCCTCGTCATTTTCCATTTCTTAATCTGCTTCTCATGTTTCTCGCACAATTGGTGGAGCCTACCAACTTCTTTACCTAACTCACAGATTTCCTCTTTCATCTTCGCAACTTTCTCTAGATCAACAGCAAATTGCCGGTTGTAGTACGAGCTCATACGTCTCTGTTTTAAAACAGGTTCTTTGTGCTCTGTTCCTGCGTTCTCTTTTCTTTTTTTGGGCTTCGCAACCTCAGAATACACGTAGAGGGGATCATCATCGTCACCTCCCCCCAATGCGACTTCCTAAAGTCATGTCCTTCCTTCACCAAACGTACCATATAGTCCACCTTTTTGTCATACATCTCATCATCAAATAACCCCCACCGTTCGGGCTTCTTGCCACTAATCTCTAGCATCGGCTGGATAACAAGCTGCATTTGGTTGTCAAACAACCGAAAGGCAAAAAAGGAAATTTATGAAAACCAGTTGAACACAAAAAACTTTGTACACATATACACAAACATCAGCCTACAAAAAACACACTCAAAAACAAACTTGTACAGTGTAACTTACTCCCATGTCGTGCTCGGTCTTACGTACGTCTGCCAAAGTCAGGTCTGCATGTTGTGGCAATGTCCTTCCAGTGTAGGTTAACAATGTTACACCATCATCACCACCCGCCCTACTAAGCAACTGTGGTATCACCTCAAAAGCAACCAACTGTAACGCCAAAGAGAAACCAACCAGCCTCATCGTCTTCTGCCTGAGCTTCTTACATAAATCACTAATTGGATCTACACACTTTCCCCACACCTTCGGGCCTGGTATCATCGTGCTTATGGTTTAAAGAAATGATTCTCTACCCCAAGGAAATGACATAAATTCCTTTAGATTCTGAACGAGGTTCACATTCTTCAATCTCGGCTTCTGCTTCTGTGATGTTGCCAACAAAACACCATCCACAATTATAATCATACACAATCTTAACTTCCGCCACCCAGCCATCTACCCATCGCCTAAGACCATTGCAATGATCCCTTCAATGGTAATGTTTCTGTCTCCTCCCAGCAGTTTATCCCAATACTCGAAATTTTCTTCCTTCTCTGGAACTTGGTAGTCAATATTGTACCCATCTTCAAATTCCCCACATGGTAGTCAATATTGTACCCATCTCAACCAACGAAAATCGAAAGGGTTTACCACCGAAAACAGGCCACATTTCGTACTTCTTCTTCGTAACAACTTGTCTTGTCAACATTCCATGAACCACTCTCCCCATCAATAGCCTTCGAACAGGTATCTTAAATAGCCCACCAAAACACGACCTCTTCAGCCGCTCCATCTCCGCCGTTCCGTCTAAAGCATCTCGAACGGCCAATAGATAGTCTACGGTGGAATAAATGTTAACCCTCTCGCTGGGATAACGGTCTGTCGCAAATAGCCTCTCCGGTAGGCCGACTTTAACGTCCTCCACCTCGGTCGCCTCTGTTTCCCCGACACCAAACCACCCACCATTTGTTTCAACAAAACAACAAACGCATATATAAGTCAAGGATCCGGATCTGAAAAAAAAAGTTGTCAGACAACTCACCGTCAACCGCATCTTTACCACGACGACTCCTTTGCCTCGCCATCGTTATCTTCTTCTTCTCTCGCTGGAAACGTCTTTAACAACCGCCGCACTTTTTAGACTGTGTCGCACACCCAAATTTCCCAACTCTTAACTTTTTGTTTTTCTCCACTGTAAAAAGTGAAAAACCCACAAATAAATCGATAAAGAGCCTTATCTTGGTTGCCCTAAATTTTCAAACTTCAAAATCGAAACCAACCCTAACTAAAGCCCAACCAAATTTTTTGCCACTCAAAAAGTGCATGTGTAGCAAGATGTGCCTTTTCTTGATATTAAAACATGTAAAGTGGCTTCTAGTGTAAATCACTCTTGTTATTGGCCCTCATCATTGATTCAACATAAGAAGCCAGAGATTATTATACTCCCTTTATTTTAAAATGTAAATAGTTTTGATTAAATACACTAATGTTAAAAAAGGTTGTTACTTTTTTAAAAGTACTCCTTTAATATATAAGTTGAAGTACTTACAAAAAAGACTTACATAATTTAATTATTCATATAATATATAATAAATACAAAAATTGCATTGAAATATTAAAATTATTTATATTTGTAACAAAAAAAGCTACTAAATTACTTACATTATAAACACAGAGAACAGAAAAAAACTTTTAAATTACTTATTGTATATTATAAAAATGAGAAAAGAAAACTCACTTTTTTAGTAAAAAGTGTCATTTTGACATATTTCATACTAGTTAAGATATTTTAGGATAATCTTAAACAAAAAATTGTCACAAAATAGTTTTTAAGGAGAAAATAATCAAAATAGTTTTTTAATAAAAGGTATAAATGTACACTTATATTTCTAGGGTTAACTAATCTACACTTAAGGTTTAGAGTTACGTAGTGGTATCTCAAAGGTAAGGTTTAAAATTAAAAAAAATATTATAATTTTTTTTTTAAAAAAAAAACTATTTCAATATTTTTAAGATTTTTGGTGACAAAAACTTAAAATTAATTATTTGAAATAATTGTCCTTAATAAATATACCAATATAACTTTATTTATATTTTTTTAAAATAATAAAATAACGTGTTTTAAGAAAAAGAGGGAGTATATAGTAGAATTGGGAAGTTATTTGTCGAAAAGATGGGGATTAGTGCTATCAAAAATTATATAGATAGCAATAAGTATATTTCAACATGAAGCCGGCAAGTTAATAACGTGTCTTCAAATATGCAACATGATTGTCACTGACTAGGGAGATTGCGTCCCAGAAGCAACTTCTCCAAATGTTATTTGATGGAAGTTAAAAGCATATTCATTCTCTAAAGAATCATGCATCCTTCTAATATAATCACACTTAACATGTATACATGATCGCATTATAAATATATATATATACCGATTCACACTAATAGTTAAGTTTGTTCTAATATAAATTTTCATGGAATCAAGCAAGCTACATCTCCCGTCAAAATCCTAAGAGGCGAACATAAATCATTTTATCATTGAAGACAAAAGAATCAATGAATCGTTGATGAGATTCTCAAAGGATGTGATTCGACATTGTAGATAATTTTAAGGTTTTTTAATCCAATAATTGTTTGTAAATATTTTCTTGGAAGTGTGGGAATCTCTAATTAATCATACAGCCTCAATAATTGATCGGCTACCTTTAATAATACTTTGAACTAATTTTAAGTGATGTCTTATCAACTTTGCAACAATATTTCGAGCTCTTGAACCATGTTAAGGTGCTGGTAAATTATTGAAACATTGAACATTGTTTTGCTGTAGTAGATGTAAAACCCAAAAAGGTTAATTCTCTTAACCGATCCCCATTTTAGTATGCAAAACTATGAAGCTTCTTAATTAAAATTGAAACGAATTAATTAAATATAAATTCGCTTAAACAGCATTTAGTATTACGTCTAATCTTAACCTATTTGATTAAACACTTCATCTAATACATTTCATATATTGTGATAAATGTTGTTTAAATTTCAAATGTTTTATGCTCCCTCTGTTTTAAATTGATATATATTTTAGAATTTTTACATTAATTAAGAAAACATATAAAATTTTAGTTTTCCGTAGTTAACTATTATCCTTAAATTTTAACCAGTAAAATTTTAATAAACACTTTGAAATTTCTAGTTTACCATTAATTAATACATTAATGTATAAAAATATATCTTTTTGAAACGAGTTTTTTTCTAAAGAATCTTTTCGGAACGGAAGGAGTATTAGTTTATTGTTAAGAATTAAATGAGGACTTGATCGATCACCTAACACTAAGATTTGGCTAACGGATGCACATAATATATTAAAAAAATTAAAAATACAAATTTTTTGCGGTCAAAATATTTTTTTTTTAAATTCAAAAAATTCAGAACCGAAACTCATAATCTCTTTGGAAAAAAGATAAAAATTGGTTGCTAATCCTCTTTCTAGTACAGTTGGTGAAACTTGAACCTGGTACATCTACATTTAGAACAGAGCCAGTATAGCTAAAAGTACCGGGTAACATATATATATATATATATATATATATATATAAAAGTTGAAACTTCTTTATTGCAAAAAAGAAAGTCTATCACTTTTTCAACCATCTTAAGGAATATATATACACATATGACCTATGAGATATGTGTACATAATATATTATATATATGGATAATGTTATTTGATCTGGTTATGAATTACTCTGTAGCATGTACATTAGCTTATTACGTTTGGAGGATGGACGGCTAACAGTTCATATAATATAGTTTGTCAAACATTTGGTCAGCTTTTATTGATATGTAAAACCATAAATATAATTTTGAATATGTAGTTTACGTATCATTTAATAAATTAGTGAGATTGATGAATTCTATATTGGCCCCGAACTTTCAGTTTTTTTTTAAATGAAATTGTACCAACTCGTGTGAAGTTATAAATTTCAGTCGTATAATCTTATCATATCTACATTAAACGATATTAATCCATATAATCTGCCATAAGGTATGCGCATAGACATCTATAACTTTCACTAACCGAAGATTTATATCCATATAATCTGCCATATCTAAGATATGTATTACTCTCTTAAAACTTTTTATAAAGATACATAACCGTGTGTCTATTTTCGCAAAGCTTTCTTTTATAAACTTTATGAGATGGTAGCTCTTAGAAATGTTTACAAACATATACGTTGTAGATTTTACAAAAAAAACCCCACCGATATGCATATTTATCACATATTTTAATACATATGTATATTTTATCACATACACACCAAGATGTACACACATCAAGCAAATATATTCAAGATGGGTACATATATAAACACCACCAAATTTACAAGGATGTTTAATTAGAGATGATTATCATTCAGAAGCGACCCTGAAAGTTAGCCAACATGGAAATAGGAACGACGCATAATCCTTTACTCCTTAAGTCCATATTGTTGTTGTTTCGTTCTTTGAGATCCCTCATCATCGTCATATTTTGTTCATCCCCTTCTTGGATTTGGATCTGATGATTATCCCCCATGCCTCTCGTAGTTCTCTACAATACCATATCGAAAACATATTTACGTGTTATATCCGTTATATAGTGTAAACTTTGTTAATACGAAAAGCTCATTTAAATTTACTTATAATCAGACAAACAAATATATATTGAGTTTATCTAATAATAAAGGACCAAGTCTGTCTTAATAAATTATTGGGAAATATGAAATTCTTTATCATTTCCGTATGTTTTATAAATGAATTTAAATTCAAATAACTGAACAGATAGAACAATATTATATGCATATATGAAAGAAGAGTGGAGAGACTACCATAGCGAAACTAGAACAGACATAGTCCTCATTCCTTCTAGGAGGCGTCTGAATATGTTCAACCTGACTGACCTGTTCAATATATAAAATTGTAATTAGCTCTCACTACTATTAAGGGAGATACTACAAAAAGAGATTAATAAAAAAGGCATAAGTAATTATTTTAGATATACGTGTCATAATAATCAATCATGTTTTAGAATCTTAATTAAAACTTATAAAGAGTCTGTAGATTTGCACCGAAAGAAAATATAAAAGAAAATTTATGGATTAAATTTTGAACCATGGATCATGTTTTAATTGGATTAGGTTACCTTAGGGCTATTAACCGGAGAGCTAGCCGTGTCCTCTAGAGAATCATCTTCACAAATCTTCTTGGTTCTTGCTTTCCCAAACTTCAACTTCACCGGAAAATTAACTGGAAAATCCTGTCCGGAAAACGCCTCAGTAGCAGCGTCTGAGACCAGAGAAGGAGATACGCCAAGAAGCGAACAAGAACTCTTGTCTTGATGGTCACTATCTTCCGGATGGGTTCTATATTGATTTGAGAAATCGTCGAGATAAGTTGTCCATCCACTCTCTTCTTGATAATCACCAGCATCATGATGATAGTGATCATCAATATCAACAACATCATCGCGATGGTCGAAAGGGGCGTGGTTTTGTTCATAAGTATTACAAGAGAATGTATCCATCATGTGGAGAAAGGAGGAATAACCCAAAATAAAATGGAATAATTTTTAAGTGGTTGCGTTGGGTATTTATAGAGGTCGTTAAATTTTCATGGTATTTTAAAAAGGGCGAAACGAAATTAATTGGAGAGATAATAACAATCGGAATCTTGATGTAGTCATCACATGGGTCCCAAACCGTTGATCAAAATTATTTATGAAGAACCAAAAGCCAACGACTGAATTCTGAAGAAGTGTGACATTAAGCTATATATCTTTAGAAAATATGTTTAACAAAGCTCATAATTTTGTGAAAAAAGTGATATGTAAGTCCATTTTTATTGTTTCAAAAAGAAAAATATTTGCATATGTATACAAATATCTGGAAATAGATTCTTGGATCGATCCATAAAGTTGATAATAATACAATCATATAAGCAGGAAACAAATTGTTTACATTCTTTGTTGCAAGATTAGGAAATTGTTAAATTAATAACTGTATGATTTTATTCCTCTCAATGATGTCTTTTTATCAATCGTTTTGACCCTTTAATAAGCTTAGATGAGATTTGGGCCAACATATGTTGATTTGTAGACATTTATATATTACTAGTTGAGACATTGCTTTCCACCAAATTTCATTTCCAAGTTGAAAATGTTGAATGGTATTAGCATGTATATTATAATTTATGTGAAATGATTTTACGATGATCAAACAAAACGTAGACAAAACCAACACCAAACCACCACGAGGATTACAAAAGGAATTTTCTAAATAAAAATAAACTCATAAAGGGTTGGTCAGTGTGAGAAGCTGTAATACAAATACTCAAATAGCACAATATGCCTTCCTGATATGGCCATCCGATTTGTTGTTCTTTTTTTCTACTTCAGAGAATATTTAAATTATTAAACGCAACTTGTTAAAGGAAAAACTTTTATTAAGTTTGTAACCGAATATAAACCAGAATAAAAGAGGGGAGGAGGAATGTTATGTTCGTTGAACTTGACTAATTTTGATGTTGCGTGAGAATGGCAACGCCAAATAAAGTAGACCTTTTTTGTTTTGTTTTATCGTTTGGCCGTTACAGAATGATGACACTTGAAACAGTTTATATTTGGATGTGATGTGCACTACTAACATGTGAAAATGGAATTCGATGACGGAACATTTGTTTCCTTATGATAATGGATCACTTTTATAAGGGAAACTTGTGTAATAACCGTTTCTAGTGTGCTGAAAAAAACAAAAACCTTTGTAGTGGTGAAATTAGTGAAGTAGCTTTTAACTTTTTGTGATTAGTAAACTGACATGATAGTTACGCAACGACTTACTTCTATCAATCAAGACCTTAAGTTTGAGATACAACTGGAAAAACAAAATAAGAAATGAAAACATAAGTTTACGTGATCAAATAGTTTTTTTCTAAGAATATAAAACTATATTGATATCTAATGTTTTTACCTCTTTTAACAATCATTCTCATCATATTTATATTCATTTGGATTGCATTTAGAGTATATATTACATTTGCATATATTCATACTGTCGTGGTCCGCGGTTTTACCATTTTTTATTCATCTTCCTCCTTTGATTATGTGGCATGCTCTCGTCAGCGGCCGTAACCCTTGGTCACTCGTTCATCTCGGTAGAAATGACATTTGTTCAGTAAATTAATCATAACTCCTTAAATATAGTTCCAAAGGACTTAAACCAACAACTTCGTTGGAAAGTTAACTCAATTTACTACGTCTTTTCCAAAGATGAAATCCAAAAAGTATTGTTAAGTCTTTCATCCATGTTGATCTATTAACTTTTTAGGCTTAATCCACTCCAAAACCGATAGAACCGCTTCGAACTCCTTAGAATCTCTCAAAAACCAATAATCACACAAATACAAATGCAATATATACCCTAAATGCAATCCAAATGAACATAAATATGATGAAAATGATTGTTAAAAATAGGTAAAAACATAAGATATCTTATATTGAATTTAAATTTTTTATAAAGATAATTATGAAAGCAGAATGTTGTGGGAAAAACATACTATCTCCGTTTCATTTTACTTGTCGTTCTAGGTTTTTACACACAGATTGAGAAAAACATACATAAAACATCATTACCTATAAACCTAACCACATTTTAACCAATCAAAAAATAGAATAGCATATAAAATTAATAAATTTTGTATTGAAATTATAAATGACATTTATTTTAAAACAAAAATTTTACTTTACAATGACAATTAATTTGAAACGGAAAGAGTATAATCATAAAAGCAGAGTGTTTTTCTTTTGTGGTTTCGTTTCATCCGGTGATTTGTGGAGCAAACCATCTGCCTTTCGGGTCTTCAGATTCGTGGATCCCCAAGTTTGAGTAGGGCAGATGTTATCACAGCAGGTTCGCTATGTCTCCTTCTGTTCTTTTCCAGAGGTGGTAAATAATTGCTTTGCGTGATCAAAATGTTTGCCCATATTATGAATTCATAACTAGCGATATTAGTTTCTTATTAGAAATGTCCTCGAAATATTTAATTAAGATATTGAAAATTTGAGAGTTCTGATTTTTTTTCCGTTGTGAAACCCTTTCATCCTAGAATAAATTGATATCATGCCTCAAAGTCAAAAAGAAACACACATCCGTGAGAGCTAGAACTCTTTATTTATATATATATATATATTTTTTTTTTTTGTTTAACCGGGAGGGATCTCAACCTCCAGGGGACTAACCCCTCGGCGTGAGGCAGCCCATTTGGTACTATGGGGAGTTAGATACCCCAATTGCCTGGCCAAACATCACGGCGCATCTGAGGGGAGTCGAACCCGGGACCTCTTTATTTATATATGCGAGTAGTATTCGGTCTCAGGCTATAAAAATCTTCAAAATCAAAAAGCCAAACGGTATTTACTATTACTGGAACCAAAATTCTCCAGTGGTGATGGAAAGCGGAAACATTACAAAAGAAAAAAAAAACTTCACGATCTCTTTTTTTTTCCCTGCTACCATTTTTTCTCTGTTTTCTTCTTGTTTTTTTAAAAGAAAATATTGAAGAAAGCGGGCGAAATCTCCACCGCATCATCTCTCCAACGGTGCTCCGATCAATCCCACGGCGGTGAATGAAAAATAAATCGGACTCGGTTCTTTTTTATATATATATTATATACTAAAAATGCGTTGTGGAGGATGCTAGAAGTCGATGAGAGGTTCACCGATGGTGAGATTCCGCTCCACCGTCCATGGTAAGTCGAAGAGTTTGGCCGTGACAAACTTGAAGATCTTATTACGTTAATGTTGTATGAAGCACTCGAGAAGAAGAGCGTCGCGTTTAGCGCCTTCGCGTAGGTTCTCGCCTGGCTAGCAATAGTCCATTGAAGATCAATAGGAAGCTGAATAAACTCATCAAACTTGGTTCCTACTATCACTGGGATCGCCGTCTGCATTAAAGATCGTAAGCATATAAGTGTTTTTGTAATTCCACTCAGGATTCAAAACTTGTTTTTAAAAATTTAAAAATTCCTTACAACAGTAACTATAAAGAGACCAAATTGGTAATGATAGTGGTATGTATGAAATATCTCACCTGATTAAACTTTCTAGCTTGTTGATACCAGCTAATCACACTGCATTTAATGATAAAGATCAGTTTAGCTTCAAATAACTTTCAACAAAACTTTGCATGTTCTGAAGTCTAAATAGTACTACTACTATTATTGACCTGTTAAGAGTGCAACGACTGGTGAGATCGAACATGAAGAGGATAGCTACAGAGTCCTTGCAAGCCATGGGCATCTGATCCCGTGATCTCTCAGCTCCTGCAAAACATGATAATTAACCTTCTAATTAAGCAAACTAATCTCCTCCAAGACTAATGGTATTAACAGCAAATGAGTAAGATTGTGAAAGAAGAAGAAAATGACCTTCAAGTTCCCAGATACTGTAGGAAATGCGAGCACCTCCCATGGATAACATCTTGTCCGTACAAGTGATCCCTTCCTCCAACTCTCTCATTTCAACTTCTTTCTCTTCCCCAACGTATTTCGCCTTCATAATCAAAACCACTCATTAATAATAAGACCACCTCCAATGGAGGATTTTAACCAAAAATCTTTAGCAAAATAATATTAAGATAATAGTTGGGATCTACATTTTGTTAAAGATTGAACTCTTAAAATCTTTAATTAAAGATGCGGGTCCCACGATACGTAGCGACTTGGAATTGGTTTCGTTTTTAATTTTTTCTTTTAGAAAAACAGGAAAAAAAATAATAATAAAATTTTTAAAAAGTTCACCTATAATTCCTAGCCATTGAGAACACGGTTAGAGGTGCTCTAATAATAATATATATAGTTTATAAAATTCCGATTTTTTTAATATATATATATATATATATATATATTTTAATAAAATTCAGATTCAAAAAAAAAACATTGAGCTCGGTTTGAACCGAACACAACTAAACTGCTTTACCACTTTGGTTTCCCATTTATGACTTCTAAGAAATCGATTGAAAGAGCATTTATTTTTAATTTTTGTTTAAGTGGTAAACTAACCAGGAAGCAAGTTTTTCCGATCTGGGGATCTCCTAAGAGGCTGATCTTCATAGAAACCAGATCAGAGTCCGATCTCTGGTGGCTGTTATCGTGTTCGTGCACCGATGTACGGCGGACAACGGGGATAGGAGGAGGCTGAGGACGAGAAACAGGCGGAGACGGAGTCGCGGCGCGTGACAGCAACGAATATCTCCCTGCTTTTTTGGGAGAGAAAGCGACTATTCTGCTCCAGAGAAGTCGCGTGAATCGACGCAGGATCAATATACGACGGTTCACTCTGTTCCTGAGATTGTTTAGTCGAACGATTCTAAGGCAGGACTGAGCCATTTTGCTATCTATCTCAAAATTGATTAAAAGAACGGATGATGTTTTTTTTTAAAGAAGCGAAGGAGAAGAAGAAACGCAGAATAAGAAGAAAGCTTCAAGAAGATGTGATGATGGCCAGAGAGAAGCTGATTGGTTCCACTTTGGCCATAAGAAAGAGAAGGAGAGAGAGAGAGAGATAAGGAATATACGATGAAAGCTTCTTTTGGGTTTCTGTGTTTCCTCATTTTTTCCCGGAAGGGACGACGACACACTTTTAAAGCTTTTTAATCACTTACTAATTTAACACGGGGCAAATCTCCTAAATATTTTTGTCACAAAAATAACTTTTAAGAACAAAAATGACAAATCTAGTTTTTTTTTATTTTCAAAAAATTAATTTTTATTTTGTTTTTTTCAGTTTTAAACCTCACTCCCAAAACCTCACTCCATAACTCTAAACTCTAAGTCTAGATTAGTTAATCCAAGGGTATAAATGTATATTAGTCATTTTATTAACCCTCGAATTAACTAATCTAGACTTAAGGTTTAGAGTTATGGGGTGAGATTTTGGGGGTGAGGTTTAAAATTAAAAAAAATAAAATAAAAATTAATTTTTTGAAAATAAAAAAAGGCTAGATTTGTTATTTTTGTTCTTAAAAGTTATTTTTGTGACAAAAACATTTTTAGGGTTATCTTAGGGTATTTTTCTTTAATGGCAAATCTCTTAGATAACATTTTTTCAAGTTTTTGTCATAAAAATAACCCTTAACAACAAAAATGACAAAACTAACCTTTTTATTTTTAACAAATTAATGTTTTTTTTTCAATTTTAAACTTCACCCCCAAAACCCCACCCCATAACTCTAAACCCTAAATCTAGATTAGTTAACCCAAGGGATATAAATATATATTTACACTCTTTAACAAATGTTATTTTTGTGATTTTCTTCCTTAAATGTTATTTTTGTGACAAAAACTTTTTTAGGTCTATCTTAGGATATTTCTCTATTAATAATCCAAAGATTGATTTTAATAATTTTTTTTTTGCTTTAAGTTAAAACGATTATTTCGTTTTTCTTCAGTGTCACAAAATTAATAACTTTTAAAAAAATTAATGATAAAAATTTATGCTAAAGATAGTTATTATATTATTATTTTCTTACTTTTATTTTAAAAGTTAAATAAAACTTTAAATACTATATTTAAAAGTTAGAATAAAAAATAAATATTTATGTTTTAATTAATCTGATATTTAATCATATAAACTAGAATGTGTTATAAAAAATAAATATAATTATAAGTTTTTAGTATAAAATCGAATAAATAAAAATAGTAATATATAAATCAAACCAAACTAATTCGATATGGTTTCAATATAATTAGCTAATTTTTATAGCTTGAAATATAAAATAAAAACAATAAAAACGAATCAAAAGTGAACCGAAATTAGGATTGAACAAGTCTAGAGGTGGGGGATTTTTGGATGTGACGAGCACATACATTACATTATTTTGGGCATATGTTGACCTTTTTAATTTATGTTAGCGAAAAAGGCGTAACACGCAGTCATACCTTACGTGCTTTGCATACTCTGCTGATTTTTCTACATCTATTTAGCCTCACTTTTTTGACAAATTGAAAAACTATAACATTATTAGTTTCTCAAATTAATATAGTATTCCATATAGAATTTTATTAATAAAGGGTGTGATTGGTTATTTTAGAGTAAATGTGATGAAAATAAATAAGTGAAAAAGAGAGGAAATTTAAAATGGGAAATAGCAAAAATTTGAGTAAATGTGTTTACTCTAATGTATGTGAGAATAAATATGTGTCTTTTTTTATTTGAATAGTAATCAGAGTAATAAGTGAAAACATGCTTTACTTGATTGGTAACTTTATGGAATAACCAAGAGTAAATATTTTTATTTTTATTTTTTTTACCCTAAATATATTTAGACATTGAGTCACACTCAAAGTTAAAGTCTTCTTAAACAAAATAAAATATTTTATAGGTTATGGTGTTACTAGTAATTGAGCTAATGATTTAGAAAATCACATTCTATATTTATTTTTTAGTTAATCACATTATTTGTTATTAAAAATAATTTTAAACATTTGAGTTTTAATATTTTTATCAAGCATTAATGATTTAGAGAACAGTTTTAGATTTTAAAAAGACTAAAGTCTGTTTGACAAAAAAAAAAGACGAAAGCCCAGTTTTATAAAATGAAAAAAACAGTCATTTGAAAACCATCAAAGTTATCCATTGATGTTATTAAAAATCAGTTTTTGAAAAAAAATGAAATTAATGTAACGGGTTCATTTCAGATTTAGCAGCAAAGCATGCAATAATGATGATGTGTGTCTTCATGTACCCACCACATGTGAGCCATGTTTTTGTATGATTACACAAATATGGGTTTCTTCCTATAATTTCGGTTTAATGAATCACAAGTTGAAGTTATAAAGAAAACAAGTTTAAAGATTCTCTCGACATAATCAAATATTACAAGAGTAAACAAACCATATGATATTGGCGAATCAAATGCTGTTGATTTATTTCGGTTTAAAAGATGTTGGTTCAAATAATGGACTTTGGGTTAATAATTGAGATCCACGTGAATTAAAGAAACACGTAATGAACAAAAGAGCCAACTCAAAAACATGTCTCCGACCACCGTGGCACTGTTTTAATTTATTAAATCCAGAATGCACTATCCTCTTGTGGCTGCTAACTTTTTCGTTATTGAGTGATTTACTAAAGTTGGAGGATTACATTACACTTCCCAAATCAAACAATTGCAACGTCCATCATCATTGCCAACGTTCGATGCTTGCTACTTTCTAGAATAAGGAGTTCCATTTATTTGTTGTTCTCCTTTAAACAATAGAATAGAAAGTAAAAATTATTATCAGAACCGGGCCTCGTGATCTGGTGGCAAAGGAACCTCGACTGAGGTGCCCGCCATCACGAGTTCGAGCTCCGGCTACAGTAGATTTAACATGGTTTCCGTTTGACCTCCAGGACCTTCCTCACCATTTCCGATTGGACGCGGTGGGATAGTCGAGCTAAGTGAGAGGTCCGGATACCTGGATTATCAAAAAAAAAAAATTCATATATCGCGGCTTGTTCGTCGATGCAAATATTGAATATCCGAGATATGCCATTGTTTTATGTATTATTAGTATTATTTAAATTTATTTCACAAACGCTTGCCTGACTCTGTCCTGAGTCTCTGTCAAAAATATTGTATTGAGTCAACAAAACAAATAATAATTCGTAATTGTTGACAAAAATGTGCGCCAGTGTAACGTGGCGGCCATTATTGGCTTCTCCAGCTATTTACTATATTTAAATTCTTTTTAATATTATTATATTTAAATTCTTTTACTGTTTTTGATATTTTTTAGTGATTCTGATCTTTTTTGCTTGTTAATTTCTCTCCTTTTACATGGAACAAAAGTTGCATTTATTTTGTTTAGTAATTAAGAAGCATTTTTATTTCATAATGTGTTTCAAAATTCTTATTTTGGTTTGTTATATTTCTATTAAACACTATGTGTTCGGATTTTAATAGTCGCCATTAACTATAGCAATTAGCAAGGGAAACACTTTTTACTGATTTTTGACAAGAAAAAAACTAGTTATTATGTGGAGAGAAGAAAATTAGCGTGTCTACTGAAGTATAACAACTCCAGATTTTCTAGTGTTTCAACGGGCTCATTTTATATGTGAGTACATTTCAATACTTAGTTTCAGTTTTTAGGCCCATATATATATGGCCTAGTTTTGACCCTGCGCTTTTTATGGAAAACTAATTCGAACTTTTATTGGACAATTTGTTTATAATCTCTTTTTTTTTCTTTTTAACGCTGGATAACTATGATATTACAAACTATAAAAGAACAATAAAGATGATTCTACATTGGACAATTCTACATGTCTTATGAAAAATCACGTTTGACTGCACCATCTAAGCCATCATATGAGATTCAAGCTTGACCCTACTCCTTGCGCCATGCTACAGATCTTTGTAAGTCTTTTCTTCATTAATTCACATAATTCAACCTTTTCGGGAATCGAAACTCAAACCTCCTGGTGTAAAAGCATTTGTGAACCCTTAATCAAACTATTGGACCAATGATGCTTCCACAATATATTATTTCTTAAGACCTCAATCTGACTACTCTAGAGTATTAAAACCTAGCCATGAGAAGTTTCCTCTCTTGGTCTTCTCCTCCTCTACCTTGGATTCTAGTCAGTTGGATTCCAAGAATCTGACCCTCCAGAACCTCCCAACCCACTCTCATCTCTCGTTAATCACCAACAAATCCTCCTCTTCTATCAAAGCTTTCACCCTCTACAAGTCATATCTTGTCAATATAGTTTTAACCCCGGGCGGACTCGTCTTCTCTGAGGAACTTTCCATCTCTTCCTCCCATCTCCTCTTAATGTCAGCTTCATCAAAATCGTTTTGAAGTCCAAATTTAAATTTGAGATTTTCTTAAATGTCAGTGTACTATAGCTCATGGGTTCTTTAACCTTCCATTTCCTCTTTGATTTCGCTCCCAAAGAGCTCTTTTCCTCCAATCTTGGTCGTTGGTTCATTGGTTCTTAGATTTGGGTCTTTCAATAACCTTATTACTCTGGAATGCAATCTCTTTTCCTGGTTTTCGTCGCCTCTCATCCCCGTCATTGTACGTTTGGTCCCAAAGCTTGACATTCTAGGTGTAGCTTCATGTATGTTTTTTTGAACCTCATCACCACCTTCTACTCCCTTACTCTCCCAATAATTCAAGTTTTATTTGAGATTTTCAAACTTAATCATTGGTGTTGTGTTGATTTCTTTGGAGTGTTCTCTTGGACTCCCGTAATTCGTTTCTCGTTTGGGTGTGACCATTTACTCTAATATTCAATCCTTTACTACTTTATGCATTCCTGCATTTGTTATATTCAAAACCTTTTCGTGTTCTATTGTGGAGCTTGATGAATTTATGTTTGACATGTCCAGTCCTCCCGATAATCAGGTCTTGTTGGTCGAGATTTACAGTCCATTTTCATCCTCTATGGAGTTTGTTCCTCTCCCAATTTCCTCATCTACTTTAAGTAGTTTTGTTGTACGGAGTCAAATATTAAAGATTATAGATACTTTGGTTACCGAAGTTCTAATCCAATGCTCAGCAAACTGGTGTTTAATCGCATATGTGTGTAGCCATTTCAAGAATTGTTAATTGTGCGGTTGTTTCTAATACAATATCGAGAAATATATCACTAAATGTGGTCTATAACTTTCAAGGATTCGTTTCACTTTGCAGCTTGGTCGTTGAGAGTAAATGTTGGTAATTCTAACAAACTTTAAAAGATTTCAATTTGGCATACAAAATACATTACCTAGCTTTTATTTATTTCAAGCACGCAAAGCACATAATTAATTAAATCTTAAATCTAGGTTTAATAAATTAAACTTATGCCCTATTGTACCCATGAGAAACCACCTAATGAACTATGGTGGCAGTTTGACCCAATAGAAAAATATGTATGGTAGCACAAGCACCCATAAAATGTAATATCCAAAATTATATAGGTACAAACACTAATATTTTGGTGGATCAGATGGTAAAAAGCACCTTGTACACCCATATACGTTCAAATCATTTGTATTTTATTACCAATAATACATCCAGTAAAAAATGCTTTAGATTCACCCTTGAATGTACACAGTAAATAAATACTTTACATCCCCTAAATGTACCCATCTCAATCGTCGTTAAAACAAATAATAATGTACCAGCTCATAGATTATCTTGAGCATTTTGCATCATTTTTCATTCAACCAATGAATTCAATTTGTTCACTAGATACCCAACTTACATCGACTTGCATTATTTATGGGCCCACAAATGATCCATGTCCATATGTAAAGCAACAAATTTAAATGTCACGATCGACCTTTCAATAGTTAACTATATAAAGTTGAAAAGCTATGAAAATTCTATTGCATTGGCATCAAAATTAAAGTAAAATCTAAGAGAATCCCATAGGAATTTTGAGAATGTAGTGCCATCCGAAGTTAGCTTTCGCAATAAACATGACATTTCTAAGAAAATGGTTAGTATGTAATTGAGAACCATAGGCGGATTGATTATAGGTTATAGTGTGTTAAGAGGGGTATGGTGGAGCGTTTGTGTGTAGAAAAATCTACTTGTTTCACAAATCAATTCGGTTCAATTCTACATGTAATTCATACATTAATTTCATGTATTTTATTACGCTGAAATAACAATGCAAATTGTTTTTTTTCCTAACACAACATCGGATTATGAGACAGATTGATTTGTTTGCTCTTCACTAGTATCCAATTTCATTATATTTGCTTTCGCTTGTTATTGTTTTAAAAACCTCTGAACTCTATCAAAACAACCTATAATTTTAACGAATTTGATTAAAAGTAAAATAATCCATAGAACATGATGTAATTAAAATATTGGTTAGATCCGTTAGCAGAACACATTAGTATTGTGCTAAACAAATAAATATCAGGTCAATTACCTTTTAACTCAATATTTTATGTTTATCAAATTTTATTATAAACACATTAACTAAAACACACACACACATATATATATTATGGTATATTGTAATCATCTTTCAATAACTCACAAATAAAGTGTAACCAGTTTCTTTATTTATTTATTATTTTTTGTAACATTTAACCAATTTATTAAATTTGTAACTTTTATCATTCTATATCTTTATATATTAATTGAGAAACATTGAAACATTTTTTATAGCCACATGTCATCACCAGAATGATTTTTAAAATCCTTAGAAAATAGGTTGGTCTATCTAAACATATATTATGTTTTTATTAAACTAACATCAAATTAATTAGTAGTGTACAAAAGAATATTCCTTATCCTTTCTTTAATAAAATTTACGGAATTACTTAATATGAATAACATGAATATGATAATAATTATTTTAAAAATAAATATTTGATACATTTTTGTATTCTCCATCATTTTTGTTTAGTTTTATATTGTTAAAAGAATTTTAAAAATCAAATTAATTATATAATAAAAATATATTTCTAATATGTTATATTTTGAAAATTTTAAAACGAGTATAAATTACAAAAACTGTTAAAAGTCCCACATTTTTAAATTTTGTTATCGAAATTTTGATTTTTTGTTATAATACAAATGATCATAAAATCATATGAATATGAAATCCCATTTAATAACTATTCAGATTATATATATATATATATATATATATATATATATATATATATATATATATTTCTAATATTGTTTAAATTAAACTATATATCTATAAAAATACATAAATATGTTAATTTCAGAATATGCATTGAAAAAATGTTTTAGACATTAATATTTTATGTGAAAATTTGCATTGAATTGTTAAATGAATATAAATTACTAAAACTATTAAAAACTCACATCAAAATTTGTGATTAATGATTTAAACTTATTTTGTTACAACAAATATGCAAATGTTAGTTAAATCATATGAGTATGAAGTTTTAATTTATAAATAGTCATATTAAAATATATTATTATCTATTTCAATATCATTTAAATCATATGAGTATGAAGTTTTGATTTATTTACCAATAAAAATTATTGTAAATAAATAAGAGTGATTTTTTTTGGGTTATTTGATTACTTCAATTTAATTACACACATAATAGTTATTTGTTTCTCTATTAGTCAATTTATTTATTATTTTATAATACATATATAAACATAAAATAAATAATAATATGTGAAAATAATTTGTATACATCTGGTTTATTCCGCTTAAAGTGCGGGTCTTAACCTAGTAACATATTATTATGAATAACATGCTAACCATAGTTGAATTAATAATAGTAAAGCAATCAACAATTGTAATATGGCATACAAGATACTTCACCTAATTGTTATTTATTTTAACCAAGCACAGAAATTAATGAAAGCTTAGCTCGTATTGTAGAGGTCTGAGGGATATGATAGTATTCATGCCCTATTGTATCAGCTCACCGGTTAACTTGAGCATTTTGAATCTAATCGGTTCATTCGGGAACCACTTCTAGTTTCTTATTGCTCCATTTGTCCAACCTTTTAGAAGCCTCTTCCACCTAAGGAAAACATTATAATTATTCTTGAAGTTTATCAAATCAATAAAGTATATACGTACGAAAACATAAACTTACTTCTTTTGTCCAGTCTGTTCGAAACGTGACCCATGCTAAAATAACCGTTTGTATAAGAGTTCCACATATCATTCCGGTCCATATACCCTTAAACATTAACAAATTAAACTTTATAATTAGTCTCACTAATAATATGAATGGTAAGTACTTGAATTTTGAATTGAAAGGTAAGGACTATCTTACCTTGGCATCAAACTTAAAGTAAAACCCAAAGAGAGCCCCGAGAGGAATTCCGATAATATAGTAACATCCAACGTTAACTTTCGCCACAAACGTTTGCCAACCGCATCCAACTGCCACACCTTCAATAGATTTTCCGACTTGTTTTTTAAGAAAACATATTTTCTCTATTTCGATTATTGAAATTATGGTGCTGTAAAACAAAAAGATTTTACCAGAAAGGACGGGTTGGATTCCATTGAGGACAAGCGTTAAGGCAAGAAGCGGACAGAGATCAGAAACAGCAGCCGAGACTTCTTCTCCCTCGGTGAAAGCATAGCTCAAGACGTCACGGAACACCAGAATCACAATGGCTAAGATTACACATGTGATTAACGAATAAATGTTGACGATGATAACCGAAAACGATGCTGATTTAGGGTTTCCAGCTCCAAGTTCGTTGCTCACTCTTACACTGGATCAACAACATCAATAACACCGGATTTCACACTCAAATTGAACTGGAAATCAATAAAGCTGAGTGTGATTTAGCATATTTAAGTTGGTGTAAAATGTAAGAGTTTATATACTTTTAGGGAAACAAATTCGATATAGACAAAATCAGTTTTATACTTTAATTTATAACTTGAGAAATCCACATACCTTATCGCTGCATTGAATCCAACGGATATCATGAATACCCATCCTGAAATCGTCATGCTGAAACACAAAAACCAAATGTTTTAATATCGTAAGAAATGAGCAAGAATATAATAATAAAAAAATGTTGCTTGTGTCATCATACAACACTAAAATATTTCAAAGTTTTATTGGTATACATCCAAACTCCATATATTCTGTTAGTGAAAACTTTAAAGGAGGATTAGGTTTTGATCCGCATTTTGAAAGCGTGAGTTAATTATTTTCGAAAAATTATTTATCAAAAATAGAAACTATATATATATATATATATGTATTTTATAGATTTATTTTAAAGTATATATAACTAAATTAACATTTATATTAAGATAATTTACGAAAATAAGATAATTCATTTATCTAACATGCCTTATACTAGTTAAATTATATTTTAATATTGTTAAATTATAATATGAATTTATTTTTACTTTTTATATATTTAGTTAAATATTATTCTAATATAAATTAATTATACGACATTTGACCCATCCCCTATTTGATAAATGTTGACATTTTTACATTTGTATGAAATAATCTGCAACAAACAGTAACATAAATCATGATATATAGTTCAATATACCATATAATCAAATAATATTAATCTCAACTAAATTTAGTATTGTATTTTTTATCAAATTAAAATATATTAAATTATATATTAATTCTATTATTTAGATAGGTATATAAATATAACTTATTTATTATAATAAATATTTTATTTTAATAAGTTGAAATATGTTGTAAATTGTATGAATATGTTATTTTTATATATAACTATTTTAATTATAATTTATAAAAAAATTAATAACTAAATATTTTATTTCGTATTTATTATTTAGTGTACTAATTTTAAATTTAATTATAATTATTGATTATGTATATACAATTATTATTTCTTATTCAATAGATCAAAATTAATTGATATTCATTTGTAATAAAATTTAATATTGACTAGGAATTTTATTATTTAAAATAACTCTTATACAATAAATATTATATTTTAAATAAAAATATATTAAAAGATATTCTTAAAATGTAATCTTAGAAAAATAGATTAAGAATATCTTTTTGATATCTTATTAATTTTTAAATAATGTGTTAAGATTATGTGTATATTATAGTAACTAAGTGTTTTTGTATGCAAAATAATAGAAAGTTAACTAAATGTAATGGTCCAATTATGACTTTTTGGAAGTACATATTTAATGGTTGTGTATTAATAGTATAAAATAGTTTTGATCTGCACTTCAAAAATGCGGGGGTTTTTTTTGGTAAACAAATTTTAATATGAAATAATAGTTTGGGATTGTTGTACATTATTATGTTACAATGTCGTATTTATATCGAAGAAGATTTTTTTTAAAAAAATTATATAACTTATGAATTAGTTTATTTGAGATTTTTTATGTACTTATGTAACTTTTTCTTAGACTTGGAGATTCACGTGGATCAAAAAAAAGTGAAACCGACTCAAAATTACAATTGGTTTGGGTCCCAAGGAAACTACATATTTGGTATTTTTGATGGGTCTTTGTTCGAGACCATATCCTATCCGAAACCCGATCGGATACCTAAATTACTTAAAATATTTTGTGCATATTAAATATATTTTGTATTTTGGATATGTTTCCATTATTACAGATATTTTTAAGTTTTGGGTTTGGTTTACAATTATAGTTTCGGGTTTCGGATAGAATTTCAAAATCTTAAAAACTTATTTGTATATCTAAATAAAACTTTGGATATTATTTATTCCTCGAATCATATTTTGAGTAAAATTTTGGATTTGTTAGGTATTTGAATATTTTGAGTATTTGCTTGGATTTTTGGGTATTTTTCGTGTTTTCAGAGATCTTTAATATTTTTAAATCTTAAATATTTGAATCAATGTGGATGTGTTACGTAGAAACTAAAATATTTTACATATATTTGAATTATAGATTTGAACCCACACGAATTAGAAAGGAGCTGACCCATACAAATTACAAAATTTCAAATATTATTAATTACATACATGACTCCTATGTATTAATTATTTTGAACTGTTTATATCAAGTATTGAAGGAAATTGGTTTAAACCAAACGGTGAATTATTTGAAACATTTGATATAGTTTATATTAGATGTTTGTATAGTCACGTGGAATACTGAAAGAATAGGTTAAAACCTTAAATGAATTAAAGTGAGAAGATATTATTTAGTTGCTATAATAGGAGTTAGTTATAATATTTATTCATTTGTTATAGATTGGATTAAAATTGAATAGGTGCAACCATTTTTTTAAGTAAATTTTTAGAATAAACTTTTAATAGTATAACTTGATTCGTTTCGAATCCCCAAGTTTGGTGGCTTCATCCCTTTGGTGAGAAAACAAAATTTTGGGAAACTAAAATCAAGTACGTGTCCCCCCATAAGCACTAGAATATTACTCCATTTGAATAACCAATCTTATTAGTGAAAGAAAATTGTATAATCTCCTGAACAATGTAAAGGAGATGATGCAGAGTTATCCGTTACTTGGACGAAGAAATGAATGTTCTGTTCAAATCTAAGCAGGTAACTTTTTGTCCAGAAAAAAAAGCAGGTAACTTTTTGTCCAGAAAAAAAAAGCAGGTAACTTTAAAATTAAAATTCCCACCATTATCGCAGGTGTTTCACGGTTTCTTAAAGGGAAGGATACCCACTTATTGGCAAAAACCGGTTGTAAAAAGCCTTGGATAAGAAACGATTTTGTTAGGTTTTTTGAACTGTTTGCGGGTCTCACTGATACGTGACAGCCCGCGATTGATTCTCTTTTTAATTTTTTTTTAAATAGACAAAATCAAAAAGAAAAAAAAAATTTAAAAACCCCAAAAAGGGTTTCTCCCGATAATGGTGCTCTAAGGTCATATTCATTGCGGGTTTTTTAGGTGGGGTTCTTAACTTTTGATTTTTTATTTTTTTTATTTTTTTTTTATTTTTTTTACTTTACGGCTAAGAATCGGCTCTTAAAACTCTTATTTAAGAACTGATTCTTAGTTTTTCTTAGTTAACAACTAAGAACCGGCTCTTAACAAAAATTAAGAACTCTACCTAAGAATCTTGTAATAAACATGTCCTAAGAGAATATTTATTGAGAGTCTGTTAAGAGGGGTTCTTAATTTTTTTAAGAGTTGTTTCTTAACTTTTAACTAAGAAAACCTACGAACTGTCTCTTAAATAAAAACTTAAAATCGTTTTTAGCCAAAATTTTTTTGAAAAAAAATAAAATAAAATCAATTTAATTTAAAAATTTCAATTTAAGAGATCAAAAATAAACATAGCCTAAGAATATATATTTAAATGTGATGTAAATATAAAGTAAAATACTAATATACAAGAAGAAGACAACAAGAGGGGAAACGTGATGTGACTATACATTATGTTTGTTAGCAGAAGAGTCAAAAGTAACATAGCTTTACAAGCGAACAACCAAACTTCGTTTTGAACTCCTACACAAATTTTTGTTATGTGCTTTCCGTATCGAATGACAATACTGAAAACTTTATCAAATGATTTTAGAAATCATTCATCAGAAAAATCTATAACCATACGTTTTAGAATCTGGTGATAAAATTAAAATTATTTTGTTTTGTTGAAGAGACTAAATAAAGCATGAAGTCAATGTGCATATATCTCTCTCTCTTGGACAAGAAAAAAAGGAATATTATTGTCAATTTGGTTTCCATGACAGCATAATTGGCGATATGTTTAAGAGGAAATCTTTTTTTTCCCCTTTTTTAACGTTGTTCTCTTTCTATAACTAAAGTATTATGTTGTCCTATATAAAAAAGCAATTCTTTCAAATAAAACTTTTAATTTTTTTTGTTACAAAAATATACCTAAAATAATCTACTTTATTTTAAAGATTTTAATATGTTTTTTTTCTAATTTTAAATTTCACCTTCAAAATCCCACCTGTAACTCTAAATTCTAAATATAAATTAATTAATTCAAAGATATAACAATATATTTACATTTTTAATAAAATATATTATAGTTATTTTCTTATTTGAAGTTTATTTTGATGACAAATTTTTTTTAGCTCTATCTTATGATATTCATCAAAAAAGAAAAAACTAAATTACTGTAAACAGTAATAAGTAAAAAATAAAAACTAGAATATGTAAATTAATTATGTTAACGAAATTAACTAGTCAAATATTTGTGTAAGGAAACAGATAATTATAGAAAATACTTACCAAATGGAGAGAGAATCAAGAGCAAGCTCCGGATTCTCGAGAAGACCGGCGAGAAGAACGAGAATCTGAAAATACCAAGTCTCAAGGCAGAGCATCACGGCTGAGGCGGCGGAGAGTTTGAAAAAACTAGGTAGCCCCGAGAAGGCTTGCACAGTAAACCCTCTCCACGTCTCACGACACCGTTCACTCGTCACGATGTAAACAAACTGAGCAACCACTATAATCCACCACGAGAGGCTGAGCACGAGCGACGCCCCAAGAAGCCCCATCCCAAGCTTGTAAATAGCGAGCCAGCTCAAGAGAAGGTGTACGAAGAGAGTGGCCGTTGAGATGTAAGCACTCGGCGCCACGATGCTTTGTGCTTGGAGGAACTTTTGGATGGGGAAGTTAACGGCGTAGGCAAAGATTTGAGGGATGAGACCGTAGACGAAGATAGCCGCGGCGGAAGCTATCTCCGGAGACTCACCGAGGAAAAGCAAAATGTTTTCAGAGAAGACGTAGATTAACGTCAGGAGGACGCCGGTGAGTGTGAGCAACACGGTGGATCTCTGGAGATAAACGCCGAGCATCTCGTATTTTCTACCTCCAAACGCTTGTCCACATAGCGTCTCTACCGCACTACCCATCCCTAGCTAAAACATTTACAAAAAAACAAAAAAAAAAATCTCAAAAAGACATTCACATGCAAGACAGAACACAGAGACATATATAGTTGTGGAGTTTTGTTTTACCATGAGACCGTAGGCGAAGATTTGTATCCCTGTGTTACCGAGAGAAGCTGCAGCGAGTTCTAGGTTTCCTAGGTGGCCGGAGAAGATTTGAGTGGACATGGACATGAGATAGTTTATCATGTAGACGATGACCGCAGGGGCAGCGAGTTTGAAGAGCAGCTTAGATTCAATCATCATGGCCTTACGAAGGCGGGTGAACAAAGGAGTTTCAACGTCGGAAAGCACTCTCTCTAGCTCGCCGTTGCTAGAGTCCGGCGACGGAGAAAGCGGTACAGTTCCATCAGCCGGAGGGTAGAGAAGCGGTTGGTATACGCCATCGTTTTGAGACGAGTCCATGAAGAATCTCTTCGTTTTTTGGGGGGTTCTGTTATAAGATTATCGCCTAAAGGATATGTGTGGCTTTGTGTACTCTTGTGTGGTTTTTGGAGTGTGTGTGGCGAGGTGGCGGCTGAATACAAATCTACAAATAGGTTTATGTTATTCTCTGTCATTTTTCTCCTACTCCATTATATTTTTTTTGGATTCCACTAATGGAGAATTTCAAATTTACCACATTGTTTTATTAAAATATAAAAAAAACAATTTTCTATAGTTTTTGAATTATATGTTTTCAAATTAAATTTTATTATAATTTTCTTTATTTTTTTCGATTTTTATTAAACTTTTTCCATTTTTTTTTCAAATTCAAAAACTCTTTTTAAAACTATTTAAAAAATATTTTCAATTTTAATATTTATTTATTTTTAAAACCCTAAATTGCACCCTTCAAATCTTTTCCCTTTCAAATCTAACTTCTAAATTTAGATTAATTAACTTTATAATTATAAATATCTCTTTACTACTAAAGGTAAAATGATTAATATAAACATGAAAATTAATATTAAAAACAGTAATTTAGGCAATTTCTCTTATTTCATATTGAATAAAAACAGTATTTTAATTTCATTTCCCTTAAATTATGAGAAATTGTCAAAATACCATTTTATTAGTACCACTTTTCAAAAATACCTTAATCATTTTTACTTTTGTTTTTTAAGAGAAAAAACACACTTATAACCCTTGGGTTAATTAATCTAAAACTTAGGGTTTAGAGTTAAGGGGTGGTGTGGGGTGGGAGTAGGGCTTAAGAATGTAAAATTTAGGATTCTAATTAATTTTTAAAAAATTTACCCCTTAAAAAAATGGTATTTTTGAATATGTCTCTTTAATGAAGGTAAAAATGAAAAGTGGTAAAAGAAAAATGATATTTTTGGAAATTCCCCTTAGATCATATGGTTTGACTGAAGAAAGTCAACAACTAATGTATCTTATTCTTACAATTGTATCATTATTTATAAAGAATCTAAACTGTTGTTAATGTGAAAGTTTACACGTAAAAAAAAACCGGAGAAAGATGTCAATAAAAGTGACTAAAATTTACCATTTTGGATCCAATCATCACATGCATGTACGATAAAATCATTTTCAACTATGACACCAAATTTGATAAAAGGGAAATTGTCAAAATTACCACTTTATTTGTACCATTTTTCAAAAATATCTTAATCATTTTTACTTTTGTTTTTTAAGAAGAAAAAACACAATTATAACTCTTAGGTTAATTAATTAAGACTTAGGGTTTAAAGTTAAGGGGTGGTGTAGGGTGGAGGTAAGGTTTAGGAATGTAAAATTTAGGATTCTAATTAATTTTAAAAAATTTGCCCCTTAAAAAAATAGTATTTTTAAAAATGTCTTTTTAATGAAAGTAAAAATGAAAAGTGGTACAAGGAAAGTTGTATTTTTGAAAATTTCCCATTGATAAATTATGCTAAATTTGATATTTTAGTATCAAATTCTTTTGCCATCTCTTCTAACCATCCATAACACCAAATATTACAACTAAAAATAATATTATAGCTTATTTAATATTTTCATTTAATAATTTTTATATTTCTATTATTTGTAGTTGGTAAATAATTGCAATGTTTATATAATTTATTTACATTTATATTTTCCGGTTTAACAATATTATACCTTTTATATATTTATTTTATATAAATATTATATTAAAAATTACAAAAATAATTATGAAAAGTACATAAAATTATATATTTCAATAAATTTTTTATTATAACTATATTATAAAATAATAAATAATATTATTTTATTTAGGGTGAATTTAATACTACATAAATTGTTAATTAATATTTATTATTAAATCTAAAATTTAAGTAATATAATATTATTAATTGTTGACTGATGATTAAATGTAACTTAAATAAATATTATAATCAATATTTGAAAATAAAAATATATTACAATATAAAATAAATGATAATAATTATTTAGTGATTTCTTACTTAAAAATAAAATTAAATATAAAAGTTCTATGATATTTTATATTTTACGATATAAAAATGATAATAATTTTAAAAAACCACCTAACACGCTTGCCCCACGTGCCTTAGCTCATCTGGGCCAGTTCGGATCCTCACCTGATCCGGGCATCGGCCTGATAACCGTCCCGACCCAACCAACTGGCTCAACCGTCAAACACTCCACCGAGCTGAGTTGAGCTCCCCGGTAGTTGGTTCAGCTGACTGAGCTGGGTATACTAGCTGATCGAGCTGGCCTAGCTTACTGAACTAATTCTTAACTTTCCAGCTCGCCCCAATCTCCATCCAGCTCGCCTAACTCTTTCCTTAGCTCGTTCCGGCTCTTTTTCGCTCCTTTTCCTTGTTTTATTGGCTAAGTCCCAATCATTATTCGGACTTAAACCTTTATTTAGACCATGGAACGCTTGCTTTTGTTCTTACGACCGACTTGTTTGTTCCCTCGTCCCATGGTCCGCCCCAACGATCCTATCTAGGATCAGGCTACAGCCTGTCTTTGCGTTTTTTGAAAAATTTCCTTTTTTGCTTTTTCTAATGCAATTTTTTATTAAACATGCAAGACTAAAAATTTGAGATTAACACAAAACATATGAAATATTAGACACTTGATACACCCCCAAAAGTTGAATCACACAGTCTCTCCTCTGACTTAGAAGAGGGGAGATACCGAAAAGAAGACAAACGCATAATGAAATTGGTATATAAAATAAAAGTGAAGGTGAGTGGTAGCTCATGGATCAAGTTTTTCTGTATGGTCTTATGAATATGTAGTATCTAGTGATGGAGATTCATTTCCGGAGAGGTTCGGAGGAGGAGACGAAAAACCATGCCTCGTCTGTGAGTCTCGTAGCATGAAGTTCGGTGCACCTTAGTAGGAACCATAGCAAGAGATGCGTCGTCGTGGTAAGAATGGCGGTGATTGTAAAATTTTGCATCAAAATCCGCCATAGGTCTAGCCTCAATGCTATTACGTCGTGACCCGGAGCTATTACCAAACACACTCTTCGTCAACTTCTTTGATGTCCCTTTTAAAACCTTGACCATGGTGAGGTTCCAGATAGCTCTATCTTGGTACCGGTTCCAACGTGTCAGGCGCTGAATGTGAGCCTCCCTCAAAGGTCCTGTAGGTAATGGCTCTTCAAACATGTAAAGAAGTATCAACTACTTTAGTAGACTGACTTTGGCTCTGGAGCGTTCTCTTCCTCTTCTTGTTCTGCATGAAGACCCTCTGCATTTTCAGCAACCATTACTAATAACTCATGCACCTCTCCATTGTAGAGCGCATGAGGCTCTCAGACAAAAAGGAGGTTCTCTTGGACAGTGATGCTCATGCGTGGAGGGTTAGGGAGAAGTGCCTTGACCTTTCCTCTCCCTGTGGTGTGATACTCGTTGACAATAAGGTTCTTGTTCCTAACCAACCTCCCATTTCTAGTGAGCATCTGTCAAATAAGATTCTTCAATGAAATCTTTCCCAAGATCGGGCTCAACTCCATCAAAGCATCCCACTCTAGCCGTTAATGGAATGATCCATCCTCCAATCAGAAATTTTGCGTAAAGTGTAGGTACCTACAAGTGGCGCTACTCCTCTTGTGAACATATCAGAGAGCTAGGTTGCGGATGTCTGTGTTCTTGTTTGCTCCTAGCTTGTGAGGATTGGAGCCAAAAGTTTTCCAGAACCTTTTAGCACTTTTCATATCACCATGAATCTTTTGAGCTGGGCCATTCGGAAATCCATAAATTTCACTCAACAACTTGAAGGAAACCTGGTGGATTGTTTTTGACTCTGAAAGTGATGAAGTCATGCCCATGAGTTGGAGTAGGAGATCCAAAATGATGTGGACATCCAGAGATGTCAAGAACTCAACAGTCAAATCCTTGTATCCCAAGAAACTCATGTGGCTCATGTTTTGAAGATCCATATTAGTAAGAATTGATTTCATGTACTCATATATACCAAGCTACTGGAGAATGAATGGATCAGAGAACCGAGTGGAAACAAAAGTGTGCTTCTTAATGATGCCCTTCAAGGCCGAGTAAGAGGGCTTCTTGATGGTGCTCTTATGTTTCCTTCTTAGCAGAGCATCTTCTCCTTATGTCCAGCCTCTGTAGTAGCCTCTTGAGTATACTCTTGAGGCTTAGCTCGCCTTCTTCGAGTTCTCCCTTAAGATTGGCACTGTCTCAATCTAGGTGATTCTTCAACGGGTTGGAAAGATCCATTAATCCCTTTTCCCTTTTCAACTATTGAACACTGTTGTCTTTTAAGCCTTGAAATCGGTGCATTGGAGCTTGGTTTCATCATAGACTCTCCCTACAAAAGAAATGCTCAAACATGAAGTTAGTATTGCATTCAACTCAACAACACACCAAGTTATAGTCAATGAAGCTCAATGACAACAAGAACCACTCATCAATAGCTTAACTCAATCACATTCACACTCATTTACAACCATGGGTTTTAAGAGACCAAGCAATCATCATAAGTCCAATACAAGTGGTGATCAAGATGACATGAGGCTTGTTTCATGTTTTTTCAACACACATATATAACCAAGATACACAACACGCATCACCCAAACTTCATTAATTCATCATCAAAATGTAACCTGAAAAGCCTTAGAAGTTAACATGATTTCCCAAAAAATTTCAAAGTGAAAGTGTTTTAAATCATGTAGTTTCTTGCAAGCATAATCAACATACTCAAGAACATCCATTCATGCAAGCAATTTCAAGCTTCTTTTTTCTTTTTTTTTTTGAAAATCCCTAATTATCAAGAACCCTAACTTTCAAAAATTCAAATAAAGTCAATTCACTTCGAATCACTCAACGACACTCAACAGACAAGCATATATTAGCATGAGGAAAATTTAATGAGCAAGAAATCACACACGATAACAAAGAAAAATAGCTAAAAAGTATGTACGAGGATATTCATGGGAATTCCTCCTAAGTGAGCTTGTTTTAAGTCATTAACTTGACTACCTTTCTTTTGGCTAGGCGGGAGTGGAATCAGACTGTGGAACCGAGATTTTTTCGTCTTATGGTGTGAATGCCATGTAGAGATTAACTCTCTGCCCATTCACTGTGAAGTCTCCGCCATATTTATTCCAAATCATAATTTCCCCATATGACCTAACCTCTATAAAAAACCGGACCACCTTAACTTAAGCTTCCCGAGAAATAGCTTCAACCAAAAGTTGTAGAGTAACACTTGGTGTCCTACATTGAAATCTCTCTTAGGATCTTCTTATCATGAAAGGATTAGTCTTTTATTTGTAGATCCTTGATTTCTCAAAAGCATCAAGCCTAATCTCATCAAGCTCATTATCTTCTCCTTGGCACTCTTGATATCAAAATTCATCAACTTAACAGCGCCCAATACCTTGTACTCAAGCTCTACTAGTAAATGTCAAGCTTTCCCATAGACAAAATTGAAAGGAGTGATTCACAATGGTGTCTTGTAAGCTTTTCTATATGCCAGAAGTGCATCATCAAGTTTAGTAGACCAATCCTTTCTTGTTGTCTCCGCAGTCTTCTCTAACATGATATTGATCTTTCTGTTGAAGATTTCAACTTGTCCACTTGTTTGGGGATGATAAGGAGTTTCTACCTTGTGCTTCACACCATTCTTCTTGAGAAGACTGTCAAAAATTTTGTTGATGACGTGAGAGCCTCCATCACTAATTACAACCCTTGGGACCCTAAACTTTGGAAATATGACACTCTTAAACATCTTGAAGAAAACTTTAGCATCATTTTTAGGAATTGCCATGACTTCCACCAATTTTGAGACATAGTCTACATCTACAATATATATATATATATATTGCCAAAAGAAGATGGAAATGGTCGCATGAAGTCAATACCCCAAACATCAAAGACTTCAACTTCAAGGATTGGGTTTTGCGGCATTTCATTCCTCTTGGTGATGTTTTCTATTCTTTGGCATGAGTCACATCTTGATACAAAGCTTTGAGTATCTTGGAAGTAGCAAAGTGACCTTTATAGGATGATCCATGACAATGTGTAAGGATCCATTCATTCTCCTCTTCATCTACTACTCTTTTATATAGTTGATCCTGGCAAAGAGGGTAGAGGTAAGGTTCATCCTAATAGTATCTCTTTATATATTTGAAGAACTTCTTCCTTGCATATCCCACAAGAATAAATGGCTCTCTTCCACAAGCCAAGTAGTTCACCAAATAAACATACCAAGGGCCCTTCTCATAAGTTGCCTTCACCTCTTCAAGCTTCCTATCAGTCTCACAAATTTTCATAACTGCTCTAATAGCCATAAGCTGCACTACACCATCAACTCTCAACTAGGACAAGTGATCAGCTAAACCATTCTCAACTCCAGGCTTGTCCTTGATCTAAAGATCAAACTCTTCCAGTAACAAAATACACCTCAACAGTTTTGGTTTAGCATCTTTCTTGGCCAAGAGCTTCTAAACTTCTCAAAAGAAAATACAATGGCCAAAAACTCCTTCTTAGTTGTAGCATACTTCATTTGGCATCATCAAGGGTTCTACTCGCATAGTAGATGACATAAGTCTTCATGTCTTTCTTCTAACCTAAAAAAGCTCATACAACATAGTCACTTGCATCACACATGATCTCAAAGGGGGAGATCCCAATCTTGTAGTTGGATAATGGGAGCACTAACAATTTCACTCTTCAAATTCTTGAAAGCTTCTATACACTCTTCATCAAAATTGAAGACATCTTCTTTGCATAGCAACTAGGTTAATGGTTTTGCTATCTTTGAGAAGGCCTTGATGAATCTTCTACCCATCATGACCCAAGAAGATTCTAATGTCTTTTATTTTCGTTGGTGGAGCCAACCCAAAAATCACATATATGTTTGTCTTTTCCACCTCAATACCCTTCTTAGAAATCTTGTTTCCAAGCACAACCATTCCTTAACTATGAAGTGACAGTTTTTGCAGTTGAGCACAAGGTTAGTATCTTCACATCTCTGTAGGACCTTTCAAAGATTAGAAAAACAAGTAGAATACAAAGATCCATAGATAGAGAAGTCATCCATATAGACTTCTACAACATTCCATATAATATCAAAGAAAACATACATCATGCATATTTTGGAAAGTAGTTGGAGCATTACATAACCTGAATGCCATATTTCGATAGGCGAATATACCATTAGGACATGTGAATGTCGTATTTTACTGATCATTTGGATGTATGGGAATTTAAAAAAAAACTTAAATACCCATCAAGAAAGCAATAATATGGTCATTTTCAAGCTTCTCTAACATCTGATCAATAAAAGGCAAAGGAAATTGATCTTTTTGAGAAGCAGAGTTTAATTTCTTGTAATCTATATATATAGAGGGACTCCTTGAGAATTGTGTCCATGGGCATCAGATCCATAGACACTTTCTTGATGAGGCTGATTCTGATTATGTTCCATCTCAAGCCCAAATCTATGCAAGTGGACTTGTCTTTCTTCTTCTTCTCGTCTCTTTCTAGCTATCTCCCTTTCCAAAGCTTTGATGTTCAACTCTAGGAACAAGGTTAGAAGGTCCTCTACTCCTCAAGTTCATATACTATCATCAAAAAGTGAGGAAGAGAAATTTTTTAGTAATGAAATAGAAGTAACAAGACTTAGTCTCAAGCAATGACCAGATCTTAATGTCAAAATCAGTCTTAAGAAGGGCAACGACACCAAAACTTGATGAGGATAAAGTGTAATCCTAAGTAGTTTTAATACTTAAGATTCAATCCAATCTTAAGATGATTATAAACACCAAGAATACAAATCATTCAAGCTTAATCTAAGTGCAATCAATGTAGTTGAGTTGATAAGTGGCAAGTAAACAAAACAAAACAAAACAATGAACTAAGGTTTTCAATCAATTATGTAAAAATAAAACCCATGGGTTTAGGAATTTAATCTCAGGTGATTAGGATTCAAGTTAGAATAGCAGGCTATCAATAATCAAGTTTCCTTAAGTCTAGCTCACAATTTTAGACTAGTTCTTTCCCAAGATACTAATCTCTATGTCATTATGAATCAAGCATCAAATCCCTTTAGCTTAATACACTCAAACATGTTTTTAGATCAAGTTCAAAACTATTGAACAATCCTTGCATCAAATCATGTTTGCTAATCATGTTAGAGCTCAACTAACTTGGTTCAGACATTTCATACACTTTCAAGTTCCAATGCATAACAAGCCTAAGATCTAGATTAAGAATGATAAAGTCTAAACTAATAGTAAATACAATTAATAAGCAAGGAAACAAGTTAATCTATCACTAAACATCCCAACTCTTCACCCAATCACCCTTTATTAGCCTAACGTATAAAGGTAACTACTCACAAATCATCTTGGTTACACTTCAATCCATGGTAGATAGAAGCATAATCAAGGTTGAAAATGAGACAACCACAAGAAAACAAGAGAAATGAAGTACTAGTTGGATAAACTCCAAAGATCCAAAAGGTTTTAGGGTTATACAACATATAAAAAATATGTTCTTTATTAACAAAGACGATTCCTATTTATACTAAGTGGCTGAAAATTCGTAAACAAACTAGGTTAAGTCATCGTAGCTGATAAGGGTTTTTAGTCCTCAGAGCAAATCAATGTAGTATTTAAGATTGTCGATCCACAGGGAACTAGTGATCTATAACACTAAGAATACACAAACTTTCCTAATCTAAGCAAATAAGAAGATTGATGATTTTGTAACTAGCTAAACTCTTATAATTATAAACAAAGTGATCTCAAATCCTAACAAGAAACAAGCGCAAGAATCAAATTTTAAATCAATATCTAAGGATAGATCCATGGGTAAGATCATCGATATCGGGTGATTAAGATTCAACCTAGGATGCTCAAACAAAACAATCAACAAGTCTATAGGTCTAAATCTCGTTCAAATAGACTAATCCACTTCCGTGACAATAATCCCTATGCTAATCATGAATTAGACATCAACTCCCGTTGGCCTTACCCAATCAAGCATGCATAAAACACAAGTCTACTAACCACTAAACATCTTGACAAAAACTCCCGTTGGCCAAGCATGTATAGGACAATACTAGGTTGTTCAAGCATTTCATCGAACACCTTCCGGGCGTGAAATTACTTATGATCTAGATTAGGTTTCCCAACCTTAACCTAGCATTAAAATCACCTAATAAGCCATAGAACAAAGTTAATCAAGCAAGAATCATCCTAAACATCAACCTAATCACCCTAATCTACTTAACCCATGAATCTAAGAATGTTTACTCAATAAGCTCCATGATAAACCTTAAATCTATGTGAGATTCAAGGTTAATCATGTAAGAGAAACAAGATTAGATGAAGTACTTCCTTTAGAATGATCAAAGATTCAAGGTTTTACAATGAGAAACAAAGTTCTTAAGAGAAAAATGAGATATCTTCGGGTTTTGGGGGTCTAAAACTATATGTAAGAAGGCAAAACTCGAGCTGGTTTGATCCCATAAACCAAAGTTTAACCGGAATAAACCGGTCAATAGTGACTTTTGTGCCTTGTAGCGGCCACTGCATCCAGCTACACCATCCAGATATGGAGCAGGGGATCGAGTTTCAAAGCCAGCGGCCAAGCAACGCCGCTATGTCGAGCCGCTACGATGCTTCACGCCACCAAGCTTCATCTCGTGCTTCGTCTTTGTGGTTTGATCTGAACCGTGCCTGAAACAACCATCACCGCCGCGAAGCCTCACGCCCTCAAGCTTCATCCGTGGCTTCATGTCTCCATCTCCTCCACGGGATCTCTCGTTCAAGTCTCTCGGCGTGCCAAGCTCCTCCATCGTGTCTGGGTCGAGCCCGTGCTCCTCCGCCGTCTGGAACCGCTGGCTCGAGCTTCGTCGTCACGTCACCGTCGAAGAAGAAAGCTTCGTGGATCTCCCATGGTGGACTTTGCTCATTTTGCATTACAGGTCCTTCCATTTTCGGCTAATTACCATTTGACCCCAAAACTTTCATATAAAGCAATTTAACCCTTGATTTTCGCCTTAAACTTCCAATTGTGCAATCCAAACCCTGTCAAATGCAATTATGCATGCAAATACAATATAAAGACCTAAATGCAACCTAAAATGATGATAATAAACTAAATTATGAATCTAAAACTTAACAAAATCAAGAGATATCAACTCCCCCAAACTTGCTTTTTACTTGTCCACAAGTAAACTTTCAAGAACAAGATGATGAGATGCTTTAAAATGGGATCTAGTGACTAACATATACACTTTCTAGCCTTCAACATGATATCCTAAAAGAAACATAGCAAATAGCATGAACAATCTTTTCTATTACACTCTAGCTTCTCAAGGCCTATCTCAACTCTAATATCAACTACACAAGTCACTCACTCATCAATCAACAAGTCTTTTAACCAACTCTCACATTCATTCAAACAAGCATATAAGGTGAATTCTTGCAAATGGGAATTTGATCTTAGTCATTTGGTTTGGTGAGTGAAATGGTCTAATGTAAAAGAAGAGGAGGTTTCAGATATATCTTTTTAAAGTGGCAATCACTCATAAACATGAACTAGATCAATATGCAAAATTTATCTAAGACAAGGAGCAATTCATGCATACATAAACCGGTTCTCATCAAACTACCCATGTCCTAAATGATTCTAAGTTCTACCCTTCTTCTTCTTCTTCATCCCAAAACTCAAAGATAACACACATTTCACATCTCTCACCCAATGAACACTCTCTTTTTTTTCGACTTAACCAACTAGAGACTCTTCACTTTTATAACACTTAGCTCTAACTCAATCTTTTTTTTTTTATTGTTTCTTTCCCCACTCTTTTATTTTCTTTTTCTTTTTCTTTTGGGGATATATTAAACACTTTTAGAGCTTCTCTAACCATAATTTCTTTTATCCCTAGAGGCTTCTTTTCTTAGATCACTCTCTTTGGTTCACTTGGTACATTTTTCTCACAAACCCAACCACCATCCTAAATGCTAGCTCAAATGAGGTCTTAATGCTAGCAAAAGATGAGAACAAGCCTATGTCGCTCCCTATACTCTCAAGATTTTGCACATGACAAGCTATCAATAAGAGGCCTCACACAAGCAAATCAATGATGGTTTCAAATAATGGTATGGGTGATGGGTATGGAAGTGCCATTTGGGTTAACAAGAGGGTAATGAATGGAGTAAGATAACCCAAATGTGTATGAGATCCATGACTAAGTATGCAAGTGCCCATATGCAAGAGAAATTAAGTTCATTAAGCTCAAGTAGTTTGGAGTTGGTTTCAAGAACAAGACAATATCAAGCTCACAACAAGTTTCAAGTAGAGTCTACAAGGCTCGAAGCATACAAGATTTTCAATAGATGTTTAAGCTACTTGATATGTTTAGCTAGGGTATCATGTTGAGTTCTAGACATGTGCTCTTTACAAGGAAATTAAAACACAGCTCCCTATGGATGTGGATGCAACCTAAATGCTTCTAGACTCAATCCTAAAGGTGCAAATGATGAAACTAGATGCTTGTTTTTGCTGTTTTCGAAATTTTTCAAATTTTTAGGTATTTTCTATGAAAATAAGTATGTACAATGCAATGCATGAGATGGATGACAAGTAAACAAAACAAAACACAATATGAGATAGTAGACTCTCCCCCAAACTTACTTCACACAGTCTCTTGTGTGAAAATAAATTTGAAAGAGAGGTGAAATGGAAAATAAAATATGATGAACTAAGTATTGACAAGGGAAGAATGCACTAACTTGGAGTTGGCCTTGATGAGAGAAGGGGGATGAGGAAGGAGAGGGGTTGCTGTGACCTTGGCCATTTTGTCTTCGCCTCTTGGAAAGATTTAGAACTCCCCCAAACTTGTCCCTAAACTTATTCAAACACATTAGAACAAAATAAAATAGAAATAAAAATATATACAAAGGATAGACATGGGAATGCCTCCCAAGCGCGCTTGTTTTAAGTCTCTAGCTTGACTTGTGTGCATGCTAATCATAAGTATCAAAAGGTTGAGCCAATGCACCTTTGGTCCTTCTCCTGCAAACACAAGGAACAAAGTGTGCAAAGGAGCACACTACTGTCCATAGGAAATAGACAGATTTTTCATCAAAGAGCATCACTAAAGATATAGCATGGATTAACACATGCTCCTTGAGGTTCAGATGATCATGAGAATCAAATGCATTTGATGGAAACACAAAGTCGACTACAGGTTCAAACGAGGTTCTCACTAAGTAATCTACTTCATCACCATCAATCAAATAATACACAATATTCAAATTCTCATGATCGATGTCGATCTCAGGGTTCTCTATTATTTTATCTATATCAGTTTCACACCCTAGATCAGCTAAATCAAGAAGAGGTCTAGATTCATCAAGCATCAAAAAGTCAGTTTCGAGATCAATTGAAGCACAAAGATAGTTCTTGTCAAAACAAACTTCAAAATAATCTCTAACAATCTTTTCTACTCTCAAGTCATCTAGTTTTCTAGTTTCACATATCAGATCAAGACATTCATTGATGAGCACATGAGAATTCAGATCAGAGGCAATATCTTCAACACAAGGCAAGCAATTATCCTCAAAATAATGAAGTTCAGAAGTAGAATCGCATATACCTTCTAGTTGGGTTGGTGGAACCCAATAAAATACCTCTTTGAGCTGATGAGCATCCCTTACCTCAAAACTTGTGAGCTCTCTTCCTTCTAGCATTGCCCGATGTTGCATAAGGTTTAGCCTAAGCAACACTGCCATGTCACTCCTTGTCGACGTTGGGCTCTCTTTACAAAGCTCATCTACCTTCACACTTTGTTCTGGTGTGAGTATACTTTCATCAAAGGGTGGCTCCACATAAGGCTCATCATCTTCAATGTCATCCTCAAATGTTTCTTCCTCTTCTTGTGGCAGTTAAAGTAACTTGAAGCCATCACTACAAAAAACAAAAACTAGAATAAAAAGTTAGTAACTATACAAAACAAAACATAAGAAAATAAAGCTTAGTCTCAAGAAAATCTGAAATCCTAATGATAAATCTACTTAGTTCCCCGGCAACGGCGCCAAATTTGATAAGGGTTTTTAGTCCTCAGAGCAAATCAATGTAGTATTTAAGATTGTCGAACCACAGGGAACTAGTGATCTATAACACTAAGAATACACAAACTTTCCTAATCTAAGCAAATAAGAAGATTGATGATTTGTAACTAGCTAAACTCTAGAATTATAAACAAAGTGATCTCAAATCCTAACAAGAAACAAGCGCAAGAATCAAATTTTAAATCAATATCTAAGGATAGATCCATGGGTAAGATCATCGATATCGGGTGATTAAGATTCAACCTAGGATGCTCAAACAAAACAATCAACAAGTCTATAGGTCTAAATCTCGTTCAAATAGACTAATCCACTTCCGTGACAATAATCCCTATGCTAATCATGAATTAGACATCAACTCCCGTTGGCCTTACCCAATCAAGCATGCATAAAACACAAGTCTACTAACCACTAAACATCTTGACAACAACTCCCGTTGGCCAAGCATGTATAGGACAATATAGGTTGTTCAAGCATTTCATCGAACACCTTCCGGGCGTGAAACTACTTATGATCTAGATTAGGTTTCCCAACCTTAACCTAGCATTAAAATCACCTAATAAGCCATAGAACAAAGTTAATCAAGCAAGAATCATCCTAAACATCACCTAATCACCCTAATCTACTTAACCCATGAATCTAAGAATGTTTACTCAATAAACTCCATGATAAACCTTAAATCTATGTGAGATTCAAGGTTAATCATGTAAGAGAAACAAGATTAGATGAAGAACTTCCTTAAAAATGATCAAAGATTCAAGGTTTTACAATGAGAAATAAGTTCTTAGAGAGAAAATGAGATCTTTTTAGGGTTTTGAGGGTCTAAATCTATTTATAAGAGGTTACAATCTGGTCCAATCGCTAATCGCAAACGCAGGTCGCTGATCGCAAACGCAGTGATTAGCGTTTGGCCGCGATTTGAGAATCGCGTTTGGCCTTCTTCTTCAACCCGAGCGGGTGACTCGAGCCGCTCCGTCTGGTCGCAGCCAACCCGGCGTGTCTCGCGCGGGTGAGCTTACCCGCTCCTCCTGGCCGCTCTGTCTTTGGTACATCACTGCGGGTGATGGCTCCCGCTCCGGTTGGTCGCAGCCCATCTTACCTTGTCCCGGGCGACGTCACTGCCCCGCTCCGGTTGGTCGCGCTGGCCTTGGCGCATCACCGCGGGTGAGCCGTGTCGTGGCACCTGGTCGCGATGAACCCGCCTCGTCGTCTTCTTCTTCGTCAAGCTTTACCACGTGTTTCTTGTCCAAGCCTCGCCGTGCTAAGCTCCTCCATCATGCCTGGGTCAAGCTCGTGCTCTTCCATCGTCGGGAACCGCTGGCTCGAGCTTCGTCGTCACGTCACCGTCGAAGAAGAAAGCTTCGTGGATCTCCCATGGTGGACTTTGCTCATTTTGCATTACAGGTCCTTCCATTTTCGGCTAATTACCATTTGACCCCAAAACTTTCATATAAAGCAATTTAACCCTTGATTTTCGCCTTAAACTTCCAATTGTGCAATCCAAACCCTGTCAAATGCAATTATGCATGCAAATGCAATATAAAGACCTAAATGCAACCTAAAATGATGATAATAAACTAAATTATGAATCTAAAACTTAACAAAATCAAGAGATATCAGTAGCAGCCATGTATCAACCGCTAGGAGAGGCCACTAGGTGTTGGTCTGCAGCGGCCTTTTTGCTGGTTTCTAGGAATGCCTCTAGGTGCTCCTTTAGTCGTCTTTTCAGGAAATAACTAGTGGCAATGGTTGAGACTGCTATCACACGCCACAAGTTGTTTCAGACTCTCGCGGTTTTCCCTATGCCACTGGATATGGCCACTGCACACTTCGGATTAAACAAGTATTTTCCTCGAGTGTGTCTAGCGGTATAGGCAGAAACCACTAGACAATGCCACTAGCTCATTCTGGTTTTTGCAGTTCAGTTTATTCCGCTAGGTTCGGCCGCTGTGCCCTTTGGGTTATTTGGAGTTCATCTCGTACGTCTCTAGCGGTCAAGGTAGTGACCGCTAGAGCAGGCCGCTAGGGACTCAGGATCTCGCAGTCAATCTTAGGCCTCTGGTTTAGGCCGGTGTACCCTTCAGATTATTTGGAGTTTTTCTTCAACGTTTCTAGCGGTCAAGGCAGTGACCGCTAGAGGTGGCCACTGGATCAGTGTGAACTAGCGGTCTAGGTAGAGACCGCTAGCTATGGCCGCTATAAGCTTTCATGACTCCAAACTCTACATTTTGCTCAATTCATCTCTCCATTTTCTCCATTTCTTCGAAGTGACTGTCCCAAGAGTTCCACAATGCAAATGCACATGCAATGACTCTAAATGCACCTAAATGTATGCAAAATGAACTTAAAACAAGAGAAACAATAAGGCTAAAACTATGAAAATCACAATACATCACATAGTAATTTTTTCTTTTCATTTTTATATAAACAAAAATTTCATTCAACTGTAAAAATACACATTTTCTTCTTATAAGAATATTTTTTTTGTAATTTTATTAGCATCAATATTATCTCTCTTCTATCGATATATTTATTTAAATTTCTCGATACAATAAAATTATATTTATTATTCAAAAACATTTTCACTTTTATATAAGATAATGTTTATATGTCAAATATATATCATGCTATAATGACTGATACACTGCCTGTATTATTACTTTGTATTTTATGTTGTTCTTGGCTTTTATTAATGTGAGACAGTTTGTCACATCTAATCTATTAATTTAGAGTCTTATTTTTATCTACTGTTAATAGGCTGTCATTAAAATTTTGGACCTATCTACGTTTTACATATATAGTTCAATTATTTTGTTACATTTATACATAAAACATACTAACAATTTATTTTGAGTTACTATATAATTTATTGGATATTTAGTCTAAATGACTGTTTTCAGTGCTAAATATATTTATAGAATCTAATTTGTTATACATAATCTTTTTTCCAAACAAATACTAACTAATTTAAAATTTAGATTACAACAAATCATCCAATGAGGTGACACTTTCACGTACATAACATATTGTTTTGCAATATTCAACCAAACATTTAACCAACGCTAATCAAATTAATCATTAAGTTCCTAACTCTTTCACGCTAGACATAAACCCAAACCCCGACTGAATAACTCAAATCCACATACCTACATGGTGCTACTGAAAAACAAAATGTATTATCAAATCTAAAATATTTGTATAAATATAATGAGTTATCATCAATAATAAATGTGGAAGTAAGATACACACTAACGACACACAAACCCCAAACTACAAATGACTGAATAATTAATATTTACCGAAAAATTTGTTAGTTTGTAGAAAAGATAATCCGCGTTTCAGCGCGGGTAGTATCCTAGTTATTATTATACTATGGTTGTTAAATATATTATTATTATGTATTGACTTTGATGAACCGCCGCACAATTTATCTAGTGTCTAACATGAATAATTTTTATCACCATAATACTATTATTATATTAGGTTGTCTAGGTCACACGTATATAATTATTATGAAATTTGCCAGATTTGATTGGTTCTTTATTACAATATTTTGGCGTGATTTCAGTTCAAATGCTTTAATACCAAAGTTCACACATATTTTGTTTTATTGTTTTAAACAGCTATGAACAATATATATATATATATATATATATATATATATATACACTTATCTTTCACTCATTCACTTCACCCAAACATTTCAATCTTCCTCAAATACTTTCAAATAATTCTCTTTCGATTTTCTCTTGTAAAAAAGATGATTTTATTGTTTTTGATTTTATGTGCACTAGTAATCTTTGCTTGTATGTATATTTTTTCTGTTGAGAATTTACTCCAAAATAATTTACCATAGATGTCAGTTTTCTTTTCTATGCGGTATTTTTCTTGTAATTCTTGTATTATTAATGTGAACAGTTCCTTTTGAATTAAAATACTATTAATTTTATAATACATTGCCTATTTTGTGCTTAGAAAATAAAATGGCAAATATCGAGAAACTTCAGTTTTCAACTCTCTAAATAACTAGAGAAAATTACACAACATGAATCTCCAATATGAGGCTTCATCTAGATTCCAAAAAAAAAAAATACTTGACACGATAAAATAATGAAAAAAATTTGCTTCTCATGAAAAAGTTAAATTTGTAATAATTATGAGAAAGAATATACATGAAAATCGTACGCGATTATGCGAGAAAAAAGCTCTAAAAAGAGTTTTTGAGAAGAAACTAATTGTTTCCCAAACACTCGATGAGTGGAAAAAACCTAAGGTTTTGAGATTTTGAATAGTTGGAAACATAATTCCACTTTATTGAAGATAACGCACAAATAGAATATTGAGGTAATCATGTGACGAAAGCAGAAATGTTTGAGACAACTTACCTCACGTTCCACACAAATAATTATATTCTACAAGAACAATACATAAATTTTGGGTATACAAGGTTTTCTGAATTTGTTGTGGCACTCAAGATAGCAACAAAAATAATGAGCTCTTTATTAAAAACAACAACACCCGACCCACGAGAATCAAAGCATGGTACATGCAAAAAATGTAAAAACCACAGAAAAGGAAGATTATTCCTATCGTGGTCATGGTCGGGGCTCTTGATTTAGTCGTGGTCATGAAAAGAGTTTCATTCCAAGAGGAACATGACTAAACACATGGAATCGATCTGATCGTGTAAAACGGAAATAAGCCTAACACTACAAGATGCTGCCGCTATACCGACGGACGTTTTCGTCGGAATTTCGTCGGGATAGCCGATGTTGATAGACATTTCTGCTCTCATGCGCAAATTCTGGATATGTTGATTGAAAATGTTTCCAAGCTTTTGCATCCGACGGATGTCTTATCTGACCATCTCTGGAGTGCTCTGCATGCCATCTCATTGGTTGGGCTGTGCGTTCAGACTGATAAAGCCGCTTTAATCTTTCCGTCAAAGGCAAATACCACATCCTTTTGTACGGCACCGGAACTCTTCCACTCGTATCCTGATAACGAGCTTTCCCGCAAAATTTGCATTTATCCCGTTTCTCATCCATTCTCCAGTATATCATGCAGTTGTCTCTGCATACGTCTATCATCTGATACGGCAAGCCTAGACCCGCAACAAGTTTCTGCACCTCATAATATGATCCCGGTGCAAGATTTCCCTCAGGTAGAACACCTTTAACAAAATCAGCAATCGCATCCACACATTCTTCAGCTAAATTATAATCTGTCTTAATACCCATCAATCTAGTTGCAGATGATAAAGCTGAATGACCATCTCTACATCCTGTGTACAAAGGTTGTTTTCCTGCATCCAACCTTTCAAAAAATCGCATAGCTTCTGCATTGGGTTCTTCTTCCCCTCTGTAGTGATCGTTAACCATCTGCTCCATACCATAACCATAATCTACATCTTCTCTTCGTTCTTCAAACCTATTTCCAAGTTCTTCTAACCTATCTACAATCTGAGGTTCGCTAGTACTACCATATTCATAACTAGTTTCTCCATGAAGATACCAAACCTTGTAACTCCGGTCAAACCCTTTCTTATATAAATGTTTCCAAATATCCCATTCCTTTAAAACCCTACTATTTTTACATGAAGAGCAGGGACATCTTAACATACCGGTATTTGCTTCCGGTTGGCGTTGAACTACCGTCATGAATTCCCCAATGCCTCTCGCGTATTCTTCCGTAAGTAAATTGGTGTGTGGATCCATATGATAATTATCCATCCACGCACGAAAATTATATGAAGACATAATTTTTTTTCGAAAATGTTGTTTACTAAGAGAGAAGTAAGAGAGAAGTGAAGAGTGAATGAGGGGAAATGAGGAGAGCATTAATTTATAGAAGAAAACTTCCGAGACTCTGACGGAATTCTGACGAAATTCCGACGGAAGTTACTGAAAACCGTCGGGAATCCGTCGGAAATTTCTGACGCATCTCTGACTGATTAGCGACTAATTTTAACGGTAACAACAATCATCGATATTTCTGACGTATTCCTGACGAATAACCGATCCCGTCAAAAATTACCGATGGATTCCTGACGGAGGCAGATTCCGTCGGTAATTACTGACGGATTTTCTGACGGAATGCTCGTCCGTCGGGAATTACTGACGGATTTTCTGACGGAATACTTATCCGTCGGGAATTACTTACGGATTTTCTGACGGAATACTCGTCCGTCGGGAATTTCTGACGGGATTTTGACAGATTCCCGACGCTATCCAACGGTAACAAATTTCGTCAATATTTCGTCCGATTTCTATCGGTATTTCCCGACGGAAAATTCTTTGTCGGAATTTCGTCGGTTTTTTCTTACGCATTTCCGACAAACACAAAATTACCATTTTCGTCGGTTAGTCATCGGAATGTCGTCGGTATATTCCGACGGCCGCGCTCTCCGTCGGAATGTCCGTCGGGAAGTGCCCTCCTTTCTTGTAGTGTAAGAGAACCATACTCATAAAAATTAGAATGTATGTTACAAATGTGGATCAAAGGGATATTAGTCCCAAGTGTTGAACTTCTCTTCATTTATGTAAGTTATATCGAGAGACCATCAAAGGAAAGGGAAAAGAAGTTAATCTTTATGAACACTTTGAGGATATATCATCAATATACTTTAAGTCCTCTGATTTTATTGATGATTTCGACGAGAAAATTCCTTGAGATAATTAAAAATTTTATAGTAACCAAGCTCAATAATGCCAATGAATCCATAAAAATATTATCATGTATTTCAAAATTTCCAAAAGAATATTTTTTTTTCATGTAAAATTATTGTGTAATGTAGGAAAATTACATATTTATAATCAATTTATAATTATAATGTTTAGTTATGAACTGCTTTTTTTATTAAATTTAATTATGTGTTAAAAAATTGGATAAGAGTGCAAATGAAACAAGTAGTGAAAATTGCATACCAGATAGCAGTAAAACATACTATTATGAAAGATAAGAGATATTTATCTAACTTTAAGTTGGCAAAAATGACTATCAATACAATATCAAGTCCTACGGACATGATCGAAGAAATTGGTAAGAAAACTTTATGTGGCGTAATAGAACAAAAGTTTCCACAAATAATGTCTTATATTCTCCGAATTTTAAGAAGAATTTGTTGAGTTTCAAAGAAATATACCTTGAAGGATATGACACTCAGTCTACAAAATCAGGCAAAAACTTTGTACTGGAAAAAATTCCAGAATTTTCTTTTGGATTACATCATACTTATATTAATACAAATAGAATCACATCTCGTGATCAAAAGAAATCTAAAATATTTTATATTATAGTTTGACGTCTTGGTCACCTATGCACTATTATAGTTTGACGTCTCGGTCACCTATGCACTACAATGATGCAAAAATATTTGAGAGTTCACATGGTTATTCAATGAAAAACCCAATATATATATATATATATCATAGTAAAAAAATGACATGTGTTGAATGTCCTCTTGGATAATTAATCATAAGGCCATTGATATCTTGCGTTTTTCATTGATTTAATCATTCATTTTGTGTTCATTATGAGTATTTACTTTAGTATTTAAGCATATATAGGTTGCATTATCATGCATAAATCTCTATCATGTGTTGGAGTAACTATTTGGAGGTGTTGGAGGTGTTTAGAGCCAATTTGGACCCCAAAAAATGAAGATTGAGCATAGGGCGAATTAGGTCAAATTGGAAAATGTCTAAGTGTCACAACAGGTAGCCATTGGGGGTTAGTGTACCCGATGTGGTTCATGCGAATGCTCTTGCTGGTTCACACAGCGGGGATAGCCACTTTGATACTTAACCAAAAATCCGACTCCAACTCTTTTTAGAAAAAATGCTCCAAAAAATGTCAAGTGTTACAGCAGGTAGCCATTGGGGGATAGTGTACCCACAGTGAACCATGCAAGTTTTATTGTGGGTTTTGGGAGTGGGTCACCGAAGCCACTGCCACACTTATAAATTAGTCTATGTCTTCTTTTTGTTTGATCCATGTTTGTTGGATTGACACGCTCGTTTTTAGGAGCCTATAAATACCTTTTAGGTCAGAAACACTAATTATCTTGCTTTCTCTTTTAAGACAATCATCTTTTGATGAATGCCTAAATGTTTTATCTATTTCATTTTTATTTCTTGAGTTTGTTGAGTTTTTCTTGGTTCGTACTATAATTAGTCTTAATCTTTCTATAGTTTAAGATTTTTCATGGTGTTAGTGAGTAGACTCCTTGGGAGTGTATGTGCTAGGTAGATTAGGCTGATTGAGTGATGATTTAAGGTTAGATCTTTCATGTTATATGCTCATCTTGTGTTCTTAATTCTATATTAGGATCGATCTCCATACTACTAGAACTTACACATTTCATACATTAAGTGTTTGAAAAAATGTCATAATCAAATTGATGTTACTCTTTGCTTATTTAACCAATGAGAATGAATGTCAAAGAAGCTTAGATAGTAAATCTTGTTATTCGTGCTCACTTTCTTGCATTAGGCCAAATGGATTTAATGTTTAGTGTAGCGATTAGTACCATGAAAGTGGATTAGTCTAGTAGTGTAGTGAATGATTGTTGCATAAACACTTTAGATAGGATCTTGATCACCCAAGGTCAATACCCTTGCCCATGGGTTCTCTTTAATAACTTATTGAAAGCTTTTGTTTAAGGTGCTTGTTACTTGAGTTTGAGTTACTTATTAGTCATTTGTTACCAACTAATTCCACTTTGATTGCTTAAATTAAGCATAATGACTTGCATTCTTAGTTGATTGAAATTAACTTAGGTTTGGATTGACATCTTATATACTACATTGATTTGATGATTAAACTTGTCCACATCAGCCATCACTAACCAAAACTGCTAAAGAATCCCAAAATTATAGGAACGAATCCATGGTGATATTTTTGGACTAATACATCCACCATATGGACCATTTTAATGTTTTATGGTACTAATAGATGTATACAGTAGATGGTCACATGTTTACTTGTTTTTTTTTGTCGTCGATGTGGAAACCGTAATTTGCATTGTCAATTTCCCTTGATTTAGGAAGGCCAAGTAAGCCTAGCTTTCCAAGAGGTCCCAGATTTCTGTTAGGCCAATGTTGGGGTCAACATCGGTTAAGATGGAATCAACGTCATAAACCTACCAAAGCACGAGAACATGGTCCCATATGCTCAAAAATGTTATGCCTCGAAAAAGGATCAACTCCACACTATCTTATCTTGGTCGAATCATCAATTTTGATTCCCAACCGAAGCACGAGACCCTGGTCCCATATGCTCAAAGCATTACTTACACAAAGTAGGTTTTCGAAAAAATAGGCTAGACGTCGCCTGAATTTTCGAGAACACACCCGAAGTCCATTCGCGACTATAAAACACTCGGCAGTTAGCCCTACCGAGCACTTTAGCCAACGTACCCAGCTCTGTCCTAAGGACAGATTCTCTCACATCCGACTAGGATAAATAGCGCACTATAAAAGAAATTTGAAATTTTGGTCATCACTTTCGGGAGACTTAAAATTATCTCTGAAGAGATGCTCGACTCCAGACAAGTCGTATACGCCGAGAACCTATCGCGGACAATAAATCGGAATGGATTCAGGTTAAAATCGAAATAAGCAAAACGAAAGCCGATTAGTCATCACAAAGCCTTAAACCACAAGTAAACCTAGGTCTTGCTCTAAACCCAGTACACTGGTCTCTAACGTCTCAAGGCATGATATCAAAAATATACAAGATCCTAAAAGAATGTCTCTTCATCCGTATTTAAACGTTCTTGAAACTTCGAAAACTCCTTGAACATCTCGGACGAACAACAGATAGGATGATCCGCAAAAAGGGAGGAAGTCGAGAAGACAACTCGAGTTCTTTTTCTACACTAAACAGATTCCGAACATCTTTTCAAACACCCACTTATCATAAAAATCACGGTTCAAATGAAAGCTAATAAAAGGTAGGGTTTCAAGACCACACTCGGCTAGTCCCGCTATATACGACCATAGTCGGCCGATGAGAAATGAAACAAAAAGGAAACATACTATAAGTCGTGACCTCGCAATCACTCGTCAAAACCAAAATACCCGGTCATCGATCTACCGAGCGAATAATCATTGACGTCCAGAGGAGTTGTCGCCTGGTTCACCTCACCCATCTCATCAGCAGCCCCCGCCTCGGCCTCCACCGTATCGGTAGAAATGGGAATCGGGTCCCACTGTTCCCAAATCCTCTCCTCGATCTGAGGAATCGCAAAGTCCATATCCCTCTTGTTCATGCGCCCGGTCTGCCTCGCATATTCGGCGCCAAACAAATAATCAGTGGCTTGCGTGAGGTATAGTCTGCCAACAGAACCGCGACACTCACGATAATCCCCAAAATCCTTATAACCCTTTGTAAGCTCCTCAAATTCATACAAGAACTTTTCACGACGGGTCTTCATGACTTCAGCCATTTCTCTCTTCCCTCACCTATAAACGTGACGAACCTCCATCGCAACCGACTCCCTCTTGCGACAACAAGAACTTTCCAACTCATCCCTTAGATGCTGCTCCTCAGAGGTTTTGCAAGAAGAGGCGGCATTCGCCGGTGTCTCTTTCTCTTTCTCAAAACCTGACTCTTCCCATCAAGAACTGGAAAGCCTGCAAGTGTGCCTTGGGATCGGTGGTACCGTCTTATGGTGTCACCTTGATCTTTACAGGATCCATAACCCTAGTTTCGGTCACGCGAGTAGTGAAAGGCATTTTTGCGAGCCTCCTCGAGGAGAAGATCGAACTCCGGTGCGGTGGTAGTAGCGTGATGGATTTGAGACTTCACTGCTCAAAATTTGGCTACCGATTTTATGAGATGATCACGGAGATCACGAATCTTGTAGTTTTTGTTAGCAGATTTCCAACTTTTTTGGCGTTTGCCGCGAGTTTTACGAGTTTGCTCCTCAGCCAGTTCTTCTTGTTCATTCCAGAAGATATCTTCTTCTTCTTCGGTCATAGGGTTGTCGAACTGGGACTCATCTCGAGTTGCTTGGTTCCTTGTGTGACATGGATGTACATCTGCGTCTTCGTCTGTAGGCTTACAATGGCTGCTAGAATCCACGTCGACGCGTTCGATCTCTCCTCCTTTATCTTCCTCAGTAGGGGGAAGGTCTCCCGGGTTTTTCCGTGTTGGCGCGGGGGTTACTTCGTCAGGATATTTTCTAGATGGTTTCCCCTGTGCACTGCCGGATCGGTCCAAAGGAGTCACGAAATCGAGTCTTCTTTCGTAGATTTGGGTTGTTCCACGCGGAAGAACGGCCATATTCCTTGTTGTTAGTGTTTAAACCTGTTTAGCGAAAGAACTCATAACCTTGTCTTTTCCTGTCGACTCCTTTTGAAAAGTCGAGAAAATCTTCTTCACCTCCTCCAACGCTGTGGTAATTTCTTCGGCGTTAACCGCAGTGACGTTCGTCGCTGGAGTGTTTTCAACATTGTCGTCGCGAGGTTGTTGGTTATTGAGATCGTGAGCTGACATTTTTGATCGAGCGTTGGTGGCTGAGAGTTAGATTGATCCGTACTCCCCCCCTTCCTTCTAGCGCCAAAATGTGGGAACCAAAATTTGCACTGTCGATTTCCGTTGATTAGGAAGGCCAAGTAAACCTAGCTTTACCAGAGGTCCCAAATTTATGCTAAGCCAAAATGTAAAGCGACCAAAAAATGAGAACAAACAATATAATAACGAATTGATTAAAAAAGGGAGCAAAGAATACCTTATTCCAAATCTATGACTTGAGCGTTACAACAGGTAAAGCCTTGGAGGAAAGAACCATCGGTGAGTTCCTAGTTCTAACCTTGTAAGACTTGATTAACCTAGTTGAGTCACAACTCGATAACAAAAAACCAGAAATATGCCTAATTGCCCTAAATGCTATGCTTGCTCTAAGTGAAGGTTTTTGTGTGTCTCTGCATCTTCAGCCTCGAAGCTCTTATATACTCTTCCCAGAGGCGTTTTGCTCTTTCCTCTTCTGCTCTCGGTCGAGTTTATCGTTTCGTAGAAATCTTACATTTTCCTTCAATTTTCGTGATTATATTTGGAAACTTATCATTTATCTTCCAAACTTAACATTTATCTTTTCTTACAAAATAAAAGATAGACCGTCATAACGATTGTGCTCGATTTCATGTAAAACCGCGAGTGGGCTTTTAGCCGAGCTTTAGACCTTCTCGGGTTATTTTTCGACTTAAGCTTTTTTATGATTTTATCTAAAGAGCGCTTCCAAAACGACGTCGATTCCGAAGAGAGTTCGAATTTCTCATACAGTGAATGCAACTTTAGGTGTTTATTTAACCGTTTCCATTTTACACGATCAATTCAAACTTTATACGAGGACACGAGTCCTTGTGGTAAAGTTCCAAAGTCAATTTTGATCGAGATGAAACCAAAACAAGTTCGATCCAATTTCGAAGAAGGGAGTTACGAGGACGGGATGAGAATGGATTAGTTGATCCAACTCGTCGAATGGGCGAGTTGGATTGCTTGTTTGACCCAACTCGCCGAACGGGCTAGTTAGGTGGGTTGCTTGATCCAACTCGCCCGTTCAGCGAGTTGGACTGGTACAACTCACCGAATGGCGAGTTGGTCGTCTTAGTCGATCCAACTAGCCTGTTTGGCGAGTTGGTCGGCTCCTGTGGCCCAACTCGCTCATTTTTTTCCAACTTGCTGAACGGGCAAGTTTGTCGGATCGTGCGGTCCTACTCGCATGTTCTGTGAATTGGATGGCTTGCTTAGTCCAACTCTTCCGTTTGGCGAGTTGGACGATCGATCCTTGTAGTCATTTTGTTGTTTCGATGCTCGGAGATCCGTTTGTCTGAGGCCTAGAGTCACCTTTCTTGAGGACTTATCGTGCGAACCCTTTTTCAGAGTTCATATGAAACTCGATTTTGATTTTTCCCGCTCTTATTTTTCAAAATATTATCTCTCTCTTTTCAAAGAGGACATTTCTTGGGAAGTTTCTGACGTTGATTCGTCGTAACCGATTTTGACCCTAACAGTTGAAAAGTTGTTTTATTACACAAACTAGAGGTAGTCTGGGTAACCAGACCGGAATAGAATAACCAATGAAGTAGAGAGCTCTATGGAATGACCTAGCAGTCCTAGCTAATGAATCTGAAATCTGGTTTTGCGTTCTTGGAACATGGATGATCTTGAAGTCTAGGAAGCAAATCTTCAGTGTCTCTGTCTTCTCCAGCTCTGTTGCAAATCCTGGCCAAGCATGGGGTTCCTTGATCATGTCGATCAAATCATTGTAGTCTGTACCAAAGCTCTGACATGTTAAATGCTGAAGCATATTCTCCATCGCCCAACCTAGCGCTTCCAACTCAGAATGTAGGGCGGATTCTCTTCGATAGAAATTATGTGTACCCATAAGCTCAACCTTTCCCAACCTATCCATTCAGACCCATCCACATCCAATAAATTGTGATGTAGGTGTCCATGATCCATCTATCATACATATATTCCTCAAGCTTAAGACTTGAGGTTCTTTGTTAGAATGAAGACAAATAATGTGTTGAGATCAAGCAATGAAGAGAGACCTAACGTGACTTGCAAGCAAAGAAAAGAGGAGAGGCACTTGAAATAAACTAAGGAGACCTATGGGGAGCTACTTCACGTGCAGAGACAAGGTCAGAAGCACTCACTCACTTGCAAGACAAGGACCACTCAGCAACTTGCTCATCCCCCATGCTAGCCAAGCACATGCTGTCTCCTTTTGCTCCTCTCACTCCAAACATTAGATCTAGATCAGCATGGGTCTCTTATTATATTGTTTCTATTGTTTATTCATGTATGGGCAGTAGGCTCCTCTTGGTGCCTATTTAAACTCTTGTACTCTCATCATTCATAAGCAAGGAAAACGAATCCTTCATTATTCTCTTGTTCTCTCTTGCTCACAAACTCACTCTCTCTCTCTCTCTCTCTCTCTCTCTCTCTGGTCACGAATCATTCTCTACATTCTCTCAAGTGTTCTTGAGTATTCTTCAATATACTCTTCATATTATTACATGGTATCAGAGCCATTTGGCTCCTAAACCTAGTTTTCTTCCGCAAAACTACACTATTCTTCATCACTTCTTTCATAACATAGACAAACTTTTCTAAATGGAACAAAACAAGGCAATGGTTATTCCCGTCACTCTAAAGGGAGTTAACTACCTTCTCTGGTCAAGATTGATCAAGAATGCCCTTGGTGGAAGAGGCTTATGGTCCCATATCACTTCAGTGGAGGCGCCAAAGCAAACTGTTCAAGGAGAAGATGGCAAGGAGATCGTGGTAGCAGATGAAGGCAAATGGAGTCAAGAAGACTTTATGGTGCTGAACATCCTCCAGAACTCACTTGATGGTCCCATAATGGAGGCATACTCATACTGTGAAACCGCAAAAGAATTGTGGGATACCCTCCAGAAGGTTTATGGAAACACATCCAACCTCAGTAGGGTCTTTGAAGTGAAGAAGGCCATCAACCGCCTGAACCAGGAAGATATGGACTTTAACCAACACTTTGGTAAGTTCAGAGCTCTCTGGGCAGAGCTGGAAATGTTGAGGCCAAATACCACTGATCCAACCATCCTGAATGAGAGGCGTGAGCAAGATAAGGTATTCGGTCTACTCCTCACTCTCAATCCAGGATACAATGACCTCATCAAACATCTGCTAAGGGCAGACAAGTTACCTACCCTTGAAGAGGTATGTGCTCAAATACAAAAGGAGCAAGGATCTGTGGGACTCTTTGGTGGAAAAGGTGATCTTAACATGGCGCACAAAGCAGAAGCGTCAGTTCATAAGGCCTATTTCAAACCAGAGAACCGGCGAATCACTTGTGAGCATTGCAAAAGGAATGGACACATGAAGAACCAGTGCTGGATTCTTCATCCTCATCTCAGGCCTCCATCACGGTTCAACCAAGCTAGAGGACATGAAGCTGTTTATCAGAATGCTCAACCTTTGGTTCAACCAATACAGCAACAAAACGGAGGAAGAGCCATGAACTCTACTGCCCACATTGCTGGAACATCTACTCAACATCAACAAGAGGACTCTCTAATCCGCAAGTCAGACATTGAGGCTCTCATAAAAGCCATCAATGCAAACACTGGTAACATTAGTAGTAATGCTTTAAATACTATTCAATGTGACTCTAAAATTGCTAGGCCTTTAATCATAGATTCAGGAGCCTCACATCATATGATAAGAGATGCTAAACTGATTAGTAATGTTAAACCGGCTATAGGAAGTGTTACAATTGCAAATGGTGATAGGGTACCCATTGAGGGCATAGGGAATTTGAAACTATTTGATGGAGAATCTAAGGCTTTATACATGCCCACCTTTACATCTAACTTACTCTCGGTAAAAAGGGCTACGTGTGATCTTAACTGCCATGTGATCTTTAGTCCTAATGAGGTTCATTTTCAGGATATTGAGACCAGTAAGATGATTGGAAAAGGTGTGAGCAAAGGAGATCTCTATTTGCTTGAAGACACTGAACTTAAATCAAATTTATCTTATGCTTTTACTTCTGCCTCTATTTTAAATTCGAGTACTTTATGGCATGCTAGATTAGGCCACCCTCATTCTCGTGCCTTAGGATTGATGTTACCTAATATGTCTTTTAAGAATGATAGCCGTGAGGCTTGTATTCTTGGTAAACATTGCAGAACCGTTTTTCCTAAATCAAATTCTATTTATGAACATTGCTTTGATCTAGTTCACTCAGATGTCTGGACTGCACCTTGTGTATCTAGGGAAAACCACAAATACTTTGTCACCTTTATAGATGAGAAATCAAAGTATACTTGGCTGACATTAATCCAATCTAAAGATAGAGTGTTAGAAGCCTTTATTAACTTTCAAAACTATATCACTAATCATTTTAATGCCAAGATTAAGATTTTTAGGTCAGACAATGGTGGTGAGTACACAAGCCACGCTTTCAAGAACTATTTAACCAGGCATGGAATCATCCATCAAACCAGTTGCCCATACACACCTCAACAAAATGGAGTGGCAGAAAGGAAAAATAGACATCTCATGGAAGTTGCTAGGAGTATGATGTTCCACACTAATGTTCCAAAACGTTTTTGGAGTGATGCTGTGGTATCAGCATGCTACTTAATCAATAGAACACCTACACGGATCCTCCATGATGTCTCTCCTTATGAGGTATTGAATAAAACTAAACCCTCCCTTGAGCATTTGCGTGTGTTTGGATGTCTCTGTTTTGTTTTGATTCCAGGAGAACAAAGAAATAAACTTGAAGCCAAAAGTGTCAAAGCCATATTCATTGGGTATTCCGCAAATCAAAAAGAATACAAGTGCTATGTACCAGAAACCAGGAGGGTAATGGTCTCAAGGGATGTTAAATTTATGGAGTCAAAAGGGTATTATGATGAGAAAAGCTGGGATAACCTGAAAGATCTCTCACACACCCCATCAGACAGAGCAACTAACTTGAGAATCATACTGGAGAGCCTTGGAGATCAACAGCTTTCCGCAAATGAGACTCCAAGAGAAGCGCTCAATCCAACTGCAGTTACAGCTCCAGAGGGTTTCCCGATTGATCCTGTGGGGGGCAACAACCAGAACCAGAAGGAGCAATACAACATGAAGGTTCTGAAAGTCATGATCAACCTGATCACCCACAAGATCATGAGGATGACGACACTGCAGAGCAAGTGCAAGTACAACCATTAAGAAGAAGCAACAGGATTAGGCAGCAAGCACACACTGAAGAACAAGTGCAAGTACAACCATTAAGAAGAAGCACCAGGATTAGGCATAAAAGGGTATACTTCAATGCCAATGTAGTTACCCATCCCACTCAGGCAGTATGTTCCTTGGCTGAATATCCAAAAGAACATCAAGCCTTCATAAGCAACGTAGATCAAGAGTATCTTCCAAGAACTTATGAAGAGGCCATGGCAGATGATGAGTGGAGAGCATCGGTTGAAGATGAAATCAATGCCATGATCAAGAATGATACATGGTTTGAGGTTGAGCTCCCCAAAGGAAAGAAAGCAGTAACAAGTCGCCTCATCTACACCATCAAGTATCTAGCTAATGGAAAACCAGAAAGAAAGAAGACAAGGCTGGTAGCAAGGGGATTCACTCAGACTTATGGAGAAGATTACTTGGATACATTTGCACCAGTAGCAAAACTTCACACCATCAGAATTATACTGTCACTTGCAACCAACTTGGAGTGGGAACTATGGCAAATGGATGTGAAGAACGCTTTTCTTCAAGGAGAACTAGAGGATGAGGTCTACATGCGTCCTCCTCCTGGTCTAGAAGACATGGTCAAACCAGGAAACGTGTTGAGACTCAAGAAGGCCATCTATGGGCTGAAGCAATCACCAAGAGCATGGTACCATAAGCTCAGCACTACCCTTAATGGAAAAGGGTTTAGTAGATCTGAGGCGGACCATACTCTTTTCACCCTCACCAGCCAACAAGGTATAGTAGTTATCCTTGTGTATGTTGATGATATCATCATCACAGGGAGTGACAAAGAAGGTATACAAACCACCAAAGCATATTTAAAATCTGTTTTTGATATTAAAGATTTGGGTGAACTAAAGTACTTTCTTGGAATAGAAGTATGCCGATCTAAAGATGGGCTATTCTTATCTCAAAGAAAGTATGCACTTGATCTCTTGAATGGAGCAGGTATGCTTGGAGAGAAACCAGCAAAGACTCCACTAGAGGATGGCTATAAGATCTTGCGTGAGGGGGAGTATGAGGCAACACCATTTGATGATCCAAAACAATACAGAAGACTAGTAGGTAAGCTTATCTATTTAACGATCACTAGACCTGATATTTGTTTTGCTGTGAACCAGGTGAGCCAGCATATGCAAGTGCCAAAGGTTCATCACTGGAAAATGGTGGAGAGGATACTCAGATATCTCAATGGAGCTCCTGGACAAGGAGTATGGATGGGATGTAATGGCAACACAGAAGTAGTAGGATACTGTGATGCTGATTGGGCAGGAGACAGAAATGATAGGAAGTCCACTACTGGCTACTGCACCTTCATTGGAGGCAATTTGGTAACTTGGAAAAGCAAGAAGCAAAAGGTGGTTTCATGTTCAAGTGCTGAAGCTGAATATAGAGCCATGAGGAAACTTACAAACGAGCTGGTATGGATCAAAGGATTACTCAAGGATTTGGGAGTCGAGATCACTTCTCCAATCATAATGCATTGTGACAACCAAGCAGCCATTCACATAGCCTCAAACTCAGTGTTTCATGAGAGGACGAAACACATTGAGGTGGACTGCCATAAGGTGAGACAAATGGTGATCCAAGAGGTCATATTGCCGTGCTACACAAGGAGTGAAGATCAGTTGGCCGACATTTTCACTAAAGCCGCAAGTACCAAGGTGTGTGAGTCCATTTATCCTAAACTTGGACTCACCGACATTACTAAGGCATAACTCTCTTAGCCATGGAGCTTCTACTCTTTCCTTATTATGTTTTTGTCCCAACAACAGGGTTTTGCATATTAAGGTTTTAATGAGGGAAGTCTTCATGGTTTCCAAGCTTGATCCAATATAATGAGGTCAAGCTTGAGGGGGAGTGTTAGAATGAAGACAAATAATGTGTTGAGATCAAGCAATGAAGAGAGACCTAACGTGACTTGCAAGCAAAGAAAAGAGGAGAGGCACTTGAAATAAACTAAGGAGACCTATGGGGAGCTACTTCACGTGCAGAGACAAGGTCAGAAGCACTCACTCACTTGCAAGACAAGGACCACTCAGCAACTTGCTCATCCCCCATGCTAGCCAAGCACATGCTGTCTCCTTTTGCTCCTCTCACTCCAAACATTAGATCTAGATCAGCATGGGTCTCTTATTATATTGTTTCTATTGTTTATTCATGTATGGGTAGTAGGCTCCTCTTGGTGCCTATTTAAACTCTTGTACTCTCATCAGTCATAAGCAAGGAAAACGAATCCTTCATTATTCTCTTGTTCTCTCTTGCTCACAAACTCACTCTCTCTCTCTCTCTCTCTCTCTCTCTCTCTGGTCACGAATCATTCTCTACATTCTCTCAAGTGTTCTTGAGTATTCTTCAATATACTCTTCATATTCTTACATTCTTAAGCACTATGATCTTGTGGGGTAAATGGTTCTTTCTCATTTGCTTTGAACCATGCTTGACACTCACTTTCAGCATAGTGAACTAGTTCCAAAGGATCTCTGTCTATTCCCCTAAAGAGTTTATCGTTTTTGGCCTTCTAGATTTACCAGATTATCCACAAATAAAGATCCTAGTCTAATTTAGGTTCCACAATACTGCTTTTTCTCCAGAAAGGGTAATCCATATTAGCATATTTGATCGAGAGAGGGAAGATGTCATGAATTGTTCGTGTCACTGATAAACACTAGGCTTGGAGAGTTGGTGGGCATTCAAAAATTGCATGGGTGACAGATTCTTCAGGTTCTCCACAAAGTGGGTAGTAGTTATCACATCTCATGTTACGCCTTATCAGGTTCTTCGTAACCGCCACATGACCAATTATCAGTTGCCATATAAGATGACATATATTTTTAGAAGCTCTAATCTTCCAAGCAAAGTCTTGTAGTTTTGTTATACTAGGTTCCATTACATCATTTTTCCTTCTCAACCTTCAGCAAGTTTCGAGCTACCTAATAACCTGATTTGATTCTGTACTGGTCATTCTTGGTATAGTTCCAATAGAAAGTATCTCGACGATGAGCCGTACTAATGTCCAAACTCCTTATGTAAGGTATATCAGTAGGGTCGACATAATCCTCTAGTATCCCAACATTCCACTCGTTCAACTCCTGATAAGTCAGATCACTTACCCTCATGTTTGGATTTAAGACTGGAGCTACAGGTCTGGCTGGCCTAGCTGGTGAAGTGGGGATCTAAGGATCCTCCCACACCTTCACCTCATATCCTGAATGTATCTTATGTCTGATTCCCAATAAAAGTAGTTTCTGTGTTGCTTAAATATTGTTCCACACATATGATAGACTGCTTACAGAGATATTTCGCAAAGGCGAGCTCATTATGTAGTAGTATCTTCCCATTAGCACCCTAGCCACCAGGGAATCGGGATACTGTACTAACCGCCATAGTTTTTTTGCTAGTAGAGCAAGATTAAACTCATTAATCATACGAAATCGTTCCACCTTCCTCCCGTGGTAAACATACATTTTCCCACTTTGCCCAGTGAATTTCTTTCTTTGGGGGATTCGAACTCCACCAAAACTGTGCAATGGCACTTGCAAGGTTTTCATATCTCCAGCGTAGGAGGAAATTAGACATTACATATGTTGGAAGAATTAGCAGGATATATTTAATCAAAACTTCTTTTCCACCTTTTGAAAGCCATCTGCCCGTTCATCCATTTACTCTGTGCATTAGTTTTTCTTTCAGGAAAGCGAAGAGTTTAGATTTGGATCCACCAATGTCTTCTGGGATACCTAAGTAAGTCCCCATTTCTCCTTCTTTTTGAATTCCAAGAGTATCTTTGAAATGCTGCCTATCATTTGCATTAATCCTCTTATCAAAGAGTATAGACGATTTAGAAAAGTTAATGTGTTGTCCAGATGCTTGTTCATACTTCCTGACCACTTTCAAATCTTCTTCACATTCACGGGGCTCCGCCTTATAAAAGAATAGGCTATTATCAGCAAAGAGAAGGTGGGATACCGAGGGATGCGTGTAGCATGCATCCCTGTTATCTTCCCTTGGTTCTCTGCATGATTAAGAAGGTTAACGAGCACTTCCATGCATAGAATAAAGATGAAAGGTGACAAAGGACCTCCTTGGCGTAGGCCTCTTCCTGGAGTAATATTTTCCCTAGGCTTCCCATTCATAAGCACTTTATATTTTACTGATGTAACACACCTCATTATCCAAGTAATCTAGATTTCCAAAAATCTCACCTTTCACATAACTGCTTCAATGAACGACCACTCCATTCTATCATACGCCATATTCATGTCTATCTTAATGGCCATCTTTTTGTTTCTTCCACTTGGCTTAGTTCGTAGGACATGAAACATTTCCTGGGCAATCATAATATTATCCGTAATTTGTCTTCTAGCAACAAAAGGCTGATTGGGTTTCTGAGATTTTATCTGGTAGAACCTTCTTTAATCTATGGCATAAGACCTTAGAGATAATCTTGTAACTAACGTTACACAGACGCGTCGAGACTGGAACATCTCATCAGGCTTAGTTGTCTTCGGGATAAGGCATATATTTGTATCATTTAGACCACTCGCCATTGATCCATCCAAAAGGAATTGGTTAACTATATGAGTTAAATCGTCCTTTACAATATCCCAGAATTTCTGATAAAAAAGAGCTGTCATCCCATCTGGTCCATGATCATATTCTGGATGAATAGCAAAAAGTGCTAATTTAAATTCTCATTCCGTAACTGGAGCAGTAAGGTCATTGTGTATTGACTTTGTAATCGTAGTGTTTACCTCAGATAGAGCATCCGCTATGTCTTCTAGGTTAGAAGATTCAAAGAGGTGTCTAAAGTAACTAGTATCAATGGTTACCAATCTTTCCTCATCTTGAACAACATTTCCATTTGCATCTACCAGCAATGTGATTTTATTCCTAGCTCTCCTTTGTTTTGTCAATGCATGAGAAAATTTTGTGTTTTCTATATCTTTCTCTTTGCTAAAAAATTCGACACTTTTGCTTCCAGAATATCTGTTCTGCCTTAAGAGAATCTGAGAGTTCCTTAATGCTTTAGATATTTTCTCGGTTGTTTCATCATCATTCGAGTACAGGTTTTCCACCTTCTCTTTAAGTTCCTCCACCAATTTTTCTGACATTAAATTCTTCTGTCGTCTCCATTGGCTCAAGGACTTACGGCAATTCAAAATATGATCCATTATACTAGCGCCATGGGGTAATTCTGAAGATTTTCATCCCTCCAAAATCACTTGCCTTAGTTCCTCATTTTCAAGCCATCTCTTATCAAATTTAAAAAAATTTGATTTCCTTATTGGCTTTGTGAGGATGTCTACTAAGCTCGAACGATGATCTGAGCCCCATAATCTCATATACTGAACAATGGAATAACAAAACTTTTCATGCCAATCTTCATTTCCAACATCTCTGTCTAGTATGCACCTAACTGTTATTCTTCCAGCTCTCTTCCCAACCCAAGATAACATGTTTCCAATGAAAGCAAATTTCAACATCCCGCAGTCGCTTAGCATTTTCTTAAACGATAGGAAGGAGCTATCCGATTGTTGGCTACCACCCTCCTTTTCTTGGTGTTATGTAATTTCATTAAAACCTCCTATCATGAACCATGGTCCAATTCTTGTTGTTGAGAAACGCGTAAGTCGTTCTCAAACTTGGTCTCGTCGTTCTAAGACATGATCTTCATAAACAAACTTCATAAAGACCTTTATTCCATCAATGACTGCCTCAATGTCAATCATTTTGTTATTTGAAAATAAAACATTAACTTGAAATTCATCCATAAAAAATAAAGCTAAACCTCCGTTAAGCCCAAGTGGCTCAGCGGTAAACATATGATCAAATCCTAAGTCAGCATGAATCTGTTGCAGCAGCGGCCTTTTATTCTTCACCTAAGAGAGGAACAAAAGTCCTGGACGATGCTTCTGACAGAACTCCATAAGGCGTCGAACTGTGAGATCGTTTTGAATCCCTCGACAGTTCCAACTAATTGTCTTCATGGATGATGATGGGAGGTGTTCTTGGACCCCTTCGAACCATTTTGCCTATGATAATATCCTTTGGAAGCCTTAGATGTACTCGTATGGTGATTCCCAAAGCGTTCCTTTTCTCTAGAGGATGCAATATGTCTTCTTGGAGCTCCCCGATGAGAGAACTCCTTCTTCTTCTGATGAAAATCCAAAGGGACATCAATCTTTCTCTTGAACCTAGATAGAGATGCTCTGTCTTCATTTCTATCCTCTACCCGATCCTCTCTACTCAATTATCTTGCTTATGTTCCATTTTTCTTCCCACTTTCCAATTCCATTAGTTCTTCCCCAAGTAAATCCTCATCCAAATCCTCATATTCCATTGGCGCACTCATTCGCTCGTCATGTTTACTGCTCGACTCATTAAACTCCTTGTTCTGTAAGGCCCCAATCATTTGGGCATCAGCAAGTATAGCTTTCTCCATAGGAGAGAAAGTCAAAGATCGAGCTGCTCTTTTATCTCTTTTCGTAACATTTGCATCTCGATGAATAACCAAGTGTGATGGAGTGACAATCTGACTAGCCAGCCTCTTCCTCCCCAGTTGACTATCCAATACATCCTTCTGTTTATTTTGATGAGACTGTTCATCATTGTTAGAGATAGGAAGTTGTGATCCTTGAGCACAAGATTCATAAGAAGCTGTCAAAGTATCCACTATCTTTTCCTTCTTTTCCTTATCTTTCCACCTTGATTGTTTATTCCTTGAATATGGGTCATAACGAGATCCATAGCGAGAGGGTTTTTTTTTTGTTTTCCCTTTTGCCCAACTTTTCAGTATGCTTATTAGAATGGGGATCCCTTCGACCATACTCAAACTTTGCTATAAGTCTGAACCCTTCTATAGTAGAACAATTGACTGTAACCTTCCTTTAGACTCTCCGATCCCTCTCTGTGATCTCATTTTGTTTCTGGTCTCGCAGCAAAGGCTGTTGAGATGAGTCTAAAACCGGCATTTACACACAAGAGAACACTCCTGACCTTCTTCCTTGATTCCCAATCCCAGGCTCTTTCATAGGGCAATATGATTCTTCATGAGTCATCATCCCACATGAGGAACAATGCTTGAAGAGTTTGTCATACTTGATTTAAATAGACACCTCATCACCCTCCGGAGAATTAATCTTCATGTTAAACTTCAGTGGTTTTCTTGAATCCACATCTATTAACATCCTTCCCGCAGATAGGTCTACCATATCAATTCGTCCCAATCTGCCTCTAATGTTCCTCAGATTACCTGTTGTCCAGAGGTGTAGTGGGATGCATGTTATCTCCACCCAGAATAGGATAATCCATGGGTAATCATCATGTACTATTGGTTCCCAATGAACCAATACAAACATAAAAAAATTATAGTGGAAAAGTCCTTGTCATAAGACCAATTTCAAGTCTTCTTTAGTGGCGAAGTTGAAAAGAAACTTCCCATTCCAAATCATTTGTAGTAACTTTATCCTGCATCTCCCATTGAGAAACCATGGTATTAATGAGCTTTTCCACTTTTTGTTTTTTTGGGGTTTAGGATCTTCCGGATCAGAGAACGACGATAATCCTTAATGACAAGGATGGATGTGGGAACCGAAATTCGCACTATCGATTTCCGTTGAATTAAGAACGCATGGTAAACCTTAGTTTCCCAGAGGTCCCGAATATCTGCTAAACCACACGTCAACCAGTCAGATTACAACGTATATATCGAAAAAGCAAAGTAAAAATCGAAAAGAGAGCAAATAGATGTATTATTCCAAAAAGCATATGAGCGTTTATAATAGGATAGAAGCCTCGGCTATGAGAGCTGTCGGCGAGATCCCTAGTTCTAATAACCTAAGACTGCAAAACCCTAGTTGAGTCGCAGCTCGAGTAAAAAAAACGGAAAGTTGCCTAAATGCTCTAAGTGCTAGATTATGTCTGCTTTGAGTGGAGATTTTCGTGTGTCTGCATCCCCATCCTCGAAATTCTTATATACTCCTCTAGAGGCGGTTTTCTCTTTCCTCATATGGCCTTGGTCGAAGTTATCGGTTCGTGGAAATATTCCTTTTTCCCTTCGATCTTCAAGATTATCTTCGGAAATTTAACATTTATCCTCCGATCTTAACATTTATCTTCCAAACTTAACATTTATCCCTTCATGAAAAATAAAAGGTAAACCGTCACGAAGTTTAGGCTTGACTTCGGGTAAAATCACGAGTGGGCCTTTGGACGAGTTTTAGACCGCATCGGGCCGTTTTCTAACTTAAGCATTTCTACAAGTTTATCGAAGTAGCATTGCTAAAACGGCGTCTTCCTAGAGTTAGGATCTTTCATATGGGATGTATGATTTTAGGTGTTTAGTTAACTGTTACCGTCTCATACGATTTATCCGATCTTTTCTCGAGAAAAAGAGTTCTTTCGATGGAATTCCAATGTCAATCCCGATCAAGATGAAACAACGATAAGTTCAATCAAGTATAAGTTAACGAGACAAAGTGAAAATGGATTGATTGATCCGTGTTGCCGAACGAGCGAATCGGATTTCTCGTGTCATCCAACTCACCCGTCTAGCGAGTTGGGCTTGTCCAACTCGCCATACAAGCGAGTTGGATGACACGAGCAATTTGATTTGCCATACGGGCGAGTTGGTGGGTCCTTGTCATCCAACTCGCATACGGGGAGTTGGTCAGTCCTTGCCGTCCAACTCGCCATACAGGCGAGATGGTTGGTCCTTGCCGTCCTACTCGCCATACAGGTGAGTTGGTCGGTCCTTGCCGTCCAATTTGCCATACGGGCGAGTTGGTCGGTCCGAGCCGTCCAACTCGCCATACGGTCTTGTTGGTCGGTCCTTGCCATTAAACTCTCCCGTATGGCGAGTTGTTCGGCCCATGTCGATTGATTTTCTCGTTTGAGAAGCTAGACGTCTTGCTCGGCTATCTTTCTCCGTTCGGTGAGTTAGATGATCGAGTCTTCTAGTCGTTTCGTCGTATTGCCGTTCGGGGATGTTTTTTCCCTTTTTTCGAGGCATTATCTCTTTCTTATGCAATAAGCGTACTCTCCCGGTATGTTTCGGACATTGATTCCGTCGTAACCGATTTTTACCCCAACAGTTAGCCCCCAAGATCGTGAGAACTGTGATGTTCTTGCTAGCATTTTTAAGCATATTGGATGAATTAGGTGGAAACCGACGTCCGAAGCCTGGAGGTGAAATAGTGAATCCTTTCTTCTATAAGTATGTGGAGTGGATTCACAGATTCCTCACATTTTCACAAACTCTTTTAAGAAGCAAAAATCTTTTTCTTCTCTTTCATTCCTTTAAAAAAAGTTATGTCTTCAAGAAGAAAGTTTTCTTCAAAGTCTCGTGAAGACAGTTCTGTCCCCGATGGTTCCAGCTCGCAATGCAACGATGCTGTACCAAAAACAAAATTTTCGGCTCACTCGGTCGACCCTGAAGAAGCTGAGGCGTATTGGGCGGCCAGGAGAGACGTGAAACCCCCTAGACCTGGTATGTGGGCCTTGCCTCAGTTTCAAGCCAACCCACTACAAGAAAACGTGAGCATAACGACCACGAATTACGACCACAAATGTGAAGTCGTAAATTTACGTCTTTATTACAACAAAGTACGACCAAAAAACATTTCGACGTCATCTTGTTGTAACTTTACTACTAAATTTTTTAGTTGTAATGTGGACGTTAATTTACATCTGCTTTACGACCAAATTTGGATTTATTCATAGTCTAGTCGTAACTTTACGACTAACTTACATATACTACCTAGCATCCAATTGACAATCAAACTACGACTGTTGTGGTTGTACATTGGTAGTTTTGTTATGACAAAACGTAAATTCGTTGTAATCTAGTTAATTACCAAAATCAAAATTTTCCCTATAAATATGATTTTCTCCCTCATTCTTAAGATGCACTAAAAAACGAAAAAGAGTGAAAAAATGTCAGGAAATATCTATGAGCTTTGGAGTTGGATGTATGCGCATAAAGATTCAACAGGAAGAGTAACAAACAAATTTCTCAACGGAGCATAAATATTCATGTACCAAGCCGAACAAACGTCTCTCACACGGGAAACATGTAAAATGTTCTGTCCCTCTCGTAAATGCAACAATACGAAGTTTGCTGCTAGTGAAATGGTTTGGAAACATATAGTAAATAGAGGATTTACTCCACATTACTATATCTGGTTTAACCACGGAGAGAGTGATAATAGGAATGAAGATAGTAGTAGTAATCAGGTTGTAAATGTTCATAAAAGAGAACCACATGTGCCTTCTGAAAGTTACCATCAAGAGGATAATATGGTAGATCATGATAGGATGCATGATATGGTTACAGATGCATTTCGTGAAACAACAACATCAGTAATAGAGGAGGTAGAAAATGTAGAGGGGCCTAACTTGGATGCAAAAAGATTTTATTAAATGTTAGCAGCAGCTAACGAGCCTATTTATGAAGGTTGTAGAGAAGATCTTTCTAAATTATCATTGGCAGCTAGGATGATGAATATCAAAATTGATCATAACTTACCTGAAGTTTGTATGGATGCATGGGCTGAGTTGTTTAAAGAGTATTTGCCTGAAGATAACTTGTGTGCTGAATCTTATTATGAGATTCAAAAACTGGTTCATAGTCTTGGCTTACCTTCGGAGATGATTGATGTGTGTATAGACAACTGTATGATATATTGGGGAGCTAATGCAGAATTGTTAGAGTGTAAATTTTGCAAGAAGCCACGATATAAACCGCAAGGATGTGGACGGAATAGGGTACCGTACCAGCGGATGTGGTACTTACCTATTAAGGATAGATTGAAAAGATTATATCAATCTGAGAAGACGGCATCATCAATGAGATGGCATGCGGAACATACTCAGAAGGAAGGCGAGATCAATCATCCCTCTGATCCAAAAGCGTGGAAACACTTGAATTCGGTGTACCCTGATTTTGCAAGCAACCCCCACAATGTTTATCTTGGGCTTTACACAGATGGCTTTAGTCCATTTGGAATGTCGGGAAGACAATACTCGCTTTGGCCAGTCTTCTTGACACCATACAACCTTCCACTAGAGATATGTATGGAAAAGAAAATGCTTTTCATGAGTATATTGATACATGGTCCTAAGCATCCGAAGAAGTCCCTCGATGTCTTTCTACAGCCTTTGATAGAAGAACTGAAGGAATTATGGTCAACAGGCGTGCAGACATATGATTGTTCAACAAGAACAAACTTTACAATGAGAGCAGTTCTTTTGTGGACCATTAGTGACTTTCCTGCATACGGGATGTTGTCAGGCTAGACGACGCATGGGAGGTTAACTTGTCTTTACTGTATGGGAAGCACAAACGCATTTCAGCTGAAGAATGGTAGAAAGACGTCATGGTTTGATTGTCATCGGAGATTTCTTCCCATTAACCATCCGTACCGAAGGAACAAGAAATTGTTCCGGGCAAAAAGGGTTGTACGAGACACTACTCCACCATATTTATCTGGAGAAGAAATCGAGAATGATATTGATTACTATGGTGGACTATACACAGTCACGAAAGGGGGTAATTGGCATACTCTTGCAAATATGCCTGATAGTTACGGGACACATCATAATTGACACAAGAAAAGTATATTTTGGGAACTTCCATATTGAAAAGTCTACATCTGCGCCAGAATCTTGATGTGATGCATATAGAGAAGAATTTCTTTGACAACATCATCAATACTTTGTTGAATGTCCCCAGGAAGACAAAAGATAACAAGAACTCTAGGTTGGATTTGCCTGCATTATGTTCTAGGATTGAGCTGCAGATTAAAAACGATGGGAAAATTCCGGTTCCCATATTCAGATTGTCAGCAGCAGCAAAATTGGCTTTGTTCAAGTGGGTGGCTTACGATGACCCATGTTATCCTCAGTGGTTACACGAACTGATATAAGGTTCGGTCGCTAAGGTCACCACAGCATCTATGTATTTCACACGAGGTTACAATTTTCATACTTACGAATATGGAAATAGTCGAGCAACAATGAACTATGGAGTATGTGTGAAAGGTGAAACAAATTTCTTTGGAATCTTACAAGAGATCATCGAAGTGGAATTCCCCGGCATGAAGCTGAAATGCGTTCTCTTCAAATGTGACTGGTTTGGTGTGGTGGATATAAATTCTACACAGAGGTACACCGAATTTGAACCCTACATATTGGCTTCGCAAACAGACCATGTTTGTTTTATTCCATACCCGAGGATCAGACAATCGGGTATATCTTGGTTAGCCGCTATAAAAGTTACACCTCGGGCGAATATTAATATCTGATGAACTACCGCCTTTACAAGAAGATGCTGTAACTGAAGTAGTCGTTCCTGAGCAAGTTACTGATCATATTTTACTTGTTGATCCGTAAAATACGGGATATGAAGAACTTCCAGACGATGCAATTACGGACGAAGCCAACGAAGATGAATTTGAAGAAAATGATGATGTGGATGATGTTTCTGATGACGAGTGATCAAGTTTGTTTATGTACTGTTTAATTCGGTTGTGAAACTCATTGTATTCCAATAAAATGTTTAATCAATAATTATGTTTACAAAATTATGAACTTATTTGAAATCGTTGTAGTTTTGGGGTTAAGGAGAGTATGTAACTTTAGATGTTTGGGGTTTGAGGTTTGGGGTTTGAGGTTTGGGGTTTCGATTTTAGGGCATGAAGACACTTTGGAGGCTAATTGGTCGTAAGTCTACAACTACATTACGACCACATTGCAGTTTGGAGGCTAATTGGTCGTACACTTACTACTACGTTACGACTAAATCGGTATGACAGTGGATCCAAATTGGTCGTAATTCTTTTCGAATTTCCTATAAATATAGGCCATCTGGGTCCACAAAATTAAAAAAAAAAACAAAATAAAATTTTTGTTTGATATATAGATTATCTTCCGCAAAAATCTATCAGACGCCTGAGTGTTCCTCCTAAGAAACGATAATTTCGTTTCTTAGGATGAATCCTCAGCATCTGATAGATTTTTCTAGAGAAAAAATTGTATCAATCGAAATATTTGAACTGTTAAACCGAGGTTTATCAAAAGGTTTGATAAACCTCTTTAAACTTTTTGTATTAAACTGGTGGTCCCTAGATGGTCGTAACCCTTTTTAGTCCCTCTTTAGTCCCAATTTAGTCGTACCTACCCGTCTCTATCTGGTCGTAAAAGGTTTTGGACTCTACTTGGTCTTAATATTACGACAACTGAACTACGGCGAGTCCCAAGGTGGTCGTAGACGTATGACCACCTTACAACTATTAGTCACAAAGTGGTCGTAAATTTACAACTACATAACGACTTACATAAAATTCTATATATACAACCCCTTGGCGAAGCAACTTGGTTCTCTCTCACCTCTCTCTAACAACTGAAAAGCCACCCCAGCAGGTATGTTTTTTTAGGTTTAGGTGGTTAGTTAGGTGATTAGATTAGGTGATTAGATTAGGTTTGGAAGTAGTTTAGGGTGGAAGTCGATTAGGATCATGTTATAATGAAATCGGAATATGTTTACAATTCTTTATAATTATATTAACATCTATGTGTTTTAAAAAAATTTCAGATTGACGATATTGCAATGAGCGGTAGAAAGAGAATTAGGAACATGGCGTCCACATCCGCCGGGAACTCCTACGCGAGTACTTTTCTCGGATAGTCGTCGTCGAATCCTGAAGGTTAGACCTCCGGCACATCTTCATCGGGACAGGGCACTGTTCCGAACAACCAACTTCCACCGTATGTGCCTCCAGTGCCATACGACCCAAACCCAGCTCCCTATTATCCGTATTTCAAAGACGCGGCTGTATTCTTCTAGTATGACGATCCGCCGCCACAGCATCACGATCAGCAGTCTCAGCAACATCATGATCATCAGCCTCTACACCAGCATCCACAGCAGCAGCCTCCACAGCAGGAACCTCCATATCAGCCTCAGACTCCGCCTCGTGGAGCTGCTCTAGGTCCTGGAGCTACTCCAGCTCCTGCACAGCCACATCCAGATTTGCTGGTGCCACCAAATCTTCCATCTGCACGATATACAGTGGAAGACATTCTCCAGATGTTAGGGCGACAAGGTTTAGACATCATCGATCTCGATCAACCTCATGGCACATTTTGGTATGTCAATTAATTAATTGATTACTTATTTTAATATATATCCATTAATTTAATAAAATCAGGTCTAAATATATGTATGGTTTCAAATGTTGTAGGTTTTTAACAGACGGTTGTGTGGGACATAGCGTTGGTGATATCATCAGTGCAAACTTCCGAGAAGCGCATCCGAACTGGTCTCTTACACCAGAGCACGTTCGCATCACTTGGTTCAAGTGTTTTGCGGTTAGTTTTAAATATTATTTTATTTATTATTGATTTAAAATTTATTATTTTATCTAATATATAATTAATAATTTTATTTCATGAATAATATTTTGTAACAAAAATGGAATTGGTCCCTCGGTGTGAACGAAAAGGTGAATGAGGGGTTCTATAAGAAGGCTCAGCAACGCCTAAAAAATATTGTTGGCGATTGGAACGAAATGTGGAGGGTTAAAGGGGATAATGCAAAAGAATCCTATCTCAGCAATGACGTTTGGAATGGCTTGAAGGCTTACTGGAATCTGCCTAACTCGATCGCGAGGTCTTTCAAATGCGCGACTGTCCGGATGACCCGTGATGCTGAAAGTAACTTGCTGGTATTTCATACTTCCGTACAGACTCCACACGCGGGGAGGGCTCTACAGATTGTAAGTCTTTACTTGATTTTTGTACTTTTTATTAAGTATTGAACGCCTCATGAGTTTAATTAATTAGATTTTTTTAATATAGGCTGCCAAAGAAGGAGCACCACCATCGCTCGCTCGACTTTACAAGGAACCACATCAGCATGCCGATGGCACTTTCTCGCACCTTGTAGCAGAGAAGATCTACAATGATATAGAGGCTCGAATCCGAGATGTGCAGACTCAGCTTACGCAAGCAAATCCGAAAGGTACACCGGTCCAGCTTTCCACCATCCAACAAGACAAAAAATTTGAGGAGGTAGCGTATTTGATTTTTAAAATTTCTGTTTACATAGAATTTTTGATTTTTAATTCAGTGACTAAAATTAATTTATTATTTGAAGGTTGTCCCAAAGAAAAAGGGACGTTTAGTTGAGATCGGAACTGTCAACGATATTCCGAGGGGAGAGCTGAACACACTGCAAGAAGGGAAGAAGAGTCCTCTCTTCGGAGGGATTTGGCAGCAGTAGCCGACCACAACAACAAATTTAAGGCTATGGCAACCTTCTGTGATCTCATGATATAGTAAACCCCCAACCTCAATCCGACTGTTGCCGCTGCGTGGCAGAATCTACATGGGAGCTTAAACCCAGGCCCCGCTCCAGAAGAGCAGGCGGATTTAGAGAGACGTGGAGATCAGACTAGTTCTGATCTCTTGCACGAGATCAACCTAAACAATTAATTTGTTTTTTCGGTTTTTTTTTGTTTTCAGAATGTATATTATGAATATTATTAGGTTTCTTATGAATACTATTATGTTTATTGATCTTCACTCTATATTTTCTTTTCAATTTATCAAATTTAAAAAAAAATGAATAATTTAAATATTTTAATTAACCAAAATATTTATTAAAAATTAATTGTTTAGTTTTACAGTAGTCTCAATGTTACGACCAATGAACCTCTACAGGAGATGTAATGTAGTCGTAAGCTTACGACTACTTTACATCTCCTGTAGAGGTTCATTGGTCGTCGAGGTGCAATCAACTTACGACTAAACGTTACGTCTCTCTTACGACCACCGTTTTTATGTTTCATTTACGACTAGGTATATTAGTCGTAAATGTACGACTACTTTACGACCAATGCTTCTGGTCGTACTTTACGACCACTCTACGTCTAAATGTGTATTACGACCAGTGGCTAACGACCAAATGGATTTGGTAGTAACTTGGTCGTAATTTTCCATTTACGACCAAGTTATTACCAATTACATAGTCGTTATGTCCATGTATTCTTGTAGTGACCCCATAGAGGGTTGTCCAAGCAAAACATGTCCGAATAGGCTTGATACCAACCGGAAACACTTCGAGTTCCCGAATCGGTCAAGCTTCGTTTTCCGGAGGCTGGAGAGGTTGATGAGTCCCCGCCCGAGGGTTATTTTATGTGTTATGAGGTGTACTTGACGCAATGTCATTTGCGGTTTCCTATTCCCGAGGCCATAGCACGACTTCTTGATCGTTCCAAATATCGATTAGTCAAGTAAACTCGTGCGGTCTTCCATATATTGTCAGGATCCTCGTGCTGAGTTTCAAGCTGGGTATAACCCTTGACGTCAACCATATCGACGCTTTGCTTAAACCAATCGGGAAGTCGTCCATTATTCAAGTGAGGCCCTGGTCAGGGATGACAATCATAAGCGAATTAGTGTCAAATTATCACGAATGGCGGAAGCACTTCTTTTTCGTGCGTGTTGACGCTGCGTCCGTAGAAGCAAGCAGCCTCCCCGTCTTTAGGATTAGATGGGGTCTAAAAGGTATCATTAGCCAAGTGTAGCCCCTTTTTCTCTTCTCCCTCCCTTTCGTTTTGGAGAAGTTTGGTTTCTAATGTGTTTTGTTTTCGTGCCCAGAGGCCAATTCTTTCCCTCCAAGTCCGGACAGTTTCGTTGCTCTCCATCGTTCTTGGCACCGGCAGATCTACCGGTTGAGGAAGGATCAGAGGCGTCCATGGAAGGATTTGTTCTGTGCACGGCTTGCACGAGAGAAGAAAGGCCGAAGAATCGGAAGGATAAAAACATCGTTGTCGAGGACGAAGTGGTCAACGAGCGGTGCTACTCCGATAATATACTAAGGGATTTCCTGAATAGTCAGGTAGGAAGAAGTAGTGGCGAACGGGATGATCTAGACGACCTTCTTGGTTTTGATTATCCCTCGGACGCAGCTGGATCTAACGAGCCCTCGGAGTTTGTCCAAGCATCGCGGATGGTCAATGGGGTAAGTTTTTACTGCCCTTTTGGAGGGAAGAATTGTTTTGACTTTGAGTTATTTCGCATGGTCTCCTTATGATGAACTGAGCTCTTGATGCGAGCTGTCAGGAGGCATGTATGGCTCAGTCAGGGCCGTGACAGCCAATAATGAGATTGCTCGTTTGAGAGATGAGCTGGAAAGTTCCCGTCGTCCTGAGAGGGAATCGGTCGCAACGGAGGTTTGACGTGCCTATAGGCGTGGGAAGAGAGAAATGGCAGAGTTCATGAAAAACCGTCGTGAAAAATTCTCGTATGAGTTCGAAGAGCTTACGAAGGGCTACAAGGACTTCGGGGATTATCGCGAGAGTCGCGGTGCCCTGGGCGGGTTATACCTCACGCAGGCTCCGGATTATTCGGTTGGTGCCAAATATGTGAGGCAGAACGGGCGTATGAAAGAGAGGGACAAAGACTTCGCGATTTCTCAGATAGAAGAGAGGATTTGGCAACTGTGGGACCCGATTCCTGTTTATCCCAACACGGTGGCGGCCGAGGTGGGGAATGCCGATGAGACGGGAGAGGTAAACCAGCCGACGGCTTCTCTGGATGTTAACAATTATTTGCTCTGTAGATCGATGACCGGGTTTTTGATTTTGATGAATAATTGTGAGGTCGTAAGGGATTTGAAAATGCTTCTCTTTTATATTATTGCACTTTTCTGTTTTATTCGTTTGTCGGTCGAATGTGGTCGTAAGTAGCGAGACTGGCCGGTTGTGGCTTTGAGTCCCTGTATTTTATAAATTCTTATGCGAACAGTGCATGTTATGATAAGTGAGTATTTTCAGAGAGATGTTTGTGATTTGTTTTAGTGTAGAAAGAAAACTCGAGTTGTCATCTCGACTTCCTCCCTTATTTTTGGATTATCCTATTCGTTGTTCGTGGGAGATGTTCGATGAGTTTTCAAAGTTTTGGGAACGTTTAGATACGGATGAAGAGACATGCTTTTAGGATCCCGTATCTCTTGATATAATGCCTTGAGAAGTTAGAGACCAGTGTGTTGGGTTTACGGCAAGACCTAGGTTTACTTTCGGTTTAAGGCTTTGCGATGACTAATCGGCTTTCGTTTTGCCTGTTTTTGATTTTAACCTGACTCCGTTCCGATTTAAAGTCCGCAATAGGTTCTCGGCTTATATGACTTGTCTGGTTGGAGTCGAGCATCTCTTCGAGGACAATTTTCAAGTCTCCTAAAAGTGCTGACAAAAAATTTGGATTTCTAGCGCGCTGTTTATCCTAGTCATATGTGAGAAGATCTGTCCTTAAGACGGACATAGGTGTGTATGTTTAAGAATGCTAATGTTCTCGACGGGGCCAATCGCCGAGTGTTTTTGTAGTTGCGATTTGTTTGGGGCTGTATTCTCGAAAATTCATACGACGTCTCACCTATTTTTTTAAAACTCACTTTGCGTAAGTAATGCTTTGAGCGTAGGGAACCAGGATCTCGTGCTTTGGTCGGAAGTCGAAGACTCGACCAAGATGAGATGGTGTTGAGTTGATCCATTTCGAGGTAGAATGAGTTTTTGCGAGTTTCCGTTTCCGGGATTGTACGATAATCTTTCTACTCGTGTATGGATGTATAACATAGTCTTTCTTTGCGGATGATAGGTCAACTTACGAATTTATAAAAAAGCATTTATGGAATTTTTTTTGAGAATCTTGATTACAATGCATCAAAAAATTTATTTCTGATGGTGGGAATATACGAGTGTTCGTATATGTACCACTCCCCCCCTTTTTAGAGAGGGGGGGGGGTAGCTGAACTCGTCTTTTGCCGAGCTGCCTATGTACCTCTTTTGAGGATCAAGCCATCTCGTAGTTTTGTTTATTTGGGCGAGTCTGTTTACTCAGCCGTTGTGTTTGTGTTGACTGCGTCAGTTGCTGAGTCGACGTCTTCCGCCGTAATTGTCTTTTTTGATGTGATGGAAGCATCGGACGCTGGAACTGGTTGTTCGCTGGCCGTTGTTAGGATCGATGGTTCTGCTTTGTCTTTACCCGGAGTACTTTTGGCTGACACCTGGGCTATCTTCGGGCGCTTGGCCTTTGTCGTCGCGGTGTTCGCGATTTGTCTTTGCTTGTGCTCGGCCAGGAAGCACCGTCTCAACTGCTTCTGGCAGCCCCAAATTACGGCAATCCCGTTGTGAGTTGGGAACTTAATGCCTAAGTGGTAAGTTGATGGGACTGCCTTCAGCCAAGGCGTGCCCATGATGATGTTGTATATGGCTGGGTGGTCGACGACCGCGAAGTCGACGATCTTGGTGACTTCTTTCGTCGCAACGAGTAACTTGATAGATTCGAGGGTCATCGATGTTGTGCCAGAAAAACACTATAAGAAAACAGCGTAATTCCGACGACAAATTTCGTCAGAGTTTCGTCGGAATAGGTATATTCCGACGGTATTTCGACGAAAAAAGTCGTCGGAAATATCTCGTCGGAAAGACATATTTCGTCGGAATTTCATCAGACGTTCCGAAAAAATTCCGAGGAACAAACTTCCTCGGAAATTTCTGAGGAAATGGTTTCCTCGGAAAATTTAGGAGGAAGTTTTTTCCTCGAAAATTTCCGAGAGACCTTTTTCCTCGGTATATACGCAAACTAATTTTTTTTAAAATAATTAATTTTTAATATATTTTGTATTTTTAATTTAATTTTTAACAATAAATATAAAAATCATTTTATAACTATAAAAAACTTTTTATAAATATTAAAAACATTTTATAAATATTAAAAACGTTTTATAAATATAAAAAATCTTTTATAAATATTAAAAACATTTTATTAATATTAAAAACGTTTTATAAATATAAAAAACCTTTTATAAATATAAAAAACCTTTTATAAATATAAAAAACCTTTTATAAATATTAAAAACGTTTTATAAATATAAAAAACCTTTTATAAATATAAAAAAACTTTTATAAATATTAAAAACGTTTTATAAATAGAAAAAATGTTTTATATATATTAAAAACATTTTATAAATAAAAAAAACCTTTTATAAATATTAAAAACGTTTTATAAATATAAAAAACCTTTTATAAATATTAAAAACATTTTATAAATATTAAAAACGTTTTATAAATATAAAAAACCTTTTATAAATATAAAAAACCTTTTATAAATATAAAAAACCTTTTATAAATATAAAAAACCTTTTATAAATATTAAAAACGTTTTATAAATATAAAAAACCTTTTATAAATATAAAAACCTTTTATAAATATTAAAAACGTTTTATAAATATAAAAAATGTTTTATATATATTAAAAACATTTTATAAATAGAAAAAACCTTTTATAAATATTAAAAACGTTTTATAAATATAAAAAACCTTTTATAAATATTAAAAACGTTTTATAAATATAAAAAACCTTTTATAAATATTAAAAACGTTTTATAAATATAAAAAACGTTTTATATATATTAAAAACAATTAATAAATATAAAAAACATTTTATAAATATTAAAAATGTTTTATAAATATTAATAATGTTTTATAAATATTAAAAAATGTTTTAAACGTTTTTATAAATCTAAAAATAGATTTATAAACCTAACAATCCTAAATCCAAACAATCCTAACAATATAATCCTAAATCCTAACAATCCTAACAATCCTAAATCCTAACAATACTAAATCCTAACAATTCTAAATCTTAACAATCCTAAATCCAAAAACAACAATCTACCAAACCTAAAATCATCAAATTCATTCAAAAACTTAACAAAAAGAATCAAAAAGAGTGGAATAATGATCTTACATGTTTAGGGATATGTTTTGGGGAGAAATGGAGAAGATAGACCGGAAATAATGGAGGAAATGAGAAGAGCTTCGCCGGAAATCAAGAGAGAGATAAGAGAAATGGGGAAGAAGAAAGGTTTCGGGTAAATAGAAACGAAAATTTCCGAGGAAAAGGGGTCGTCGGAATTTCCTCGGAATTTGTAAACTTGATTTTCGCGAAATTTTTTGGCGGTTCCATTTCCCGGGTAATGAAATTTCCGAGGAAATTCCGACGAATAGTAAAACATTCGTCGGAATTTCCTCGGAAAAGCCATAAATCGGAAAAAAATATCATAATCTGTGCAGAGCATATTCCTTTTCTTCGGAATTTCCTCGGAATTCCGAGGAAATTCTGAGGAAAAGGAATATGCTCCGCAAGTCCCATTATTAGATAATCATACTTCCTTTTCGTCGGAATTTCCTCGGAATATTCCGAGGAAATTCCGAGGAAAACATATTTTGAGGTTTGGAATCATCAAATTTGTGAACCCTAGTTCATTTCTTACACAATTTCAAAGTTGTCCAATGCATAACGTTGAGAATTCTATCTAAAGATGTGGATAAACCATTAAATTACAAAAAATCGAAATCGATTACAAGTATTGCCCTTCCCGTTTATTAAACTGTATAAGTATTTCTTTTGAAGTGTATGAATTTCGTTCATACAATCGGAAAAGTGTTTATTAATTGAAAATAAACTAATATTTGGACTGAAAATCAATTTAAGACACTTAGGGAAGTTTTTTTGGTTGTATGTTTTCATTTCTAACCGTAAAACGATGTTTTCGATTCAAAATATCACTTTTCATCGGAATTTCCTCGGTATTTTCCGAGGAAATTCCGAGGACCCGGACCAGTTCCTCGGAATTTCCTTGAAAAATACCGAGGAAATTCCGACGAAATGGTTGCCCCAAACCATTTCGTCAGAATTTCCTCGGTAATTTCCGAGGAAATTCCGACGAAAGTGTTGTCCCTAAACCTAAACCCCAAATCCGAAATGTACTAAGGTATGTTCCAAAGAAATTCCGAGGACTAACTCTTATTTTCTCGGAATTTCCTCGGTTTATACCGACAAAATTTGGTTCCTCGGAATTTTCTCAATTTATACCGACGAAATAATTGTTCCTCGGAATTTCGTCGGAATTTTCCGACGAAATTCCAAGGAAACATGATTTTTTTGTTTCCTCGTAATTTCGTCGGTATTTCGTCGAAAAATTCCGATGATATGTGTCTCTGTCGGAATTTCCGTCGGAATATACCCTGTTTTCTTGTAGTGAAGCCGGTTAGCGGTTTCGGAGATGGTACAATTTTGCCTAACTCGATGTTCATCCGTTTTAGAGAGTCTTGCAAGATGACATTGACTGTGCTGCCGGTATCGACGAGAACCCTAGCGACCTCGAGATCTCTTATTACGAGATCGATTACGAGTTAATTGCAATGTGGCTGGTCGATTCCTCTGGCTTCTTCTTCGTCGAAAGTGATTTGTCCTTTCGGAATGTCACTGATCGCGGGCCAGGTCATTGAATTCTTGCTCATCTCGGCTTTGCACTGATTAGCTTTGTTGGCCGTGACGGTATCATTGCAGAATTGTGACCCGCTGATGATCATGTTTACCCTGCGACGGTTGTTGTCGTTGCCTTTATCGTCTTCCCATTTCTGTGTTTTTCTCCTGATTGGTCCCCTTGGGAAGGTTTCTCCGTTTGAGGAGTCCTGTCGTTTTTCGGGGGACGCTCGGAGTTACGGATGAGATGTTTCACGCTGGAAACTTTTGAGAGTCCTTTAGAGAGCAGCTTCGCGTCCAATCTTGCGCCGGGAACTTTGCAGTTAATGGTCGAGTGTCCATTCGTTTGGTGAAAATCACAAAAGGCGTTTTCGTCGTAATTCAGATTTCGGGTCCACGTATTTCCCGTCGTCCGTCCTTGCTCCGATCTGGAGTTAATAGCGTTGCTATGGGCTCCGTGCGTTTCTTCGTTTCTGCATTGGACGCTTCTGTCGTTGCGAGAGTTTTTCTTCTTTGACTTCTGATCCAATCGTGGATCCTTTGATGCATTCTTTGTCGGCTTGCATTTCTGGACCAAGACCCTTGTTTCTTCTTTGATGATAATGTAATATGTGGCTTTGTGAAGCGCATCTTGGATTGTATGCAGCTTTTCCAAAGTTATCCACTTTTTGAACTTTGACTTGAACCAGAGCGTTTTTCAAAGTGTGTCTATCGCGACTTTGTCGCTTATCCGGCTGACTCTAGCCATGATGGTTTTGAACCGTTTTATGAAGTTGCGGAGAGTTTCGTCCTCTCCTTGGGACAAGCTCTAGAGATCTACGTCGGAGGTTTCTCAATCTATGAACATCAAGTATTGTTTAAGGAATTCCGAGGCGAGCTGGCGGAATCTTCCGATAGAGTTTCGCCTGAGGCGAGAGAACCATTCTAGCTCTGCTCCGTGGAGGTTTTCTACGAAGATACGGCATTTGCAAGCATTCCTCTCGTTTTCTCTGAATTAGGCTCTACCCATTGTGACCTGAAAAGCCTGTAAGTGTGACTTAGGGTCAGTAATTCCGTCATACAACATCACTTTGACCTTCCCAGGATTCGAGACCCTAGTTTCGGTGAAACAAATAGTGAAGGGCGTTTTACGAGCCTCTTCGAGCAGCAGATCGATCTTTGGTGCGGCGTGGTGGATTTGGGACTTCACCACCCTGACTTCGGCCACCGTTTTCTTGAGATCATCACGGAGATTGCGGATTTTGGAACTCTTGCTAGCAGATTTCCGACTTTATCGGCGTCTGCTGCGAGTGATCCGAGTTTTCTAATCGTCCGGTTCTTCATGTTGTTTCCAGAAGATAGCTTCTTCTTCTTTGTTCATAGGGTTGTCGAACTAGGACTCGTCCTGAGTTGCTCGACTCCTTGTGCGGCGCGGATGTATGCGTCTTCGTCCGTAGGTTCGAACTGACTACTAGATTCCAAGTCGACGTGTCGACTTCTCCTCCTTCTTTATCTTCCTCGATAGGAGGAAGGTCTCTCAGGTTATTCCGCGTTGGCGCGGGTGTTACCTCGTCAGGGTTTTGTCCAGATGGTTTACCTTGCGCGTTGTCGGACCGGTCCAAAGGTGTTGCGAAGTCTAGTCTTCTTCCGCGGATTTGGGTTGTTCCCCACAGAAATATGGCCATGTTACTCGCTATGAAGGTTTCAACCTGTTTAGCGAGGGAGTTCATGACATTATCCTATTCTGCCGACTTTTTCTCGAAAGTAGAGAACATCTTCTTTACCTCCTCGAACGCTGTGGTGTTTGCGTCGGCATTGACCGCAGTGACGTTCGTCGCTGGATAGTTTTCAATGTTTTCCTCGATGACGTTATTGTCACGAGGCTGATGGTTGTTGAGATCTGACATGGTTTGACTGAGCGTTGATGGCTGAGAGTTAGATTGATCCGTACCCCCCCCCCTCTCCTTCTAGCGCCAAAATGTGGGAACCAAAATTCGCACTGTCAATTTCCATTGAATTAGGAACGCAGGGTAAACCCTAGTTTTTCAAAGGTCCTGGATATCTGCTAAACCACACGTCAATCAGTCAGATTACAAAATAAATATCAAAAAAGCAAAGTATGAATTGAAAAGAGAGAAATATATGTCTTATTCCGAATTTGCATATGAGCGTTTACAATAGGATAAAATCCTCTACTATGAGAGCTGTCGGCGAGATCCCTAGTTCTAATAACCTAAGACTGCAAAACCTAGTTGAGTCGCAGCTCGAGTAACAAAAACGGAAAGTTGCCTAAATGCTCTAAATGCTAAGCTATGTTTGCTCTGAGTGGAAATTTTCGTGTGCTTGCATCCTCATCCTCGGAATCCTTATATACTCCTCTAGAGGCGGTTTGCTCTTTCCTTTTCTGCCCTTGGTCGAAGTTATCGCCTCGTGAAAATAATCTTTTTTCCATCGATCTTCAAGATTATCTTCGGAAACTTAACATTTATCCTCCGATCTTGATTTTTATCTTCCAAACTTAACATTTATCCCTTCCTAAAAATAAAAGGTAAACCGTCACAAAGTTTGGGATTGACTTCGGGTAAAATCGCGAGTGGGCCTTTGGCCAAGTTTTAGACCGCATCGGGCCGTTTTTTGACTTAGGCGTTTCTACAATTTTATCGAAGTAGCATTGCTAGAACGTCGTCGTCGTAGAGTTAGGATCTTTTGTATGGGATGTATGATTTTAGGTGTTTATTTAACTGTTACCGTCTCATACGATTTATCCGATCTTTTCTCGAGGAAAAGAGTTCATTCGGCAGAGTTCCAATGTCAATCCCGGTCGAGACGAAAACAAAGATAAGTTCGATCAAGTATCGAGAGTGGAATTTAACGGGACGAGGTGAAAATGGATTGATTGATCTGTCTTGCCGAATGAGCGAATCGGATTGCTCGTGTCATCCAACTCTCCATACGGGCGAGTTGGTCAGTCTTAGCCGTCCAACTCGCGATACGGACGAGTTGGTCAGTCCTGGCCGTTCAACTCGCCCGTATGGCGAGTTGGTCAGCCCATGTAGATTGATTTGTCTGTTTGACAAGCTAGGTGTCTTGCTCGGCTAAAATTCTCCGTCCAAGGAGTTAGATGATCGAGTCTTTTAATCGTTTCGTTGTATTGCCGTTCAGAGATGTTTTTTTCTATTTTTCGAGGCATTATCTCTTTCTTACACAAAGATTGTACTCTCCCGGTATGTTTCGGACGCTGATTCCGTCGTAACCGATTTTGACCCCAACAATTGAAATGGAGGATTATTTTATACAAGTTCATAAACAAAATGGTTTGACAGAATCATTAATTAAACGACTGAAATGGAATTGATCATAAGATTAAAACTCCTAACCTCTCTATGGGGAAACACTATTTTGCAAGCAAAAGAACTCATTCTTATAAGACCAAGTGCATATCATAAAAATTACCCATTATAGTTAGCATTTGGTAGCGACCAAACCTAAAAATCTTTGGTTGTGCGGTATAAGTTTTAACACTACCACAACGTACAAAGATAGGACCGCAAAGACGGTTGGGAATATATATTAGTTATAATTCTCCAATAATAGTAAGATACCTAGAACCATAAAATGGTGATGTCCTACAAAAATGTGGAATGGCAGTTGATACACATAGATCAGGAACACGTTTGAAACGCATAGATATTTTGGTTGAAAAGATAAAAATTTAAGAAAATGAAAGGAATTTGAAAAGCATGATACACCCAAAATAACAGAAAATATTTTGTAAGAAGCGAATCATGAATATAATGATAATATAAAGCATCGTGATCTCAAGGAAATCATGAGATTTTTATCAACTACATCCATAAAGGAAAGATTTGGAAACAAAATGAGGTGAACGATACTGATGGTGTTTTCTCATACCTTTTAGCGAAGGAAATAAATGAAGAAAACAAAGATTCATAATCAATGTCTATATATGAATGACAAAAGAGACATGAATGGATAAAATGGAAAAACGTAATTCAAGTCGAACTACATTCGTTTAACAAACAAAAGTATTAAGACTTATCTTACTCACACCCAAAGCCGTGAAACTTTTTGGCAAACGGATATTTTTTGTAAAATGAAATGAAAAAAATGAGATTATAAGATACAAAGGTCGCCTAGTGATCCAAGTTTTTTTCAAAGATATGGAATTGATTACGAGGAAGCATATTCTCTTGTTATGGATGCAATCACATTTAGATTCTTGATAAGTCTAGCGGCCAATGAAAATTTAGAAATGTGTCTCATGGATGTCATTAAGATATATTTATATGGATCATTGGATATATATATATATATATATATGTGTGTGTGTGTGTGTGTGTGTGTGTGTGTGTGTGTGTTTGTGTGTGTGTGTGTATCTGTATGAGAATCCTAGATGTGTTTAAAATGCCAAAAACATTAAGTTCCGACTCTAAAGAGTTATATGTAATAAAATTGCAAAGATCATTATATGGACTAAAGCAATATGGATGTATATGGTATAATCGTTTCAGTGAACATTTAACAAAAGAAGGATACACAAATGATCTTTTATGGCCATGTGTTTTCATAAAGAAAAGAAACAACATCCGAATTTGGGATAATCGTGGTGTATGGTAACATTATCGAAACTCAAGGAGAAATACAAAAGGCATAAGATTATTTTAAAGAAGAAGAATTTCAGATTAAAGATCTCGAGCAAGCAAAATAGTGTCTAGACTTACAAATTGAGCTTCTAAAAAAAGATATATTTGTACTCTGTCTACATATACCAAAAGAGTGTTGAAACGTTTTAACATGGATAAAATAACTCCTCTCAGCACCCTGAAGTCGTTAGATCACTTAATATTAAAATGATATATTTCGACCATCTGAGGACAATGAAGAAATACTTGGTCTTGGAGTTCCATATTTAAGTGCAATTAGAGCTCTTATGTATCTTGAAACTTGTATTCGTCTTATATATCTTTTGCCATCAATTTTGGGCAATATTCAATTTGTACCCTACGCGAAGACATTGGAATGGAATTAAACATGTATTTCGATATCTCCAAGGGACTATTGATTTAGGATTATCTTATCCAAAAAAATACGAAATGTCAAATGATTTGTTTTGCAGATGCAAGCTGTTTTTACAACCCACATAAAATCGACTATGAACTAGATATATTTTCATAATTGGAGACACCACCATATGTTGGCATTCTCAAAAGAAAACACTTGTTGCTACCTCTTCAAATCATTCTGAGGTCATTGCACTCCATGAATCAAGTAAAGAGTGTGTATGGGTGAGGTGAATAAATTGACATATCTGGTTAAGCAGTGGGATTAACGAGGATACGTCCCAACGGTTTAATATGAAGATAATGTGATGTGTTGCTCAACAAAGGAAAGATATATCCAAAGCGATAGAAAAACATATACTTTTGAAGTTCTTTTCATACACTCAAGAGCTTGAGAAGAATAAAGAAACTAAAGTAAAGTATGTCCGATCATTTGACAATGAAGCTGACCTCTTCACATAATCACTCCCAACCCGATATTCAGATAACATGTCCATAACATTGAAATGTGTCATTAAAAAGACTTTTCAGATGACATAATGTTCATTCGAGGGGTATCATGCGTGGTTGTACTTTTTGTACCTTACTATCGTTTTTTCCACTAAGTTTTCATAGAAAGAATTTTAACGAGACAGCAAACACGTTAAGAAAGAAATGATAGTGACTGATCTTTAACGGGAGTGTTGTAAATATGAAAAGTACATGTCAAAGAAAGCGGAAGAATATATCAACAAAAGCGACTTAAGTTTACCCTTATGGATCCCACCATCACTATGCATGTACAATAACTTCTGCTTCTCACTCTCTATATAAACGAATGAGTTCGTTCGATTATAAACACACCTCTTCTTCCATATTATAAAAAATTTCTCTCCCACAATCTTTTTTTATCAGTATTATCTCTCTTATGCAATTTTATCATTATTTAAATTTCTCGATACATTAAAACTATTAGTATTTTTATTACAAAAATGTATCTTCATTTTTAATAATGCATACATGTAATATGTTCGGAAATAATAACCTGGGTTCGTTAGATACCAAGCTTAATTATATCATTCAGAAATTATTTTTGGTTTGTTGTCGCTCCATTTGTCCAACCTGTTAGCAGCTTCTTCAACCTGAAACAAGCATAACATTTTACTAGTCTTCAAGTGTAAAGAATCAATGAAAATTAGATCCAATGGTAGGCAAACGTAAATGTGGTGGCCTGAATGGTTAGAATGCTTACTTCTTTTGTCCAGTCGGTTCTAAATATGACCCAAACCAAAATAACTGTTTGTATAAGCGTACCACCAATCATTCCGGTCCATATACCCTGAAACAATTACAAGTGTTATCATTAGTCTTTAGTCACTATCCTCATAGCTAATACAAGAATCATTAGATATTAAAACGAAAAACTGTTAGTCGTTTGGCAACTTCTTTTGAATTTTAGTTTGGATCATTCCATAGGATCTCGATAGCCCTAGGTTAATCAAACAAAAAAACGTTTAGTTGTTTGAAAATAAAAAAACGAGAAGTATCTCACCTTGGCATCATACTTGAAGTAAATCCCAAAGAGTGTCCCAAGGGGAATTCCGATAATGTAATAACATCCAACGTTAACTTTCGCCACAAACGTTTGCCAGCCGCATCCAACCGCCACACCTTACAAAAAAAATTCTTAATTATAAGAACTAAGAAAGGAATCATTTATATATTTTGGTTTCCAGTGTATGAAACATTAATGTGTATTTACCAGATAGTACAGGTTGGATTCCATTGAGAACAAGCGTTACAGCCAAAAATGGGCAAAGATCTGAAACCGCAGCTGAGACTTTCTCACCTTCGGTGAACGCATAGCTCAAATTATCACGGCACAGCCAAACTATAATGGCTAAGATCACACTTGTGATTAATGAATATATGTTGACGATGATTACAGAAAACTCTGCTGATTTAGGATTCCCAGCTCCTAGTTCATTACTCATTCTTACACTAGATAAACATTATAACATCAAAATTTTATTTTTATACTTCGGCTAATTTATTTTAAAATAGTAACTCATAAGCTATATTTAAGTGTGTGTAAAACGTCTATATATTTATTTGAGAAGATAAATTATTTTTTGTCAACGAGGAGATAAGTTGGTTAAACATTCAATTTTATATAATCAGAATTAAAAAATGGAAGTTGGGACAAAACAGACCTAATCGCTGCGTTGAATCCAACAGATATCATGAACGCCCAACCTGAAATCGTCAAGCTGAAACACAAAATAATATGAATATTATATAAGATCGTGAAATGTTGAGCTTTAACTATCGTATATCATAGATTTTATACATCATTATAAAGTTTTAGCTTTTCAGTATTAGATAATGAAAATATTTCTTTAGCAAAAAAAATGCAGAGAAAATGCAGATACTATATTCTAAACAAGTGAATGCTATCTTTTGTCAAAATAAAATATGCGAATGCTATCATGATTTGGTACAAATTCCAAAATTTGAATGGCTCCATTTGGTTGGCATGAGTATAAAGAAAACTAGTGAGGGTATAAAACTTAAGCTGAAAACTAAGAGTGTCAGTGTGATTGTATAGTTGAATTATTATAGTAAAAGTGTTTTATTTTCATTTACTCTTTTTTTCTACCAATTAGTTGAAAAGGATAAGAAAAATAGCTACTCCAATTTACTCCGGTTTCTTTTTGCCTTTTATGGTTTGAGAGTATTTGAAATTGAACTTAGAGTAAATAATATAAATAAAGAAAATATTTTATATATGTTCATTTTACTCTCATTTACTCTAAAACTCTATTTTTATTTTCCTTTATTCTGTTTGTTTTTCACCTAATTAATCTAAGGGTTTGATTGTTAACTCAAGAGTAAACTAGAGTAGAAAAAAAAAGATGGAAATAAGTGAAAACAAAAATTGATGGAAAGAAAAAAATAACATAACCATTTTACCCTCGCAAAATGTAGAGTAAACTTAAGTCTACTTTTTTCTCCATTTAAATAGTAAGTAGATTAAAACTGAGAAAAATATTTTCCACTTGATTGGTAAACTATTAAAGGATTTGGTGTAAGTTTATTTTTAGAGTTAAAGTTTACTCTAAAGGTATAATCCAGTCACACTCTAAGTGTTTCTAATCACATTTTAATGTTGTGACTGGTAAATATGTGGCGCAAATGAGAATGATAAAGGAAGCGCAAACGAGAGTAATCAAAGAAGATGGAAGATAATGAATAGTAAAGTAGAAATTGAAAAAGTAAAACATATATTTACTCTAATTAAAACAAGATGAATAACTTATATTGTTTTATGTGTATTCAGCTGAAAATCATTTCTGATAAATTTAATGGTGTGACTGGTAAATATGTGGCGCAAATGAGAATGACAAAGGAAGCGCAAATGAGAGTACTAAAAGAAGTCGGAAGAGAATGAATAGTGAAGTAGAAACTGAAAATGTGAAACAGATATACACTCTAATTAAAACAAGATGAATAATTTATATTGTTTTCTGTTGTATTCAGCTGAAAAACATTTCTAGTAAATTTATCCTAGTCAGTAAATATTGAGCTGAAGATAAAGTCAAATATTTTTACTCTAAAACTTTTTCTCTAGAGTGGTTATCGACTCGCACTCTAAAAGTAACAACATTGACATAGTATCTAAAATATTAAAATATTGATATTCTTATTGTTTAATTTTAATTATTTAAATTTAGATGTCAAAAATCTACAAATATAAGAAAACAAGTGTTTTGGGAGTCTTTCAATATTTTATGTGAATCTCTCAAATAAATTTATTTTGTGAATGTTTCTTAATCTCTTATTTTTTTATTTGTTTCTTAATACTTTTGTTGAGAAATTCTTTTAAGAGACTACCATTATAGATGCTTTAACTGTAAACTCAAACCAAAGCAAAATAATCTGATTCAGTTTGATTTCAGACATATACTTTATCTGAATATCCAAATAACTTAAAATAGTAAATGTATTAATTACCTTTTAATATTTTATGTATATTTTGGTAGTTCAAGTATATTATTAGTATTTCATGTAAATATTTAGCTTTTTGAAATTTAGATTTTTAATTTTAAATATATTAACACATTAAATTTAAATTATATAATTATTTAATAAAAAAATACTAATATATCTCTCTTGAGAGACGGTAGTAAAGAAACCTATTATAGTAGAAACTCTATATATTAATATTGTATAATTCAATTAAATACCATAAATTAATAAATTTCTGTGGTCTCAAGTTGGAGATACAATTCGATAAGTTAATAAGATAATAAGATAATATTTTTAAAAAAAATATATGTAAATATATGATCTTATTAACATTATAAATTAATGATTTTATGTATATAAATTTTATATAGTAAAATAAAAAAATATATTATTTTTATAGTCATAAAAGATTTATCTTTATGTTTTCTTAACACTTAATATATGTTGCTGGGATTTAGTAAAATTATATCTAAAATCATATTTAAATTCTGTGAAATGTAATTTATATATACCAAATAATAAAAAAATTAAGAAATGAATAATGAATTTCAAATTTTTAATTAGTGTATAAACACTAAAATAAAATATTTTCTTATTTAGAAAACCAATATATTCTAAATAGAAAAATCTAAAAAGAAACTTTTTGTAAATTAGTAAAATACCATAGTCTCGATAATATTAGTTTTAGAGTTTTTATTGTACTATGCTCTTAAGAAATCTATACTAGCACGATTTAAGTGAAACTTTGGTATTAAAATTTTAGAAATAATTGAGATATTAATCATTTGGATATAATACTTTTCTGTCAAATTAACACTAAAGGACAATTTTAATGGGGGACTTCTAAACCAATGTTATATAGCGCTTCTTGCAAAACTATTGTGGAGATTGCTTCATCAAATTCTTTACTGCCACGTGTCTAAAAGAAAGATATTACATTTACACATCTTCTTTGTAAGATCGATGAATATACTCACCAACATATGGATGGCGTAGTACCATGGCAGCAAAATCTTTACTCATTTTGAGTTTACGAAAAACAATTGGTAAAGGTCGAGATACGAGGGTTTGGAGTGAGTCATGGATTCCAGACTCTATTGCTCGGCCACCTAAACATGTTGACCACATTGACTACAGATTGCCCCAACTCCTTGTTCAGTCTTTTATTAGGAATGATACCAAGGAGTGGGATCTCCAACTGTTACGAGAATTCTTTCAACCAGACGATATTCCCTTGATAATTGGATTAAAACCTTCTTTATCTTTAGCTCCGGATAGATATGTTTGGAACCACACAAAATCAGAAGTTTATTCAGTTAGATCTGGTTATGACCTACTCCGATCGAACAGATTACACAAGGACAGGTTCTTGAACCAAGTATCACAAGACTCCAAAACCATGTGTGGAAGATCAAAGGCCCAAGTAAGATGCAGGCTATATCCGGTTGTGTGGCAATGATAGAGAGGCTCACTTATAGACACATGGGCACCGATAGGAGTTATCTTAGATATACTGGCCCAGTAGAGTCGATTAACCATCTTCTTTTTGAATGGCCACCAGCCTTGCAGGTTTGGGCTTTATCGGACTATCCATCCCTTCCAGGTTACTTCCTGAGTACATCTATATACCAAACATGAACTTTCTGTTTTGGAAGAGAAAAGAGGTGGATCCCCTGAGACTACAATTCGATATCTTTCCATAGATCTACTGGTGCATTTGGAAGGCAAGGAACGACAAACTCTCTAATGGAAAAGTCGTATTCCCGATCGATACTCTTCAAATTGCGTCTCTTGAGGCAGAGTGTTGGAAAAAGGCTAACGAAAAAGAAGAAGTAGATGAGGATCATGAGGACCCTCATTCTCTAGAGGTCGAGCTAATGCCCCCTTGGATACCTCAAATCCTTACCTGCCAAATTGATGCTTCATGGATCAATAATGGCAGTGTCAGTGGACTAGGGTAGAGTCTTAAGGATCAAATGGGTACAAAATCTTTCGGATTACGAGCATGCGATAAGAGCCTCTCAGTGTTACATGCTGAGATGGAAAGTTTACTTTGGGCAATTTCATGCAAGAGAGACATGTGGATATCTTCGATCCGTTTGGAGGGGGATTGCTCATACCTCCTCGACATGATTGCGAACCCGATGGACTGGCCAACATTCACGTCATAAATTGAGTTGTTCCGGAGTCTACATGAGTTTTTCGAGGAAGCTAGCTTGACTCATATTTCTCGGAGTAGGAAAGATCGGGTGGATTCATTAGCAAAAGAAGCAAGAACCATAGGCTATATTTTTCCCGTATAGATCAGACACGGACAGACAAAGATGTTCCTCTAAGAGGCTTCTCAGCTGACCAACACTTGATCTAGTTCAAATGGGAAGCCGACAAAAAAAAAACAATGTTATATATTAAAAGTAAAATAAAAATTAAAAAAGTAGAAAAAGACAGAAGAATAGTTCTGGTTTCCAAAGCTCAACAAAAAAATACAAAATACATTTCGTCCACATGTTATTTTATAATTAGCTTACACTATATTTGTAGTTTAAAATTAATTATTAATTAACATTAATATTATTATTAAATATTGTTGGAAACTCTGATGCACATATTCAACAATGGGAGATGCTCTAACAATACTCTAATAAATTAACCCATTAAAAATAGTAAAAAAATAGCTAAATAAAAATTATCATTACAGGTCATAAATGATATAGGTTTTAAAGTTCTTACACATATTAATAAAATATATTAAATTTTAATTAAAATAGATTATTTTTATTATTAACTATTTTCCAAATTTGTAACCAATAAAGATTTAACAAATATAATTAATTTTCAAAATTTATAATTTATGACTACTTAATTAAAATACTTGGAGAATATAAAAATATTTATTTAAAAAATAAAGCATTTTGAAACTGGAGGAGTATTATATTTTAAAATAAATTTAAGCTATAATATTAAAATTGATATATTATGGGTGACATATATTATAGTGATATTTCTGAGAGTCCATATGAGATTTTTTTCATATTTTTTAATTTTATTACTTTTTAGTTGATAAATAACTTTGTGGGCACAAACAAAGCACTTGTCATTTTGGTATATTTGATATTTGACTTATCTTGTTCGAGTAATGAAAATTTAGATTTATACGTGGTTTTTAATAACAAATACTTGTAATTTCAAATATTTACCAAAAGTTGGCATATATGCAAGTTACTTACTTCCTCTTACTACTTGTTATTTGTGGACTTGCAAGTTACTTGGTAATTATTTGTAAGTTATTTGATAATTATTTAGTTATTGCAGCAATTTAAAAGTTTGTACATAAATTTAAGACAAGCTTAGTTAGTTTGAATTCAAAATTAAACAATTCTTTTATTTTATAAGAAGATTTGCTTATTTTTCTTATGTTTTAAATCGATATTGGGTAACATTAAGTTGGAACAAGAAAATATTTTTATCACATTCAATATATAAAAGAAAAAATCTCAAAACTGTTTCTACCAATATACCTATTTTGTTTAATTCATTACTGTATAAACAACTTATTTTATTATATCTAGTGAATGGGTAACAAACACACAAATAACAAGTTAATAACGCTATTAGTTACTTTTTTATATTTGATACTTATCTCGTACTTTTAAGTAGTTGAAACAAGCGATTCGATACTCGACTTCATCAAAATGAGTATTCGACTTTATTTTTCAAATACGAGTCAAGTAACAGATAGGAAACAGTATGGAACTAATTGTGTCCACTCCTACGAGTCTGCATTGCACTGGATATGACGAAAAAAAGAAGAAAACTATTTTTTCTTTATCCACGGACTATATATCTCTATATTTTGCCTACCAGATTATTTTTCTATTAATAATAGAACTAGAATAGGTGAAAGTATATTTCTAAGGATCGGAAATCAACATTTATTTTGAAGGAAATGTTTTTGGTCAAAGACTTACCAGACGGAGAGAGAATCAAGAGCAAGTTCCGGATTCTCGAGAAGTCCGGCGAGAAGAACGAGAATCTGAAAATACCAAGTCTCAAGGCAGAGCATCACGGCGGAGGCGGCGGAGAGTTTAAAGAAACTCGGTAGCCCCGAGAACGCTTCCACACTAAACCCTCCCCACGTCTCACGACACCGCTCACTCGTCACGATGTAAACAAACTGAGCCACCACTATAATCCACCATGAGAGGCTGAGCACGAGCGACGCTCCAAGAAGCCCCATGCCAAGCTTGTAAATAGCGAGCCAGCTCAAGAGAAAGTGAACCAAGAGAGTGGCCGTTGAGATGTAAGCACTCGGTGCAACAATGCTTTGCGACTGTAGGAACTTTTGGATTGGGAAGTTCATTGCGTAGGCAAAGATTTGAGGGATGAGACCGTAGACGAAGAGAGACGCGGCGGAAGCTATTTCCGGCGACTGTCCGAGGAAAAGCAAAATGTTTTCAGAGAAGACGTAGATTAAGGTTAGGAGGACGCCAGTGAGAGTGAGCAACACGGTGGATCTCTGGAGATAAACGCCGAGCATCTCGTATTTTCTACCTCCAAACGCTTGTCCACATAGCGTCTCAACCGCACTCCCCATTCCTAGCTGCAGTTTTCCAAACATAAAAGTTATTACAGAACCTCCCAAAGTCCATACCAGGAAAGCACAGCTCGGTCTTGAGGACAATCGGATGAAACATTCGCTTTAAAGTCCATACATATATGTACGAAAAATACATATATGTATGGATCATCCAGGTTTTAACACGTAACTGTTTTAAACCCTTAAATTTTAGGACCGGTTCGCAAAACATAAAAGCCCGTATCATTTTGTTACCATGAGACCGTAGGCGAAGACTTGTATTCCACGGTTTCCCAGAGAAGCGGCGGCGAGTTCTAGGTTTCCGAGATGGCCGGAGAAGATTTGAGTAGACATGGACATGAGGTAGTTTATCATGTAGACGATGACCGCAGGTGCAGCAAGCTTGAAAAGAAGCTTGGATTCAATCATCGTGGCTTTACGCAGGCGGATAAACAGGGGAGTTTCAAAGTCGGTTAGCACTCTCTCTAACTCGCCGTTGTTTGACTCCGGCGACGGAGAAAGCTGATCAGGCTGGAGAAGGGGTTGGTATACGGCATCACTTTGAGACGAGTCCATGAGATTTTGCTCGGCTTATGGATGTGTCAGTCTAGTGTATGTCCTTTGTTGGGTGGAGGTTGGCGGCTAATATGTACACTCGTGATTATCACTTTGAGTATGTTTTTAGATAAGATTCTAAAGCTTGTGTAAGCCCACGTCAACTATTTTCATTACATATCATTCTGTTTTATTCTCCGAAGGACAAACAGTTAAGGCTCTACATGTTCGAGTGTTTTTTTCTCTAAGTTATTTTCTTTCAGCTGATGAAAACAATACGTCATCATAATCAAACTTAATTATACTGGAAAATGATTCTAACTTATTATTCTACTAGCAAATTCATATGAACCAATTTTTTAAAAACCGAACAGCCTAATAGCAGTTTTAAATAAAAACTGGTTATACAAAATCGTGAGAAAATTTTAACGAAAGAAAATGGTGAGAAAATTTTAACGAAAGAAAATGGTGGTCCAGCAAAAGAAAGATATTTTTTATGGTAGACATGCACTCATGCAGGCACAGCCTTTTATTTTTGTAACCAATTGATATGGGCGAGTGATTTCGTATTGTTGAAGATTTGTTTTGTTATTCTATACAAGGAAACAAATCACTTCAAGCATCAACCATATCACCGTTTCACTTGGTCACGCATAAACGTCTTAAAAGGTAAAAAAAATATTCAATGATTCTGTTGTAACAAAAAACTTACTAATTAAGTTTGGAGTATCACGCAACTTCAATGAATCTATGCTTGTAAGTTGGCCAAAGAATTGATAGCCGTCAAAACGGTAGGCTTTTACGGCTGCGGTAAATAATTAGCAACCGCTGAATCTCAAACATAGAGCTTTATATATAATATAACAAATGGGTGAATCTAGAAGGAGTCCTTATAAGAAAGGCAGCTCCTTAAAAGTATCAGAAAACTGTTATTCTCGCAAACTAAATCCTTATCTGAGAAACTAAATGTTGTAATGGTTGTAATCGGTAGAAGACACAAACTATTTCATAATATATCATACACACACAAAAATTGGGATACATCATCATAATGTTAGCTTCTGTGAGAAAAGGATCCCCCCCCCTTCTTCAAGTCTTGTTAATTTCTACAACTACCACTTACATCAATATATAGTGTTTCCATTAATTAACCAAACAAATTAATGGAATTGTGGAAAGCTTTGATTTGATGGAAAATTTTAGCTGAAACTATTAAATCTCAATCGCCACAGTGGTGGGTGCAATTTATGATCTCTGAATAACCATTATATCTGATTGCGAAATACATAGATAGAACTGTTATGTTGACAAAAAAAAAAAAGATAGAACTGTTAATGAATATATAAGCAAAATATCCAAATGTCTACGCGACTTGTGCTGTTGAGATCTTTTCATTTGGTTGTTTGAGCGACATAAATCTTTCAAACTATTTGTAGGCAAAGCCGGTCTTTATATTTTCTAGACTACAAACCAAAATAAAAAAATGGCGAAAGTTCTCAGATAAATAGGGAGGCTTTGAACTTACTATTCTTCTAACAATAAAAGACTATTAAACCACTAGACTAAAAAGTGTATTTTCAAATACAATATGGTTTCAAAGAAAGCACAAATCTAAAAAGCGCTTTTAGATCAATAGAAAAAATAGGAAGAAAAATCTTAAGTTTTATAGTCTTTAGATATGTTTTTTTTGTAAATATATAGTCTTTAGATATGTGTTAGGGATTTGTATGTCTTGTTGTTAGATGCAGATTGATCGGTGTCGCAATTTCAACAAAACAATTTTATCATAAAGATTACTTAAAATTTGTAAATAAACAGGAGAATTTTTATATTTACCACATTATTAATATAATTATTTATTTTTATTTTTAATAAAGAGATATTTTCACAAATACTTTTTTTAAAGGTAAAATTTTTTAGATTAATTAAAATCTTAAATTTCACATTCTAAAATCTTACTACACCACTCAACTCTAAATATTGAGTATTAGATTAATTAATTATGGGATTATAAGTGTATTTTCCTCTTAAAAAATAATAAAAAGGTGATTAAAGTAAATATAAAAGATAATATAAGAAATGTAGTATTTTTGATAATTTCCCAATAAACTGAGATGGTGAACATTGTTATATATCTTGTGTGCTCATAAACATTCTTATTGATACAGTTTACCAAATAAAGTTTTCCCTAATCAAAACATAGCAATGGGCCCCTATCTACAATTCATCCAGTGTGTTACTTTTAGATATTTTGTATTCGTAATGTTCTTTTAAAAAAATACAAACAAAAAACAATTAAAAGTAAAAAAAGATTGACAGAGGCAAACATTTTATTAATGAAGATGAGTACAGACAGAGGCCCAATACAACTACTTAAAAGATTGACCAACTCAGCTTTAAAAGTGTTTATCAATAAGTACAACTCTGTGACACGTGTGATAATAGAGGTGTTTAGCTTGCGGTGCGGCTAACCTCCACCACCGACTAGATGCTCTATGCCGAGGTGCTCCTCCATAGTCAATCTTTTCAGATTTCTGGTACTTCATTCTAATGATCCAAACTTCATACACCTTTTGCATATATCCGGTGGAAGCGCTAAACGGGTCTCCACCACTCGTAGGAGCTTTAAACCCTAAAAATTGATGGTTGGACTCAATTACAGAACATTCAGCGGAACTAGGGAAGTTGTCGTGGGCTCTATTCAATAGGGTTAGCCCAGCCCGCATCCAATTTTTTAACTCTAAACCCGTTACATTTTATCTGGGTTAAAATAGGACTGACTAAAATAAGACTCAAGCTAACCCTAAGCCTTTTACTTTTTTTTTAATGAAACAAATGAACTAAACGACGTCGATTCTCATGTCTTCTTCATCTCTCGTGTTAGACTGTGGTGGCTCCAAATCGAGAGGAATGAGTTGCGATTTGCGGATCCAAGCACTCTTTATGGGTTTGTTGAAATCAAAGGCTCTATTGATCTTCTAGGTTTGTTACACTCTTGATCTTCTTCACATCGCTTCTTCTGGGTTTTCTCATCAAAGCCGAAGCTTCTTATGGGTCTTCTTATCGATACGATGATACCACACATCGCTTCTTCTGGGTTTACTCTCTCGCTTCTTCTTGCTTTTTGGGTATGTTACTCTCTCGCTCAGCTTGCTTAGATGTTCCCTTTTGCAGAGATCAATGACTGATTTGGTTGCTTGGTATCGATAAGCTTAGCTTTTCGTAGCTTTGTTGTTTTTCTTTTCCTTCGTCTAGCTCTTGTTGCGATGGTATTAATAAGCTTAACTCAATTTTATTTGTGGGTTTGTTCTTAACGTTATGTATACGGCAAGTCGTTATGTTTGTGGGTTTGTGAGGTTGTGTAATAAGTTGTGTTGATATAGAAATGACACATCATTACGAATGTGGGGTCTAGTGCTTTATGATTTTAGTCTTGTAATAAGTTGTGTTGTCTTGGTTCCTCTTCATAAGATCCTAGCGGCATCTTTATAATTTACAAAGAAATATCATTGAGTGTGAGTGGGTCAAAAGTGTTGACTCAAGACTCAAGAGAAAACTCATCGTGTAAGTGAACAGTGAAGTGGGTTCCCATTTTTCTTTTGCCTTAAAACATTGGGTCATTTATATTTTTGTTGGGTATTTGCTATTAGCTTCTTTTACTTGTTAGACCATCATTTATTCTTTGTTGTATCATGTATGAATCATAAAATATATGATGCTTTAGAAGTTTGATGCTCTCTTCGATTTGAGTAGAGACTGATACAATGCTTTTCATTTGTCTGATATGATGCTTTAGAAGTATGATGCTCTCTTCGTTTTGGGTAGAGAATGATATGATGCTTTCAAGTAACACTGTAATCTGTAACAGTGATCATTGGCTTGTATGTTTAGCATGTTTGATCTCTAAACTTTGATGTCTTCAGTAATTGTAATTTATTTGTTTATCTTTTGTTGCAGCATGGACTCACAAACATTAGAAATAATGGCAGCTCTTGAGGCAGAAAATGAATTTATGGATTTGGAGTATAAAGAAGACACTCAAGAACATGATCTAAGTATCACTCAGCCTGCTCAGTCAACACACACTCAGCCTGCTCAGTCAACACACCCTCAGCCTGCTCAGTCAACACAGACTCAGCCTTCTCAGTCAAGACAAAAAAAAGGTAGACGAGCTCCACGAGCTAAACATCCTAAACAGGTGCGTAAAAAAACTTCTAAATGTTGGCTAGACTTTACATCAGTAGGGGTGGAGTCTGATAGTAAAGAAAGGGCCAGATGTCACTACTGTGGTATAAGGTTAGTGATAGATAAGACTTATGGAACATCAACATTGACCCGCCATTCACTCACTTGTCCAAAAAAACTGAAACCGAAGAGAGCCATACATATGATCACAAAGTTGATAGGGATATGGTTTCTGAGATTATAATTTATCATGACCTTCCTTTTCGGTACGTAGAATATGAAAAGGTTAGGGAGAGAGATAAGTATCTTAATCCAGACTGTGAGCATATATGTTGACAAACCGCAAGTAAGGATGTGTATAAGAGATATGAAATAGAAAAGCTGAAGTTGAAAGAAGTGTTTGCAAATTACCAAGGTCGAGTGTCTTTCACTTTTGATTTGTGGACGGCCCGTAGCCAAGTGAGGGGTTATATCTGCTTGATGGCTCATTACATTGATGAGAAGTGGAAGTTACACAATCATATCTTGGAATTTTGCGATATCAAACCCCCACATACTGGTGAAGCAATAGCCAAGAAGATTTTTGATATCTTAAAGGATTGGGGCTTAGAATGGAGAGTGTTTTCACTGACCTTAGATAATGCATCCGCTAATGACAACATGCAAAATATCCTTACACATTGTTTGCAGAGTGGGAACGGGTTGTTGTGTGATGGAAAGTATCTCCATGTAAGGTATTGTGCACACATCTTGAATTAAATTGTCAAGCAAGGATTAGAGTTAGGTTTTAGTCTTTTGGTGAACATTAGGGAGAGCGTTAAGTTTGTCAAAGCTTCTGATTCAAGGAAGGACTCTTTTGCTGTGTGTGTTGAGAGTGTTGGTATTGTAAGCAGTGTTGGTTTGTCCTTGGATGTGGACACATGATGGAACTCCACGTACATGATGTTGGTGAGAGCTCTTAATTTTTGTAAAGCCTTTGATAATCTGCAACTTTATGATAGAAACTATAAGTGTTTGCCTTCTCAAAAAGAGTGGGATTGCGGTGAGAAGATTCGAGACTTCTTGAGGCCATTTAGTACAATCACGACATACTTTTATGGAGTCAAATACCCCACAGCCAATGTTTATTTCATGCTAGTATGGAAGATCGAGTTGCTCTTGCGGAAGTTTGCAAGGTGTAATGATATTGAGATGAGATTAATGGCTATGGAAATGCAAAGTAAGTTTGCAAAATAAAGGGATGAATATAGCCTTATCTTTAGCTATGGCAGCAGTACTGGATTCAAGGATTAAGCTTCATATGCTTAAGGAAGCTTATAATAAGCTTGATCCTAGAACTTCTGAGAAGAAGGTTGAAGTCGTGAGGAAAAACTTGGAGTCGCT
>CAJHQP010000331.1:0-210497 GCA_905132765.1 Moricandia arvensis | reverse complement strand
CCGGTCCTTCTTGAGTTGCAAGAAGACGGGTCACAAAAGGGGTCCGTGCTGGATCCTTCATCCCCACCTCAACCCAACAAGCTCATGAAGGAGAGGGAAGCAAGAGCTCACCTTTCTAATGAACTAAGTGAAGCCGGTCCTTCTTGAGTTGGGTCTACCATGCGTGAAGGTGAAGGGAAGGACATGGTGTCTCAACATTCTTCAGCAAAGAAGATGGACATAGAGCTCATAAGGAGGTCTGACATTGATGCCCTCATCAAAGCTCTTAAGGAGAATGGTAACACACTCGTAAACACTCTTGGTTAATCATATTCTGTTCATAGATTGCCTAAGACTCTTGATCAAGTAAATGCTCTATGAGAATCACATAGATCATATACTGCTTCTAGTGTTTTAACTAAACCTTTGATGGTTGATTATGGTGCCTCTCATCATATGATAAGTGACACAGTCTCATAAAAGATATAGAACCTTGTTATGGTCATGTTATGATCGCAAATGGTGAAAGAGTAGCAATAAAAGGAATTGGGAGACTGAACCTGTTTGATAAAGAGTCTAAAGCTTTCTATATGCCTTAGTACACTTCTAATATATTATCTGTCAAGAAATGTACTACTGATTTACAATGCAATGTTATCTTTAGTCCTAATGATGTGAAGTTTCAAGATGTTGAGAGAAGTAAGTTGATTGGAAAAGGAGTTACCAAGGGAGATCTTTATATGCTTGAAGACACTATTCTTGTTTCCAGGTATAGTTATTCATTTAGTTCTGTTTATGCTTTAAATAATGATGCATTTTGGGAGGCTTGATTAGGTCATCCCCGTGTTAGAGTTCTTAGCTTGATCTTGTTCATTCTGATGTTTTGACTGCTCCTTGTTTATCTAAAGAGAACTATAAGTACTTTGTCACATCAATGATGAAAAATCTAAATACACCTGGATAACACTCATTAAAACTAAGGATAGGGTGCTTGATGCATTTAAAAATGTTCAGACTTATGTTTCTAACCATTATAATGCCAAGCTTAAGATTTTTTGATCGGATAATGGTGGTGAATACACAAGTCAAGTTGTCCTTATAATCTACAACAGAATGGAGTGGTTGAAAGGAAGAACGGACACCTCATGGAGGTTGCAATGTAGATGATGTTCCAAACCAATGTTCCAAAGTGGTTCTGGAGTGATGTTGTTATGTCTGCTTGCTATCTTATCAACAGGATACCAACTAGAATATACTAGAGTATCAGGCTCCATTTGAAGTCCTGAACAAGATCATGTCTTCTCTGGATCATCTAAGGGTGTTTGGGTGTCTCTATTACGTGATGGTGCCAGGAGAAGTGAGGAACAAGTTAGAACCAAAGATTACTAGAGCCATGTTCATTGGATATTCCATGATTCAGAAGGGATACAAATGCTTTTATCCCAAACACGGAGGCTGCTAGTATCTCGGTATGTCATGTTTTTAGAGTCAAAAGGATACTATGAAGAAAAGAGCTGGGAAGATCTTAAGGATCTAGCTCAAGCACTGGACAAGGCTACGAGCCTTAGGATGATCATCGAAGGGCTTGGGATTAACTTAACCCAAGATCAGCGGAATCAGAATGTGCCTCACCCATATGAAGCTGAAGAATCATCCCACTTTGATCATGAGGGGGGAAATGAACCAGAAGATGGTGGTTATGAGGAAGGAAACTCTAGAAGTCCTGATCAAGGTGTGATGGGAAATGAGGAAGCAACTGAGGGAAATGATTAGAATGAAAGGGTTGTTCCTGAAGAAGAGGATCAAGGGGATCATGAGGACGCAGTAGATCCAGAAGTAGAGGTTCCATTAAGGAGGAGTACTAGAATAAGGAGGTATCCATCTAATTGATGTAAACACTAGGGTCTATTATAATGCACAAGCTGTCGCCTACCCTAGTCAAGTTGTCTGCTCTTTTGCTGAGTTTCCTAAGGAGCATTGTGCATTTATCATCAGTCTGGATGAGAGTCAGGTTTCAAGGTCTTATGAAGAATCCATGTAAGATAAGGAATGGAGGAAACCAGTGGGTGATGAAAGCAGATGCAGCGATCAAGAATGAAACTTGTTATGAGAGTGAAGGCAGTCTAAAGTAGATGGATCTTCACTATCAAGTACTTACCAAATGGGAAGATAGACATGAAGAAAGCAGAATGGTTCGAAGAGGCTTTACTCAAACTTATAGAGAAGATTATGTTGACACATTTGCTTCAGTGGCAAAGCTTCATACCATTACGATTGTTTTGTCTATTGCGACCAACTTGGGATTGAACCTATGGCAAATGGATGTGAAAAATGATTTCTTGCAAGAAGAGCTGGAAGAAGAGGTCTATATGCATCCTCCCCCTGGTCTTGAAGGTCTAGTAAAACAAGGAAATGTGTTCAGGTTCAGGAATGCAATTTATGGGTTGAAGCAGTCTCCAAGAGATTGGTATCACCAGTTGAGCACCACTCTGAATGGTCGAGGCTTCATTAAGTTTGAGCTTGATCACACACTATTCTCTCTAACCTCTCCCTTAGGTAACGTTGTTCTCCTACTTTATGTTGAGGATATCATCATAACTGGGAGTGATAAGGAAGACATTCAAGCCATTAAAGGTTTTTCTTAAATCTGTGTTTGAAATTAAAGACTTGGGAGAAATTAAAGATTTGGGATATATGAAATACTTCTAGATTTGTAGATCCAAGGAAGGATTGTTCATGTCCCAAAGGAAGTATACTATTGGTATTTTGAAAGATGCAGGTAAACCTGGAGGAAAAACAACAAGGATGCCCACGGAGGATGGGTACAAGGTTCCACATGACGGGAGATTGAAGACAACAAACCATTCCATGATGCCAAGTTTTATAGAAAGCTAGTTGGTAAGTTAATCTATTTGTCTATCACACGTCCTAATATTTGTTTTTCTGTTAACCAGGTAAGTCAACACATGTTAGTACCAAAGGAGAACCTATCGAATATGGCGGAAAGGATCATGAGCTACTTGAATGGTTTACATGGCCAAAGAGTGTGGATGGGATGAACCAACAACACTAAGGTGGTTGGTTACTGTGATGCAGATTGGGCTGGTGATGGATGATATAGCCTATTTATTACCAGTTTTAGGCCATATTCTGGGCTCTATTTAGGGTCTATTGTATGTGTCTAGGATATGTTTTAGAGGATTTACAGGTCCAGGGACTTTTTGAGATAAATGGAGATACTTGGAACTTTTCGAGCATTTGGAGGAGAGAGTCCGTAGCTGGCTATTGGAGGAGTCGAAGTACAAGCGTGTCGTCGATCGACGACATAACCTTGGAAACGACAGATGATGAAAGATCAAGGTCGATCGATGCTGCACACTTGCCATCGATCGACGCCCAACTCGCAGAAAACCGACTGAAAACCCCAAGTCCATAAGTCAAAAGACAAGAATACCCTGGACAAGTTTTGACCTAGATTTTAGGGTTTTTATATTTATGCACATGTATTGAGAGCATGCAGGAGTGTTCTAGTGTGGGAAATTGAAAGTACAAGCTTAGGCAAGGCTTGACACAACACATACAGCTTTATAGATTTAGGATTTTAGGGGAGAAGATTTAACTCCTTAGGGAGATTTGTAATGAACCCAATATTTTATCTACGCATTTTGTTCATATTATTATTATTTCGTTGATTAGGTCTGAATAGTCATCAACTAGATTGCCAACTAAGTTAATATCCATCAATTGAGTTGTTCTTAATGCTTGCATTCTAGAGTAGCTAACTAGCATCTCGAAAGTAGGACATGGACGACTACGAGAGTAGGTTCTGTGCCAGAATAGACCACATTTAATTAGGTTGTTAAGCACATGCGAGAGTTGGTCTAACAAGCCTGGTAGACTTATAAAATCTTGTTTACACTTCCTTCTGATTTCACCGTATATCGACATCAGGCATTCGTTGTCAATCGATGGTCTTTCCTTTTACTCGCATACGAGAGTTGGAGTTAAAAGGGTCATAGCAGTTAATATTTGAGTTCTAGTATATTTACATATCTATGCTTCATGTCCACCATAGTCCATTAAGCTTGAAACCCTAGATGTAGTATATTAACATTTGCATCAAGTTAGTTTATTAGAATATTTTCATATTTGCATTATTTCGATATTTGCATTATTAGCATATTTCCATATTGCATCTCTACCTCTTGAAAAGGGAAATATTTCCTTATTTGATTGTTTCCCAACCTATATATATATCCACCTAGCTTAATCTTTAGGAATAAGAAATCTATTGTGTGCCATTGCTCTATGTGGATTCGATCCCGAAGTACTACACCTGATCTCTTTTGGAAAGAATACTATTTGTGTGTTAAAGACTAGGGTTAATTTGATAATCATATTTCTAGGATATTTATACCCTGTTAGAACAATTAAAACTCGCACGTCAAATTTGGCCCCTTTGCCGGGGAGTATTGATCGCCATTAGATTTAATTTCTAGGACTTAGTCAAGATCTATTACTACATTCAAGTTACTAAAAAAAATTTTCCTTGATTTTCAGGTGCATGCAAAGACACACCAGGAGCAATAAAGGACACGAACTACTATTCTAAGACCCAGATTTAATCGAAGATATGATCTGAAAAGAGAGACGACAAGCATCGATCGACAGCAACAACTCCGCGTCAACCGACAACTCTTTTGGATAGCATTGACCGACATCAGAACTCGAGCATAGAACAACACTGATCACACCACGACGATCGATAGCATAGTACCCGCATCGATCAGCAGAAGCCGACGAGTTCAGATGATTGCTACGTTGATTTTGTTTCGGGATGAAGATGGGAACATGCATGAGCATGATGGTCATCTACGTAATAAAGTATGTCAAGAGATAGAAGAAAGAACAGAAGCCGGACAGGTGCACCAGCTCAATGCACTAATTGATGATGATTTTTGGGTAGAAGTGAAGAAAGAAAAGCTACAAGAGGAAAGAAGCCATTCGCATAGACATCGATCGATACTGGCGACCGTTCGTCGATCTATACAACCTGTGGAGTTAGCATAATTGAGAAAATTTCCGAACATCCTTCGACGTGTTGGTATCAGAATCAATCGACGGTGCCCAGAAACAAATCGTGTTCCTTTTCCAAAAATACAAATATGACACCTCTGGGGCAGAAGATGGGTACATCAGAGCCGATGATGGTTGATAAAACTGCCAATGATCACCCTAGGAAGAAACAAAGGATTGTTCTAGAAAAGAAAAGTGGCCCTGGTAAATTTGTGGTGCCGTGTCTGATCAGAAGGCACAAGTTTCCTAATTCCCTCTGTGATACTGGATCATCAGTGAGCATCATACCAAGAGCTATGGCAGAAAGACCAAACCTGAAAGTGAAGCCTTCCAGCGATTCTTCATATTTGTGGATTACTCCAGAGTGGATTAAGGAGGTATTTGTAGAGATGTCCCGCTGCAAATTCAGGATGACTTAGTCCCGATAGACTTCCATGTGATGGATATCCAGATCAATTGGAATTCTTTCTTGTTACTTGAAAGAGCTTTCATGGCTACCATGGGCTATCTGCAACATGAGGATAAACAGGTTTTGTCTTTACTTGAATGATCATAATGTCTATTATAAATTTTATTAGAATAAACATGCCCTCACAAAATTGAGTGATAATGCAGAACTTGTGGCCACATACTTCTGCGATTATGACTTCGATGAAGAATCGGAAGATGGAGCATCGATCGACACCCAGCCCAGACTATTGATTGACACGTTCGCATTTCAGCAATCGGTCACCCACCCACTGTTATCGATCGACACTCACACTCCAAAACCGATCAATGCCTACCAGCACCTATGGTGAATACAACACAGCCTACCCCGAGTACGACGAGGACTACAAAGAAGAAGAGATGATCGAGTACCGTGGTATTGCTATGGAAGAGGCTGGTCGTTTTCTAATTTCCCATAGATTCAGGAATTCGAGCCTATGACATTGATCGATATTGACAACGAAGCAGCAACCGAAGTTGATTCAGCTACAGAAGGCGAGAAGGAATATGATTATTTACAACCAGACAAGTTAGGTATTATGAGAGATCCAGACGGTCACGCAAGAGCTATGGATGGAAGACTACTTAATGTCACGAGGGAAGATATTGCAGACATTCTTGCCATGACTAATGGAGCTGGAAACCTTTTTGCGCAACAGTCTGGTTATCGAGCATCGATTGATGGTCACCATACACCATCAATCGAAACGCCTCGAGTGTGCGAAGGATACAATGAAGATTACAGAGATGAAGAGCAGATTGATGTCGTGGCCTGGATGATGAATAAGAGAGTGGATAATCAAGCATTGATCACATGCTACTCAGGGCTTTCAAATGGTATCAGACGTGAACCATAACACCAACATGCAGCAGAAGAGACAAATATTGGTAACCTTAAACCAGATGAGTTTAGTACTATTAGAGACCCATATGGACATGCACGTGCTATTACTATTGATGTTATACTAGGATAGACTTAATAGGATGTGGTTGCAACAGAGTAAGGTGACAGTTATACTTAGACATTATGTGAGTCTCCGTTTTTCAAACCTCTTTCTTTTAGTTTTCTTGAGGACAAGCAAAGGTTAAGTCTGGGAGAGTTGATATAGCCTGTTTATTACCAGTTTTTGGCCTTGTTCTAGGCTCTATTTAGGGTCTATTATGTGTGTCTAGGATATGTTTGAGATTATTTACATGTCCAGGGACATTTTGGAGATAATGGAGACCAGTCCTTGGGTCAAGCTTGAGGGGGAGTGTTGAAATGAGGAGTTAATAATATGGAGAAGTGTTGAGTTGAGGTCCATACTTAGGGGGAGAAGAAGAGGAAGGAAGGAGAAGGTTTTGGGTCGACCATGTCTGTACATGCCGTAAAGGCCGTACAGGCCGTACATGCCGTACAATTCATACATGTTGTACAGATCATGGTCGACCCAAAACATCAACCAGAAGTTAAAATATCATATGGGTAAAAATAGAAGTTACCCTGGAAGAGTGGATAAGGCGCAGACAGGCTGGCACAGCTGGAAAGGGAACCAGCATCTTGTCAAAGATGCTGATGCCATTTGAATGGCTCTCCTTGGTCGAGGATTCAAAATACACGCTCCCCTTCTATTCTGGTCCACAAGATCCTTCTTCCCTTTACTATAAAACACTTGTACACCTCCCCTATATATTATAATGTTGAGATCAGAAATAAAGCATACAGTTATGGGTTTCTCTTTTCTCTCTTGTTCGTGATGAAGTTTTAAACGAGTTACACACAAATCTTTCTGTATTCTCTCTATTATCTCTAATATTTTCAAGATACTCTCTCTATTCTATTATTCTCTTAACATTTTAAAGGATGCTCCACAGCCTTGGTATTGTAGTACACTCTCGTGTTTACCCAGTTGGAAGGATCCTTCCTTATCCTTGCGCTCCTGCTCAATGGTTGAACCTGATCCTCAGCTTGACCTTCAGTTTCAATCTGTTCTTCTGAACCAGAAGACTCTTCTTGCTCACCTTCACTGGACTGAGCCGAATTCTCTGCATCCTGTGTCACATCTTGATCATGATGACATGAATCCTCTTGGTGCTTCTCTTACTCACCTGATTCAGATCCATTCCCCTTCTCATGATCAAGAGGGGTTGTTTTTTTCAGCTTGTTCTCCTGAATAGAAGGTGCTTGCCTTCTACGTTCCTGATCCTGGGACATATATATCCCAAGCTTCTCAAACACAGTCCTTAGAGTTGTTGCTTTATCTGATGATTCTTAAGACACATCCAAGTCTTCCCACTTATTTTCTTCATAGTACCCGCTTGACTCAACAAATTTAACATCTCTAGACACCAGAAACCTCCTTGTCATTGGATCATAATATTTTTACCCCTTCTGGGTTATTGAGTAGCCAATGAACATAACTTTAGTGCTCTTTGCACCAATCTTGTTTCTATGTTCTCCTGTAATCAAGACATAACATAGGAACCCAAAGAAACGCAGATGGTCTATGTAGGGGTTGTTCTTGGTCAACACTTCAAATGGAGACAAATTCTTCAAGACCTTGGCTGGTATCCGGTTGATGAGATAGCATGCAGTGTGTACAACATCACCCCAAAACAGTTTTGGGACATTAGCATGAAACATCATAGATCTGGCAACCTCCATAAGGTGTCTATTCTTTCTTTCAGCAACCCTATTTTGCTGTGGTGTGTAAGAACAACTGGTTTGATACACTATCCCATGTTTAGCCAAGTGATTATTGAAGGCATGTTTGGTGTATTCACCTCCATTATCTAATTTTAGTACCTTCACAGTATTGTGCTTTGCCTAAGTAGCTTAATCATGTGAACATTCTTGATAAGTACTGTTGCACCTTTGAGATAATGTATCAGGTACCATTTCTTGAGCCTCAGAGAAGATGATCATGGTCGTTTCCTAGCTTCTATAAGGTGGCTGTGAAGTCATTTGAGAGGGGGGGATCTAAACTGGGTCTATGAAGAGGTCAAGCTGAGTTTGATGTATGTGTAAACTGTGAAGTGTTTATGCACCTGTTTTGGCCCCGATCCCGAGTTCTTTGTGTCCAACCACACTGGTTCTAAGGCACAAAGGCTCAATGGCCAATCCCTAGGCCTTGAAGGATCTTACTCTTTTCCTTATCAAAGTTTTATCCCTAAGAAGGGTTTTCTTTAGTAAGGTTTTTAATGAGGAGAGACTTCAGGGTTCTAATCTTGACTTAGGATCTCCAAAGTCAAGCTTGAGGGGGAGTGTTAACCTGAAGTGAAAAAACAGCTCACTAAAGGTCTATGTCCAAAGCTTTGGCAAAATCCCTTTAGAGACTGATCAAGATCTAAGGAGTATCCAAAAGTGTATGCTCAGCAAGATCAAGGTTGAAGAAGGGTTATGATCAAGAAGGAAGTATTTGAGAAGATTTGAAAGCCATTGGACATATGTGCAAAAATAGGGTCGACCGTACGGACGCCCGTACGGATTGTACAGACAACCGTACAGACATGGTCGACCCAAAACACTTCTGGATCGACTATTTTGGGCGATTTTGGGCAAATGTCGATGTGTACGGACAGGTGGTCCGTACACCGTCCGTGCGGTCAAGAAATTGAGCAGTTTTGGGATTGCCTTCGCGTTATTCAATTTAAACCGAACCAAATCAATTCTCTTGTGATCATTTGAAGATAAGGTGGCAAGTGGATGTTTGGGTCAAAATGGATAAGAAGAATATGCTGGTAAAGATGCTTATCCAGACTGGAAAAGGCCAATGACGATTAAGAATGGTGGCCGGTTCATGGCCAAGTTCTCCTTAGGCGCGCCCAGGCTGTCACCAGCCTGTATGAAGACCAACTGACTTCATCAAAACCGTCCATCCTCTCAAGACCTTTCAGCCCTTAGATATAGGTTAATGTTTTCTTCTTGTATTGCATATAAAATGCCATAAGTGGCGAGTGTAAAAATTAAGTGAGAGAGTGGGGTTTCCCCTCCTCCTTTCTATTATTTTCTGGGTTCTGAATCTTTGTTCCTGAGTTTATTATTCTCTGGTTCTCCAAGTCTCTAAGTCTCACGAATCTCGCTTTAGTCTTCCTATTCTCTCACTCCCATTCCTCATACTTCCATCAGTCTCTCTTTCATTGTTACACAAGACACATTAACAACCTGTTGAGGTTGATTCATCACGAACAAAAACAGCCTGAGCTCTGAAAATCGATCATGGTATCAAATTCAGGTTCATCAGAACTTGGTTCATACTTCCGCTCAAGCACAAGCTCACTCACATCCCTTTTCCAAGCTTTGTTGAAGAAGTTCTGCTCAGACAGCTGTATAAGCTCTTCAAGAAGAATTTCTGTTCATCCTTGGCATACTGAGAAGCTCTAATTAGTCCACCACTCTCTCTTATGTCCATCCTGGAGAAAAAAGGCCATTGGAAGCTTGTCCAAGACAATCCTCTTCACTGTCCAAGGAGAAACCTTTCAAGAAGGAAGCTTTCAACTTGTATCTTGTTGTGGCGATACAAACGTGAGAAAGTTGGTGTCTATGGAATGATGGGTTCAAGGAGAAAGGTAATGCAAAAGAAGTAGATGTTGGTTCCCAAACTCACAACCCAGATCTGACCAGTCATGATGTGTGTTACCTTGGAGGTACAAGGAACTAGCGTAGGTTCCTTCATAGTAAGCTAAACCTCATTCCCTTGTGTAAATCTTGTGTCTTTATGAAATTGTTGTGTTGTGGTATGTTTTCTTGTCCTGAGGTACATACAAAGCTTTCTTGATGCTGTCCCAGGATGCTCGCAATTCTCGTGTGGTGTTTTGATGATAAATGCTATACCTTGTTCACTGCTTGAATGTGTATTAGGGTGGTAGATAGTGTATCTGCTCCAGTGATTGCATGCATGGCTGGTTAGAACTCGTTAAGGTGTCTTGTATTATCATCTACACTTGGGTTGTTTCTGCCCTATGTTGAGCATCTAAAGTCATGTCGAAAGATACAGTTAAGGTAGCCAAGTGTTTCCTGAATGCTATGTGATTTATCTGAACAGATCATGCATTTTCATTTACGAAATTGCTTGCATAGATTAGAACATGCTTGTATTGTTTCAATCTGATGCATTGCAGTTGACATTGGAGATCAAAGTTGATGATTAGTCAAAGTTTCATCCCAATGCTTGTGTCTTAATCTGTTATGGAGTTTAAGTGTGGTACAGGGACATAGGAAGTGTTCAATGTCTACCAAACCAAGAAAGAGAAGGCATTGCCCATTGAGAAGCAATGGAGAGATTGCTTGTGTGTCGAGCTGGTGGTGTTAAGACACTGCTGTGGAAGTGGTGTGCTTCTTGTTCAAGAGACACACAATAAGGTGTGGGCATCACTTAAGTCCAAAAGAGGCCGGTGACAAAAGGCACTGTAGTTAAAGAAATGGTGAACACGGTTTTAGAACTCTCTTGAGCTCACTTCAAGTTTGGACCCAAATCTCATTCAAACTTGAGAACGGAACTCAAGTGAGCTACCAGAAGTACCATCAAGCTCAGTGACTTGTTTCATATTCACTATTGCAAGTGCAAGAAGAAGACCAACCAGGTCAGAATCAAGAGGTTGCATTGATGGTTCGGTTGGGGGTTAAGCATCAAGTCCGAAGAGGATGGAGGTGTTCCTCTTTAGCTGTGTCATGAACCTACCTATTAAGAAGTAATGACTAGAGAAGATTTGAGTTAAAACCAACAAGAAACATTGAATTGTATCTATGGAGGTTTAAGGAATAAGCTCGGATTCCTTCGTTGTAAGCAAACATCTTAACCATTAATAAGAGCTTATTCTTTATTTGATTATGAATTGAGTGGTGTTTTTCCGAGGATCTCCTGGCTTGTATATTGCATTGTCGTGTTTACTGATTGCTTGTGCCATAGCTTATCCATCATAGATGTCCTGAAGCATTTAGAAGACAGTCTAAGCTCTTGCATCATGGTTTTGATAATCTATCATAAGCATCACAGTGGTTGTTTAATAATGAATTGTGGATGGTCACAGCTCTAAGTGCCATGAATGTGTTGTAGAATTGAGTAGAATGTCTATGCTACTTGCATCATGAGTATTGTTAGGCTTTTTTACATACATAAGCATTTAGGTAGTGATTCAATCCGGTTCAGTGTTGCTTGGATGTTGATGGTATATTTAATCCATCAGAGATGTCAAGTAGGATTTAGAAGTATGTCTAAACTACTTGAATCTATGGTGTTGATGAAACGATTGTTCATTAACGTGTCTAGTTATTTACTTGCATTCTGCTTAGGTTGTTTAGAATAGATCATATAGTTGCTAGTTCATTCCGATTGAATTTATAGCATCCATATAGTTGATGTCCAAGTTTTTTACATTCACATATAGTGCCATAGCTAAACTCATCATGATTGTGTTAGTATTGAGTATTCTTTCTCAGCTATTTGGGTTGTGATATTGAGTAGTTTGTCTATGTGTTCTATTTCAATCCAAGTCTTGTTTTGCTAATGTCTTTGCTAATCCATCATTTGTTAGCATTTAGAAGCATGTCTAAGATACTGGATCTTATGTTTTTGATTACGCTAATGTTTATTAGTATCTTTTGCATTCATATATGGTGCATTTTAAATCTAGCCTAGTTGCAAGTGCATCGTTCTCAACCTTGCATTGCATCTAGAGAGGTTAACTCTGCTTAGTCTTGTTTTTGTGGTTATCTGGTTTCAAGAGTTTTGTTCTTTTGAAGCATTGGTGATCAAACCAGATATGTGATCTTGGTTGAGTCCTAATGGGATGATCTAATCTTGGATTGAGTAGTGGTGATGTTAAGTACACAGGATGTGATACAGTGAAAAACCAAACCAAGTTGATAAGACAAAGGTCTAATGCCATTGCATATCATCACTGGACGTGTCAGTCCACAAACTATAGGAAGTGTAATGTGATTGAGTATGCAATGAGAGGTTGATGTCATTGTATGATACCACTTGGATATGTTAGTCCCAAAGTCTGCAAGAAGTGTAGAGTGGGATATCATACAATGAGAGTATACACACTATTAGTTCTTGGTATAAGGAAGAGAGCCAAAACTCACAAGGGTTAGGACATCAAGTCTTGTGAAGACTGATGGTTCCTTAAGACCATGGAACTGTATACAGGCAACTCACAATCTTAGCTGCTCCCCTTGTCTCAGGGTTAAGCTTTAGAGGGAGTCTTAATATGCTTGATCCATGGTCCAGTATCAAGCCTTTGCAAGGTCTTCAACAAAGGATCATCCAACCGGGTCTAGGTAGTGGTGTGTCTATGCAAAGAGGCTGTTTAGCGCAGTCTTGGTTGTGTGTGTATGAAAGCTCAGTTCAATGCGGCCTCTATGGTGAGGTGATTGAAACTGAAGCTGAAGGATCCACACAACCTCCCATCGAGTTGGTGTTGCCATGAAGAGGTTGCAACTGGCCGACTGTGAGGGATTCAATTGACAAACTAGTCACTCCTCATCCAAGAAAAGGGAAGTAACTTGAACTCAAATTAATTCAAGACATTCATCATTTCATTCAAAAATCTTAAGATGATACTTAAAATGCTTGATTAAATTGGTCTGATTGCTGTGGTTAAATGGAAAGCGTAATAAAGCATTTGCCGTAGTTAAAACCATCATTGATATCTTGCTTCAGTTAGAAGATTGTCTAAGTTGCTAGAATCAGTGTTTTTTGTTTAAACTATTATGCTTTGCCTAAGCAGCTTAATCATGTGAACATTCTTGATAAGTACTGATGCACCTTTGGGATAATGTATCAGGTACCATTGCTTAAGCATCACTGAAGATGATCATGGTCGTTTCCTAGCTTCTCTAAGGTGGCTGTGAAGTCAGTTGAGAGGGGGAGACCCAAACCGGGTCTATGAAGAGGTCAAGCTGAGTTTGATGTGTGTGCAATCTATGAAGTGTTGCTGCGCCTGTTTAAGCCACGATCCAGAGTCCTTTGTGTCCAATCACACTGGTTCTAAGGCACAAACCCTCAATGGCCAATATCTAGGCCTTGAAGGATCTTACTATTTTCCTTATCAAGGTTTTATCCCTAAGGAGGGTTTTCTTTGGTAAAGTTTCTAATGAGGAGAGACCTCAGGGTTACAAGCTTGATTTAGGATCTTTAGAGTCAAGCTTGAGGGGGAGTGTTAACATGAAGTGAGAAAACAACTTACTAAAGGTCTATGTGCAAAACTTGGGCACAATCCCTTTAGAGACTGATCAAGATCTAAGGAGGTTCCATAAGTTTATGCTGAACAACATCAAGGTTCAAGAAGGGCTTATGATCTAGATGGAATTATTTGGGAAGATTTGGAAGCCATTGGACAAATGTGCAAAAATAGGGGCGACCCTACGGACGACCGTACACACCGTACAGACATGGTCGACCCAAAACACTTCCAGATCGACTATTTGGACAGGCGGTCCGTACACCAGCCGTACGGTCGAGAAATTGAGCAGTTTTGGGATTGCCTTCGGTTTATTCAATTTAAACCGAGCCAAAGCAATTCTCTTGTGACCATTTGAAGATAAGGAGGCCAGTGGATGTTTGGGTCGAAATGGATAAGAAGAATATGCTGGTTAAGATGCTTATCCACACTGGAAAAGGCAAAGGATGAATCTGGACTGATCATTGGAAAGGTGCATAGGCAATGGTGGCCGATTCTTGGCCTAGTTCTCCTTAGGCGCGCCCAGGCTGTCACCAGCCTGTATGAAGAACATCTGACTTCATCAAAAACGTCCATCCTCTCAACCCCTTTCAGCCCTTAGATATAGGTTAATGTTTGCTTCTTGTATCGCCTATAAAATGCCATAAGTGGCGAGTGTAAATATTAAGTGAGAGAGTGGGGTTTCCACTCCTCTTTCCTAATATCTTATGGGTTCTGAATAATTTTTCTTGAGTTTATTATGGTCTGGTTCTCTAAGTATCTAAGTCTCACGAATATCTCTTCAGTCTTCCTTTTCTCTCACGCCCATTCCTCATTTTACCATCACTCTCTCTTTCATTGTTACACAAGACTCATTACCAACCTGTTGGGGTTGATTCATCACGCACACAAACAACCTGATATCTGAAAATCTATCATGGTATTGTTGGGGTCAAAATCGGTTACGATGGAATTAACGTCAGAAACCTACCGGGAAAATACGCCCTTTGTGAAAGAAAGAAATAATATCTCAAAAAACGGGGAACGAGAAAACTTGAGGTCAAATCTCGACTAACTACAAAGGAACGGTATGCACAAATGAGCCATCAGGACGAGTTTGTCCAAAGACCTCGGTTAAACATATCCCCAAATGACATCATGACAAAATCACTAGAAGAACGGGCGAGTTGGACGTCATGAACAGACCAACTCGCCCTTTCGGTGAGTTGGACGGCATGGAACGATCAACTCGCAGAACTGTTACGATGGAATCAACGTCAGAAACCTTCCGAGAAAATGCGCCCTTTGTGAAAGAATGACATAATGTCTCAAAAAAGGGGAACAGGAAAAATCGAGGTCAAATCTCGACTGGCTACAAAGAAACAGTCTGCACAAATGAGCCATCAGGAAGAGTTAGTCCAAAGACCTCGGGTAAACATATCCCTAAACGGCAGTACGACGAAACGACTAAAAGACTGGATCATCCAACACCCTGGACGGAGAAGTTGGCTGAGCAAGACGTCAAGGTCGTCGAACGGGCAAATCAAACAACAAAAACCGACCAACTCACCTGTTCGGTGAGTTAGATGGCATGAGCAATCCGACTCGCTCGTTCGGCAAATCGGTTCAATCAATCCATTTTTACCTCGTCCTCGTGAACTTCCTCTATCGATACTTGATCAAACTTATCTTTGTTCCTTCTCAATCAGGATTGACATTGGAACTTTACCGAAAGAACTCGTTTTCTCGAGAAAGGATCGGGTTGATTGTATGAAATGGTAACGGTTAACTTAACACCCAGAGTCACACGTCCCATAGGAAAGATCCTAACTATCGGACGACATCGTCTTAGCAATGCTCTTTTGATAAAATCGTAAAAAAGCCTAAGGTCAAAAATGGCCCGATGAGATCTAAAGCTTGGCTAAAGACCCACTCTCGATTTTATCCGAAATTAAGCCCAAACTTTGTGAAGGTTAATCTTTTTTTTGCAGGAAGGGATAAATGTTAAGTTTAGAAGATAAATTTCAAGATCGGAGGATAAATGTTAAGTTTCCAAAGATAATCATGAAGATTGAGGAAAAAAAAGAATATATCTGCGAAGCGATAAATCCGACCAAGGGTAGAAGGGGAAAGAGCAAACCGTGTCATGTCCCCAATTCTGGGTAAGATTACCGGGACGGACCATGGCGCAAGGACACACACCAGTCAGGTCATGTGACCAAAATACAAGCATTCCATGGCCTAAAAGAAAGGTTAAGGGCTTCAGGACATTGAGACTTAACCAAACATATAAGGAAACAAGCTCAAACGAGCTCGACAAGCCATCTGGTAGCTGGACGAGGCCGCGGGGAAGCTCGACCAGCTCGGGGCAGCTCAGAAGAAGCTTGACCAGCTAGGAGAAACTTGGAGGTAGCTCACTCATTGTTTTTCAGCTAGCAGGAGCTGATGGACTAGCTCACTCAGCTGGAGCAGCTAGTGGTCAGCTCAACTCAGCTCGATGAAGTGAATGGATCACGGGAAAACTAACTCTAGGTCTGGAAATAGACCAAGGGATTTAGAAGGATTGAATAAGATGAAGATATCAAGCTGTACGAAGTGTATCACAACTGGGTGATGCGAACAAGAAGCTCAAGCAGCTAGACGGAGCTCACTTGGAGCTCAAGTAGAGTGTGTCAGCTCCCTGAGCTGGATGGACTAGCTCACTCATCTGGGTCAGCTGGGGATCAGCTCAATTCATCTTGAAGGAGTGTTGGAAGCTTGGACCATTAGGTCGGGTCCGGGCAGTTACTGGGCTGGTTGGTTGGTCAATGATGGCTATGAACCGGTGGGCACTTGGGATTGGACCAGGGGCTTGGGAAACCATCCTGCGATTGTGTGTGACGTGTCTAGGGGAAGTTAGGTATGTCAGGGACGTCTGGTAACTGCCCTAGGCGAATGGGTGTGATCATGACCATTGATTAAATCAATGGCCAGAATTGATACCGAAGGGATGCAATGGTTAAAAAGTAACCACCCCTTCTTCTATATAAGGAAGGAAAGTCCATGCCTTTGCAGGAACGCCAGGGCTTCTTCCTACACCCTGAAACACAAAAAAAAATATAGAGAAAAACAGAGAGATGGTCGGATTAAATCATCGAAGACAAAGATGCATTCAAAGGCAACAAAGAGGCAGTTTTGGAGGGCAATGAAGAAAGGAGTTGAGGACGACCCTCTGATAAGTTTTGATTAATGTTTGGCACACCCTAGGCTTCCTCTACATCTATACAATACACGAAAATATCCAGGAGAGGATATGGAGGGCCGGAATGCACTTCCAATGGTTGAGACAGCCTTGAAGACAGATGTGTGTAGAAAGGCAGTTTCAAGGGTATTAAAGGGGGAAGTGATGCACGACTCTTGGGTGGAGTTTAATCATGGATGAACAAATACCAGGCTTCCTATGTGTCTTGGGAACACACGCAAATATCTAGGAGAGAAGGGAGAAAGCCGGACTTCACTCTCAATGACATGAACAGCCTTGAAGGCTATGCAGTGTGGAAAACAGTTTCATGGGAGTTCCATGGAAGGGAAGTTACGAACGACCTTTGATGGAGTTTGATCATCGAAGATCAGGTCCTAGGCTTTCTTTACAATTATATAATACACGCAAATGGCAAGGGAAGAAGAGATATGATCAGAGTTCACTCTCAAAGGCAAAGGCATCCTTATAGGTGTATAAGGTGGGGATTAAGCAACAACATGGTTAAGTTTGATTTGGGAAATGCAGGGGCGAATGGAATGGATTTCAGAGGCAACTCCATATTGACATGAGTAACATAGTGGTTTAGTCCCGGAATTGGGTTGTTAAAGGGCCAAGGTAATGTTCTAAGTAACACCAAACATGGACATGGTTCATGGGGACTTCCCATGAACGGATTTCATATGAGCCGAATGGATTTGGTAGATTCGAAGTATGGGAATCTATTAGTGGTGATTTATCATGAATTATCATGAATTTTATTTAGTTTTTGGAGCAGGTTTAAAGGATGTCATTTTTGGGCCAGAGATTCATTCTAAGGACTGACACAAGCATTGAGCTGGTGTAGTTAATCAAGGACGGTCGTGTGTTATATTATATTGGAAAGGATGGACGACATGATCCATAAATGATGGATCAAGGTGTCTGATCTGATTGATCAAAGGATGCATCGGTTGTAAGAGCAAGATTGATCAGGTTCAATGGGATATGGTTCCATGTCCGGTTAGGTAAGCCTCATCAGGTCTGAGTCATGTGGGGTGGTTGGTTGATTGACTTAGGATCTGATGAGTATTGTTAGTCCATTAGAGGGACTTAGTATCATATTCTACAAAGCATAAGGATGATGCATGAGCTGAGAAGAGCCAGATGCATGTCATTTACCATTGAAGACTTCCCAAAGGTTACTTGGTCAGTGGGGATGGTTAGTTGAATGACTAAGTACCCAAAGGGAGATGTTTATGCAGGTATAAGAGAGTTGGACGAGTTTTCAGGGAGCTGGGCTCAGCTATCATGTAGCCCGATCAGCTGGAAGAGAGTAGATGGAACCTCAAGTAAAGTGATTCATTTAGCTAGCTGGTTGAGCTAGCTAAACAAGCTGAGGCAGCTAGCCTTAGCTTGGTTCTAGCTAGCTGAGGTTAGTCGGCTCGAGGAGCTGTATGAGCTAGCTAAGTCAGGTAAGAGGATGAGCTAACCAATTCAGCTGGACCGATGAGCTAACAAACTCCGTGGATGTGGCCTAGGTATGACTTAGCAATTACTTGCATAACGTAGTATCTTGCTAGGATGCTGGTAGAACGGTTTAGGGGAATGGAATCTCAGAATTGTATGACTTGTACCATGTAAGGATCGGTCTATAAGCTGTAAGGTAGTTAAGTGAACTAACCAAGGCACATACGTTTAGATTGGACAAGTGTTTGACTGGTTTTAGACCAATGGTTAACATAGTATAATCCGCTGCGTATGAATTGAAATGATCTAATCTAGGGAAAGACTAAGATTGTCTTAAGCTAAGATCTAAGATAGCTCTCGCCTATGGGCGATAATATAGATAAAGGGCGAAAAAATTAGAGGTTCGGTCCGGAAGAGGACTGAGCGACGTGAGGCGTCGACCGCGTCCTGAGAGGCCGGATCGGGTCTTACAAGTGGGTATCTGAGCATGCTTGATCCTGTTAAGGAAAGTGCTCAAAGATGTTGAGTTCCAAACCAATATTATTTCTAAACACAAAGATGACTTGGAACCTTAGTTGTGGTGAGCCAAGTGAGAGTTGAGGCAAGATTGGGTTTCATGCTTGTGAACAGGAAAGTTTTAAGATGAACCAGCTTAGCGAAGATATGATCTCCAAGGGTAAGATCCTGAAATAGAAAGGTAGGTCGATCTAGTTATTTAGAAGTAATAGACGGATTGAGCGAAGGTACGCAATTCAAGACCTTTGTATGGACGACCTGGACAAGGGAGGTAACATGGACCAGAGAGTGGCTTAGGTTGAAATAAACGTGCAGCACTCTACTGAGGTTAAGTGATATTCCTTGGTGGCTGTTCCAAAACAAGTGAGAATACGTTATGTATCTCAGTGTGATGGGGATTAAGGTATATTATAAACACTTTTGTGAATGTTATGGGACATTCATGGAAGTGTGACACTTGGGAGAATGGTATGGGACGTTTTCCAAATGTGTTATCAAACTGAGATCCTACTCAACTGGGAGAGTGGACCAGGTTCGGTAGGCAATCTAGTCCGGTGAAGGACCAGGGTTGGCTTACTCGAACGAGTCCAAATTGGATCTAGTCCGGATGGACTATGATCTTGGTATTGATCACATTCAGGGTAATGCATGCGGATCTGAGTATTGATCACAGTCAAGGTAATGCCTGCGGATCTTAGTATTGATCACAGTCAGGGTAATGCCTGCGGATCTGAGTTTTGATCACAGTCAGGGTAAGGCCTGCGGATCTTAGTATTGATCGCAGTCAGGGTAATGCCTACTGATCTTGGTATTGATCACAGACAGGGTAACGCCTGTGGATCTGGCTTGGAAATAATCGGGCCACCTTAGACTGTCATCGGGGGAGGTGCAGTCTGGGAGTGGGTGTAGACCCCCGATCAGGTTCCAAGATTAGTAAACCTGCCTCCAGTGTTGTAGTGGTTTCAGCAGTCCGGGCGGATTGGATGATAGAGAGAGGTTGTGAGGCTTACATAGCCACAACCGCCACTAAGGAGATGATTAAGGGTGGTAACCTAGACGGGATGCCGCTGGTCAGTGAGTTTGAGGATGTGTTTCCGGCGCTGCTGGGAGTCCCCCCTGACCGGGCGGACCCATTTCATAATAGAACTGGAACCAGGGACGTTCCCAATGTCTAAAAGTCCTTACCGCATGGCTCTTGCCGAGATGGCCGAGCTAAGGACCAGGGTCGGTATACAATCGAGTCCAGTAAGGGACCAGGGTTGACTTATGCGATCGAGTCCATTTGGGATCTATTCAGGACTGACTAGGATCGAAATATGACAAAGTCCAGTGATGGATATACGTCAGATTGAGGCGATTTAGTCTAGTATGAACTAAGATCGCAATATGGCCAAGTTGTGGTTTGTTTGGAAAGACTACAAGTTGATATTACTTATAAGGAGGTTGATGGATCCTTGACTTTGGTTGGGTAGCCAAGTAAGGATGCCATAAGCGAAAACCAGATGGACCACTTGATAAGATTTTTGATAAATCCTTATCAAGTGGGGGAGACTTGTTTGAAGGCAGATCAAGGACGGGATCAGTAAGATATAAATGAAGATGAAGGCTGAATACCAGAGTGGTATGGTCAGTTCATTAAGGAAGATACACTTAGACTAGATTCGAGGACGAATCCCTTTTAAGTTGGGGAGACTTGTCATGCCCCCAATCCTGGGTAAGATCACCGGGACGGACCAAGGCGCAAGGACACGCACCAGTCAGGTCATGTGACCTACAGACAAGCGTTCTGTGGCCTAAAAGAAAGGTTAAGGGCTTCAGGACATTGAGACTTAACCAAATGTATAAGGAAACAAGCTCAAACGAGCTGGACAAGCCATCTGGTGGCTGGACGAGGCCACGGGCAAGCTCGACAAGCTCGGTGCAGCTCGGAAGAAGCTTGACCAGCTAGGAGAAACTTGGAGGTAGCTCACTCAGTGTTTTTCAGCTTGCAGGACCTGATGGACTAGCTCACTCAGCTAGAGCAGCTAGTGGTCAGCTTAACTCAGCTCGATGAAGTGAATGGATCATGGGAAAACTTACTCTAGGTCTGGAAATAGACCAAGGGATTTAGAAGGATTGAATAAGATGAAGATATCAAGCTTTACGAAGTGTATCACAGCTGGGTGATGCGAACAAGAATCTCAACAAGCTGGACGGAGCTCACATGGAGCTCAAGTAGAGTGTGTCAGCTCCCTGAGCTGGATGGACTAGCTCACTCAGATGGGTCAGCTGGGGATCAGCGCAACTCAGCTAGACGGAGTGTTGGAAGCTCGGACCATTGGGTCGGGTCCGGGCAGTTACCGGGCCGGTTGGTTGGTCAACGATGGCTATGAATTGGTGGGCACTTGGGATTGGACCAGGGGCTTGGGCAACCATCCTAGGCTTGTGTGTGACGTCTCTAGGGGCTTTTAGGTATGTCAGGGACTTCTGGTAACTGCCCTAGGTGAATGGGTGTGATCTTGACCATTGATTAAATCAATGGCCGTAATTGATACCGAAGGGATGCAATGGTTAAGAAGTGACCACCCCTTCTTCTATATAAGGAAGGCAAGTCCGTGCCTTTGCAGGCACGCCAGGGCTTCTTCCTACACCCTGAAACACAAACAAAAATAGATAAAAATAGAGAGATGGTCGGATTCAATCATCCAAGACAGAGATGCATTCAAAGACAACAAAGAGGCAGTTTTGGAGGGCAATGAAGAAAGGAGTTCAGGACGACCCTCTGATGAGTTATAATTAATTTTTGGCACGCCCCAGACTTCCTCTAAATTTATACAATACACGCAAATATCCAAGAGAGGATTGGAGGGCCGGAATGCACTTCCAATGGTTGAGACAGCCTTGAAGACAGATGTGTGTAGAAAGGCAGTTTAATGGGTATTAAAGGGGGAAATATGCACGACCTTTGGGTGGAGTTTAATCATGTATGAACACATACCAGGCTTCCTATGTGTCTTGGGAACACACGCAAATATCTAGGAGAGAAGGGAGAAGGCCGGACTTCACTTTAATGACATGAACAGCCTTGAAGACAATGCAGTGTAAAAAACAATTTCATGGGAGTTCCATGGAAGGGAAGTTATGAACGACCTTTGATGGAGTTTGATCATTGAAGATCAGGTCCTAGGATTCCTTTACAATCATAGTTCACTCTCAAAGGCAAAGGAAGCCTTATAGATGTATATGGTCGGGATTAAGCAACAACAAGGTTAAGTTTGATTTGGGAAAGGCAAGGCCGAATGGAATGGATTTCAGAGGCAAGGGGAAAGAATTGGAAAGGGGCTTGAAGATTCCAGGACCCACGTTCAAGGTAAAGGGTATGACCATAGAACAATGGGCCAAGATCATGGATCGGTTTGATCATGATCTTGGGGCGGTTTCTAATGGTTATATCCTATCTCTTCCATGTCTGTTTAAATTACTTTAACTTCATTTTATACTCCATATTTATATGAGTAACAGAGAGGTTTAGTTTCGGAATTGGCTTGTTAAGGGCCAAGGTAATGTTCTAAGTAACACCAAACATGAACATGGTTCATGGGGACTGCTCATGAACGGATTTCAAATGATCCGAATGGATTTGGTAGATTCCAAGTATGGGAATCTATTAGTGGTAATTTATCATGAATTATCATGAATTTTAATTAGTTTTTGGAGCAGGTTTGAAGGATGTCATTTTTGGGCCAGAGATTCATTCTAAGGACCGACACAAGCATTGAGCTGGTGTGGTTAATCAAGGACGGATGTGTGTTATATTATTTTGGCAAGGATGGACGACATGATTCTAGATGATGGATCAAGGTGTCTGATCTGATTGATCAAAGGATGCATCGGTTGTAAGAGCAAGACTGATCAGGTTCAATGAGACATGGTTCAATGGCCGGTTAGGTATGTGTGAAGACTCACCAGGTCTGAGTCATGTGGGGTGGTTGGTTGATTGACTTAGGATATGATGAGTATTTTTAGTCCATGAGAGGGACTTAGTATCATATTATACAAAGCATAAGGATGATGCATGAGCTAAGAAGAGCCAGATGCATGTCATTTACCATTGAAGACTTCCCAAAGGTTACTTGGTCAGTGGGGATGGTTGGTTGAATGACTAAGTACCCAAGGGGAGATGTTTATGCAGGTATAAGAGAGTTGGACGAGTTTTCAGGGAGCTGGGCTCAGCTATCTTGTAGCCCGATCAGCTGGAAGAGAGTAGATGGAACCTCAAGTAAAGTGGTTCATTTAGCTAGCTGGATGAGCTAGCTAAACAAGCTGAGGCAGCTGGCCTTAGCTTGGTTGTAGCTAGCTGAGGTGAGTCAGCTCGAGGATCTGGATGAGATAGCTAAGTCAGGTAAGAGGATGAGCTAACCAATTCAGCTGGACCGATGAGCTAACAAGCTCCGTGGATGTGGCCAAGGTATGAGTTAACAAATACTTGCATAAAGTAGTATCTTGCTAGGATGCTGGTAGAACGGTTTAGGGGAATGGAATCTCATAATTGTGTGACTTGTACCATGTAAGGATCGGTCTATAAGCTGTAAGGTAGTTAAGTGAACTAACCAAGGCACAGACGAATAGATTGGACAAGTGTTAGATTGGTTTTAGACCAATGGTTAACATAGTATAATCCGCTGCGTGTGAATTGAAATGATCTAAGCTAGGGAAAGACTAAGATTGTCTTAAGCTAAGATCTAAGATAGCCCTCGCCTATGTGCGATAATATAGATAAAGGGCGAAACAAATTAGAGGTTCGGTCCAGAAGAGGACTGAGCGACGAGAGGCGTCGACCGCGGCCTGAGAGGCCGGATCGGGTCTTACAAACCGCCTTTGGAGTAGTATATAAGGACTTCAAGGGTGATGATTCAAGACATACGAAAATATCCACTCAGAGCAAACATAGCATAGCATTTATAGCATTTAGGCAACTTTCCGTTATTGTTATTCGAGCTGCGACTCAACTAGGGTTTTCCAGTATGAGGTTGTTAGAACTAGGGATCTCGCCGACAGCTCTCATAGCCAAGGCTCATATCCTATTGTATACGCTCATATGCAAATTCGGAAAAAGAAATCTATTTGCTCTCTTTTCGATTCTCACTTTGTTTTTTTATCTTATTGCTTATTCTGATGGATTGGCGTCAGGTTAAAATCGAAACATGCAAAACGAAAGCCGATTTAGTCATCGCAAAGCCTAAACCGAAAGTAAACCTTGGTCTTGCCCTAAACCCAGCACACTGGTCTCTAACGTCTCAAGGCATGATATCAAAAAGATATGAGATCCTAAAAGCATGTTTCTTCATCCATATCTAAACGTTCCCAAAACTTCGATAACTCCTCGAACATCTTGCACAAACAACGAATAGTATGATTCATAAAAAAAGGGAGGAAGTCTAGATGACAACTTGAGTTTTCTTTGTACACTTTGTAAATCCAAAACATCTTTCTAAAAACACCAACTTATCATAACAAGCACTGTTCGAATAAAAATTAATAACAGCTAGGAATTCAAGGCCACACTCGGCCAGTCCCACTACATACGACCATATTCGGCCAACAAACAAACAAAACAGAAACGTACAATAATTCATAAGAGAGCATTCTCGAATCAGTCGCGACCTCACAATTACTCATCAAAATCAAAGCACACAGTCATCAATCTACCGAGCTAATAGTCATTGACATCCCCAGGAGCCGTCGGCTGGTTTACCTCGCCCGTCTCGTCAGCATTCCCTGCCTCGGCCTCCACCGTGTCTGGAGAAACAAGAATCAGGTCCCACTGTTCCCAAATCCTTTCCTTGATTTAAAGAATCGCAAAGTCCCTATCCCTCTAATTCATGCGCCCGGTCTTCCTCGCATATTCGGCACCAAATGAATAATCAGGAGCCTGTATCAGGTATAACCCGCCCACAGCACCGCGACACTCGCGATAATCCCTGAAGTCCTTGTAACCCTTCATAAGCTCCTCGAATTCATGCGAGAAATTTTTGCGACGGGTTTTCATGACTTCGGCCATTTCTTTCTTCCCTCGCCTATAGGCACGACAAACCTCCGTCGCGACCGACTCCCTCTCACAAAGACGGGAACTTTCAAACTCACCTCTAAGACGAGCAATCTCATTATTGTCTGTCTCAGCTCTGAACTGAGCCATGTGTGCCTCCTGGCAGAAATCTCACTATCAACACCATCTCAAGTGCTCGGTTCATCATAAGGAGACCCTGCGAAGTATCTCAAACTCAAGAAAAAGTTCGTCCACGAAAAATAATAATAAAAACTTACCCTATTTACCATCCTCGATACTTGGGTAAACTCTGGGGCCTCGCTAGATCCACCTGCGCCCGGAGGATAAGTAAAACCAAGCAGCTCATCGAGATCGTCCCGTTCACCACTACTTCTGCCTACCTGACTATTTAGGTAATCTCTTAGTACATTATCAGAGGAGCACCGCTCATTAGCCACTTCAACCTCGACAACGATGTGTTTGTCCTTCCGAGTCTTCGGTCTTTCTTCTCTCGTGCAGACCGCACACGGAAAAAATCCATCCATTGACTCCTCCGACCCTTCCTTAACTGGCCGGTCTGGCTGGTACCGAGAACGGTGGAGAGCAACAGCACGACGGACCCTTTTTGGGTTAAACGTTGCCCAAAAACACGGGCGACCGCGAAGCAATTCTCGGACGGTATCCAGGCCTTCAAGACTCAGAGGGAAAAGATTGGTCTCTGAAAATAAAATGTAAACAAAACATATCAGAGATCAAACTTCACCGAAACAAGAAAAAAAGAAAGGAGAAAAGGGGCTACACATTATCAAGGATACCTTTCAGACCCCATATAGTCCTAAAGATCGGGAGGCCATTTGCTTCTACAGACGCATCGTCAATGTGAACGAAAAAGAAGTGGTTCTGCCATTCATAATAGTTCGATACGAATTCGCTTATGATCGTCATCCCCGAGCGGGGCCTCAACTGGATTATGGACGACTTCCCGACTAGTTTAAGAAAATCGTCGAGATGGTTGGCATCTAGGGTTATACCTAACTCGTAACTTAGCATGAGAATCTCGACAATATGCTGCAAACCATACGGGTTTATTTGACTAATCAATATCTTGGAACAATCGAGAAGTCAGGCTATGACCTCGGGAATAGGAAACCACAAATGGCATTGTATCAGCTACACCTTGTAACACGTAAAGTAATCCTCGGGCGGAAACTCAGCGACCTCTCCAGCCTCCGAAACACGTAACTCGACTTATTCAGGAACTCGGCATTGGCTTTGGATGGTATCCAGCCCATTTGGACAACTTTTGCTGGGATAACCCTCTACGGGGTTGCCACAAAAAGAAGGCAAGACCCACGTACTAGGTCTGAGGGGTTTCACGTCTCCCCTGGCCGCCCAGTACACCTCAGCTTCTTCAGGATCAACTGAGTAAGCCGAGAATTCCACCTTTGGCACATCATAATTGTGTTGCGAGCTGGAACCATTAGGGACATAATAGTCGTCACAAGACTTTAAGGAAACCTTTCTTTTCGAAGACATAACTTTATTTGTAACAAAGGATTGAAAGAGAGGAGAAAATCTTTTGATTCTTAAAAAAGTTTGTGGAAATGTGCAAGTGAAAAATTTGTAAACCCACTCCACATACTTATAGAAGAAAGGATTCACTATTTCTCCAGGCTTCCGACGTCGGATTCCACCTAATTCATCCAATATGCTTAAAAACATTCGCAAGAACATCACATTTCTGACGGGCTGTGGGGCTAACTGTTGGGGTCAAAATTGGTTACGACGGAATCAACGTCAGAAACCTACCGGGAAAATGCGCCCTTTGTGAAAGAAAGATATAATGTCGAGGAAAAAGGGGAACCGGAAAAATCGAGGTCAAATCTTGACTGACTACAAAGGAACGGTCTGCACAAATGAGCCATCAAGAAGAGTTTGTCCAAAGATCTCGAGTAAACGTGTCCCCGGACAGCAATACAACGAAATGACTAGAAGACTCGATCATCCAACTCCCCGGATGGAGAAGTTGGCCGAGCAAGATGTCTAGACCGTCGAACTGGAAAACCAAACCAAAAAAATCAACCAACTCGCCCGTTTGGCGAGTTGGACGGCACATATAAATCAACTCGCTAAACGGGGCGAGTTGGATGGATCGAGACGACCAACTCGCCCATTCGGCAAGTTGGACAAGCCCAACTCGCCGAATGGGTGAATTAGGTGGCATGAGCAATCTGGCTCACTCGTTCGACAAGTCGTATCAATCAATCCATTTTCACCTCATCCTCGTTAACTCCCTCTTTCGATACTTGATCGAACTTATCTTTGTTTCGTCTCGATCAGGATTGACATTAGAACTTTACCGACAAAAACTCGTTTTCTCTAGAAAGGATCCGGTTGATCATAGGAAACGGTAATGGTTTGCTTAACACCTAGATTCACACGTCCCATACGAAATATCCTAACTCTCGGACAAGGTCATCTAAGCAATGCTCTTTCGATAAAATCGTACAAAATCCTAAGCCAAAAAATGGCGCGATGAGGTCTTAAGCTCGGCTAAAGGCCCACTGGCGATTTTATCCGAAATCAAGCCCAAAATTTGTGAGGGTTTATCTTTTATTTTGCAGGAAGGGATAAATTTTAAGTTCAGTATATAAATGTCAAGATCGGAGGATAAATGTTAAGTTTCCGAAGATAATCATGAAGATTGAGGAAAAAAGAATATTTTCGCAAAGCGATAAATTCAACCAAGGGCAGAAGGAGAAAGAGCAAACCGCCTCTGGAGGAGTATATAAGGACTTCAAGAGCGATGATTCAAGACACACTAAAATATCCACTCAGAGCAAACGTATTATAGCACTTAGAGCATTTTGGCAACTTTCTGTTTTTGTTATCGAGCTGCGACTCAACTAGGGTTTTGCAGTCTTAGGTTGTTAAAACTAGGGATCTCGCCGACGGCTCTCATAGCCAATGCTCCTATCCTTTTATAAACGCTCATAAGAAAATTCGAAAAGAAAATCTATTTGCTCTATTTTCGATTCTTACTTTGTTTTTTGATCTTTATTGCGTATTCTGACTGATTGGGGTGTGGTTTATTAGATATCCAGAACCACTGGGAAAGTATGGTTTACCATGCATTCCAATTCAACGGAAATCGACATTGAGAATTTCGGTTCCCACATGTATTAGAGCCAGGTTCATCAGAACTTGGGTCATACTTCCGCTCAAACACAAGCTCACTCCCATATCTTTTCCAAGTTCATGTCCGTTCTGGAGAAAGAAGGCCATTTGAAGCTTGTCCAACACATTCCTCTTCACTGTCAAAGGAGAAAGTTGGTGTATATGGCATGATGGGTTCAAGGAGAAAGGTCACGCAAAGAAGGAGATGTTGGTTCCCAAACCAAAAACCCAGATCTGACCAGTCATGATGTGTGTTACCTTGGAGGTACAAGGAACCACCACAGGTTCCTTGATAGTAAGCTAAACCTCCTTCCCTTGTGTAAAGCTTGTGTCTTTATGAAATTGTTGTATTGTGGTGTGTGTTCTTGTCCTGAGGTACATATAAAGCCTGCTAGATGCTGTCCCAAGATGCTCGAAAGTCTTGTGTGGTGTTTTGGTGATAAAGACCATACCTTGTTCACCTCTTGAATTTTTATTAGGGTGCTAGATAGTGTATCTGCTTCAGTCATTGCATGCATGACTGATTAGAGCTCATTAAGGTGTCTTGCATTATCGTCATACACTTAGTTTGTTGGTGCCCTATGTTGAGCACCTAGATTCATGTCTAAGGATGCAGTTAAGGTAGCCTAGTGTTGCCTAAATAGTATATGTTTTATCTTAGCTGATTATGCATTGTCATTTACAAAATTTCTTGCATATATTAGAACATGCTTGTCTTGTTTCAAACTGATGCATTGCGTTTGACATTGGAGATCAAAGTTTATGATTAGTCAATGTTTGATCCCAATGCTTGTGGCCTAATCTGTTATGGAGTTTAAGTGCGGTACAAGGACATAAGAAGTGTTCAGTGTCTAACCAAACCAAGTAAGAGAAGGCAATGCCCATTGAGAAGCAACGGAGAGATTTCTTGTGTGTTGAGCTGGTGGTGTTAAGACACTGATGTGGAAGTGGTGTGCTGCTATTTCAAGAGACACACAAGAAGGTGTGGTTATCACTTAAGTCCAAAAGAGACCGGTGACAAAAGGCACTAGAGTTAAAGAAATGGTGAACACGGTTTTAAAACTCTCTTGACCTCACTTCACGTCTGGGCCCAAATCTTAGCCAAACTTGAGAAAGGAACTCAAGTGAGCTACCAGAAGTACCATCAAGCTCAGTGACCTGTTTCATATTCACTATTGAAAGTCCAGAAGAAGACCAACCAGGTCAGAATCAAGAGGTTTCATTTGTGTTTCAGTTGGGGGCTAAGCATCAAGTCTGGAGAGGATGGAGGTGTTCATCTTTAGATGTTTCATGAACCTACCTATTAAGGAGTAATGACTAGATAAGAGTTGGGTTACGCCCAACAAGAAACATTGAACTGTGTCTATGGAGGTTTAAGGCCACGATCCAGAGTCCTTTGTGTCCAACCACACTAGTTCTAAGGCACAAAGGCTCAATGGCCAATCCCAAGGCCTTGAAGGATCTTACTTTTTTCCTTATCAAGGTTTTATCTCTAAGGAGGGTTTTCTTTGGTAAGGTTTTTAATGAGATGAGACTCCAGAGTTCCAAGCTTGACTTAGGATCTCTAGAGTCAAACTTGAGTGGGAGTGTTAACCTGAAGTGAGAAAAAAACTCATTAAAGGTCCATGTGCAAAGCTTGGGCAAAGCCTCTTTGGAGACTAACCAAGATCTAAGGAGGGTCCAGAAGTTTATCCTGAGAAAGATCAAGGTTCAAGAAGGGTTTATGATCAAGAAGGAAGTGTTTGGGAAGATTTGAGAGCCATTGGACAAATGTGAAAAATAGGGTCGACCTTACGGACGGCCGTACAGACAATATGGACATGGTCGACCCGAAACAATTCTGGGTCGAAAATATGGGTTAGTTTGGGTGAAGGTCAAAGTGTAGCTTGGCCACTGTACAAAAGTATCAATGTAGTCCTCTCCATATGTCTGAGTGAATCCCCTTGCAACAAGCATTGTCTTTCTTCTTTGTGCTTTTCCAATGGCCAGATACTTAATGGTAAAGATCCATCTACTTGTTACAACCTTCTTGCCTTTGGGAAGTTCAACTTCATACCATGTATCATTGCTATCAACGCATCAGTCTCATTCCCAACCGACTCTCTCCACTCTTCATGTTCCATAGCCTCCTCATAGGACCTTGGTATCCATTCCTGATCCAATTCACTAATGAAGACCTTATGTTCTTCTGGATATTGAGCGAGAGAACATACTGCACTGATTGGGTGAGCTACTGCCTCATCATTGAAGTACACTCCTGTGTTGATCTAGTTTGATGCAAGTTTCTTCATACTTGTACTTATTCTTAGTGGCTGAACCTGGTATGCCTCTTTTTCTTCATCAACTTCAGCACATTCAGGTTCAGTTTTTTGTTCTTCAACACAATCCTGATCATGAACTTCTAAACTATCTTGAACTCCTGGTTCATGTACATTGTCCCCTTCAGGATCAGGATGAGTGATTCCTTGAGATTCTTGTTCAGTCTCTTGATTAGGAGGATATTCTCTGGTGGTTTCCTTTCCTTTTGTGAGACTGATTCCGACTTTCCATGATAATTCTCAAGTTATTGGCCTTGTCTTACGCTTGACACAGATCTTTGAGTTCATCCCAATTCTTCTCAGCATAGAACCCCTTGCCTTTCATAAACTTCAAATCTCTGGATACAATTACTCTTCTTGTTTCAGGATTGTAATACTTGTATCCTTTCTGTGTAGATGAGTATCCAATGAACATGCTCTTCATGCTCTTTGCATCTAGCATGTTTATTTGCTCTACTAGTATCAACACAAAGCAGGTGCATCCAAATACTCTAAGTGTGAGAATAAGAGATTATAGTGTGTATAATGAAGAACAATGAAGTATTAGATGAAGAATGATGAAGAACAGATGAAGAATGCTGAAGAACAGATGAAAAATGATAAAGAACAAGTAGAGAGAGAGGATGGACGATTTTGAGAGAGAGAGAGAGAGAGTGTAATCTGAATGGGAGACTCATTCTCCTTAGTTTATTTCTCTACTTGCACATTACAATATATAGACAAAGATAAGAGAGAGAAGTTAAAGTGACATAAACAATAAACAAAGAAAAAACATTAAACAAATGTGCATCTGGTCCAAGTGATAGTGATTGCTCATAACAACTATTTCTCCTTAAATCCACATGTGACTCCTTTGCTCATTTCAAATTCAACTTGCTCCAGAAAGTATCCAACGGTCTTCTATATTCTCACATAAAATCTTTATAATTCTCTCATTCTTTCACCAATTACCTTCTCTGGTCAAGATTAGTGAAGATAGCCCTTGGATGAAGGGGTTTATGGAGCCACATCTGTGATGGTGGGTCTCCAAAGAAAACCATCCGAGGAGAGGATGGTAGAGAAGTGGTGTTGTCCATCATTCAAAACCGCCTGGAGGTATCAATCTTGGAAGCTTACTCCCATTGTGAAACTTCCAGAGAGTTGTGGAATACACTTCATAAAGTATATGGAAACATATCTAATCTCAGTAGGGTGTTTGAAGTTAAGCATGCTATCAACAACCTTAAACAAGATGAAGAAGGGTTCAATCATCATCCAAGGATTTTTTGAACCCTTTGGTCAGAGCTGAACATGCTTAGACCTAGTTTCTAATGATCCTGAAGTCTTAAGAGAAAGAGAAGAACAAGATATCGTCTTTAGTCTGTTGCTAACTCTTAAGCCTTCATACAATCAGTTGATCAAGCATGTTCAGAGGGAAGAAAAACTTCCAAGTTTTGAAGTGTGTGTGCTCTTATCCAGAGAGAACAAGTCACTCACACACTATTTGAGAAGGAAAGGGAGCCTGGGCATCAAACAGAGATGGCGGGTATCAAGACAGGAAGGATCGTGTTTTTTTCAGATTACAAGAAAGCTAAGAAACAACATAGAAGAAAGAACCTGAAGCCAAGGACGATGGACATCAATATGGCCAGGCAGATGATCAAGAAGTTTGAGAATCAAACAATTGAAGGAAAAACCATGTACTCAGCCTTCATTAATAACTTAAATGAAGGAGAAACATGGAGAAGTGGTGCTGGGGCGACCAGCATTGATGGTCCAGTGACCTGGATTCCTTCATCAAAGCTGTCAATGCCCTTATCTCGTACAAACAGGCTGGAACACACCCTTCTGACTCTAAACCCATCAGTATAGATCAGGAGCTAGCCATCACATGATTAGCTATATGAATTTGATTAGTGATGTCAGGTCTGCCACAGGGAATGTGATTATAGAAAATAGAGATAAGATTAAGATAGAAGGAATAGGTAATCTTAGGTTGTTTGATAGGGAATCAACTGCCTTATATATGCCTCAGTTTACATCTAACTTGCTGTCAGTAAAGAAGGTCACAGTTGATTTGAGTTACCAAGTTATCTTCAGACGTGATGAGGTTGAGTTTCAAGATTTAAAGACAGGACAGTTGATTGGAAGAGGACACATCCATGATGAACTTTATCATCTCCAAAGGACGAACCATCTCCTTCGATTTGCATGGTCAGTATATCTACTGGGTTTAGCAATACATGGCATGCTAGATTGGGACATCCTCATGCTAGAGCTCTAAATCTGATACTTCTTGGTGTGGAGTTTGAGAAAGATGGGTGTGAAGCATGTATCTTGGGGAAGCATTGTAGGACTGTCTTCCCAAGGTCAAGCAAAATTTATGAGAAGTGTTTTGACCTTGTACACTCTGATGTGTGGACTGCTCCCTGCATGTCCAGAGAAAATCACAAATACTTTGTGACCTTCATTGATGAGAAGTCTAAGTACACATGGGTGACACTGATTCTATCTAAGGACAGGGTGTCTTAAGTTGTACTGAGAGCCTTGACTCCCAAGTTATCTTGAATCCTTGTTTAATCCAAACCAACTGATTTCCTCTTACATCTTATTGCTTCATCTCAACAGGAAGAACCTCACCAGAAATCAAGATAAAGGAGTATCGCATTCTCTTGAACTGAAGCTTCAGCTCAGTTCAACAAAGTTCATCAAATTCCAGTCTCTTGCAAAACTAATAGGAACATTCTATTGTCCACTGGTCCAAAACTCTCCAAGATGGAGAACACAAAAGAAATGGCGACAAAATAAGCTGACAAGGGTCCAAATTAGAAAGCAAATCAACTCCTCTGGTCGAAAATGCTGAAGAAAGTCCATGGAGGAAACCATTCTGGGAGCAAAGTCACTGAAGAAGCTTCAAAGCTAGGATATTCAAACTATTCTCTGGCCATCATAGCTGAATCTCATTCTCTGGCCACCAAACCCACGACCAGAAAGAAGACAGGAGGGATTTTAATTGTGTACCTAACATGAAGGAAGGACACACCAATGATATGTATTGGATATTTAAACCACACCTTAAACCAATGCATTTTCAGTGAGTGAGCCCCCATGGGCTGGAGGTTCAATAAACCAGCTTAGGTTTCTTGTTTGTAAGCATGACCTCCTTTCCTTTGTATGAACATTGTATCTTTCTGTTCTTGTTGATGTTTTCTTAGGGTGTTTAGAAGCCATCTTGTTGGATTTGTCTTGTTTTTGTTTTTGGAAAATTTATCAAGCTTACTAAGTTGTCTAGATGAGTTTATGCCTTGTGTTTAAGCTTTTTGATGTTTGTTGAGTTGTTTAGTTTCTGAGTTTATCTCTTGTCTATGTTTACAAACTACATTGTTGTTGTTATCTAGTATCTGCTCCAGAAAAAGTTTGTTCAAAATTGTCAAGGTGGGGAGACTGGTTTGCTTCATCACTCCCATCCCAAGACCTTCCAAGATGATTCTTAGAATTGCTGCCTTATACGAGGTAAGGTCTTTCAAATCTTCTTGATTCTTCTCCTCGTAGTACCCTCCTGCCTCTATAAACTTCACATCTCTAGACACCAGAACCCTTCTTGCCACAGGATCATAGCACTTGTATCTCTTTGAGTAGTAGAATAGCCAATGAACATTGCCTTTGTACTCTTAGTGATAGACCCCTTAGGACGCAATCCTTGTCCCTGATTCTTTTGAAGGAAGATCTGATGGTTTTGAGAGTGATATGGGTTGATTTTGATGATGATGGATGAATTGATTGGATGATCTTCTGAAATGATCTAGAAGTGATCATATATTATCTGGATGTGTACTTGATTAAGAGAATGAACTATGTTTGTGATCAAAGACAAGTTTTGCTTGCAGAGAATGAACTCCTAGCAATCAGTGTTCATGGATGAACAAGGGATTCACAGATTTTAGAGATTTTTGCTAAAAAAGATGAATGACTCTTATTTTGGTCATGCCTACACTTATATAAGTTATAAAAGATGTAGAAACCAAAAGACAAGTGCAGAAAATAAGAAACTAGGAATGTAGACTTGATTTTGGACGAAAATAAGGTTTTTGTTGAATGAATCTTGGCATGCCATGACCAGGAATTTCTTGCTGACTCCCTCTTGGTATTATGGGTGATAATGGGATTGAAATAGACTCAAGAAAGGGTTGGCCGAATTTGGCATGAAATAGATCCAATATGAATTTGTTATGATTTTCTTCTTGGGCTGAAAACTTCTCTTTGGGCCCATTGATCCAAAACATGGCCATAAGCTTTCTTGGACATCTTGGCATGTAATACTGATTTAGGCTTCATAGAAGAATGCATTGTTTTACCAAGGAGGAACAAGAACTTCATTAGATAATCAGGTGGCCTCCATGAACTGATATGACCGAGAATGTGAATTCTTAGATCATCTCCTGTAACCCCACGAACTGAACTGGTTTCGGATTGACTATAATACACCTCGTGGTCAGTTGATTGAGTTAGATACCTTATGGTCAGTTGATTGAGTGAGATATTCTCCAAACTCCCATTTGAGCTCTGGTTTGTATTTCTCCATCATAAGCTTCTTCATGGTCCAACTCGGGTAGTTTAAGTTGACTAAACAGCTAGGCAGGGTTACATCATCCCCTCCTCCTTTGAAAGGATTTGTCCTCAAATCTGCATCTCCTACATTAAAAGGAAACAAGTTCGAAGTGAGACAATTTATTAACAAAATAAGCATGAAAACAACATCAATGTAAGGTTTTGGACATAAACTTCCTTGGAGTTTTGAAGCCATTTTCCTCAAGTACTTCCATCTCCAAATATCAGGCTGATAAGTATAGTCTCTGCTCTCATTCCTTACATTCCTAACCTGTTGATCCTGGAAACTCAAAACATAGACTAGATATCCAGAACTATTAGTGTAAGACATGCCCTTGTTCAAACCAAAATCCAAACTTTATTTACCTAGATCATGCAGCAAACATTTCAGACCTTGATGATGCATATCAAAGTAAGTGTTTTAAACCAGAATGGTATTAAGGCATGCATTTACATAGAAAAACTTCAAAACGTGCCTAACTTTCTCAGAATCTAAACATAAATAATTAAGTTCAAATTGAGAGTCCTTTTAAAAGGCTCATCATGTTTTAGAAAGAATGTGTTGTACACTAGTATATCATCAAAGTTCAAAACAACATCATTCTGCAAGTATGATCCCATTACAAACCAAGATTTTTCAGTTTCAGAACATAGACTAGCAGGTTCCAAAACAGAATCAGAAACAAACTTGGTTTCAGCCCTAAGTTATTTTTGTTCCTGACACTCAGAAAAACTCAGATCAAAGACATTATCTTTAAAATAAACAAATGAATCACAAGGTTTTCTGAAACAAAAATTAGGTTGTTGCAAGACAAGCTCTAATGTCTTTTCAAGGTGATCCAGGCTTTTGCTATGTTCCATAAACTTATCAAAACTCAGAACAAGGCTAGAAGTGGTAACACTACCACATTGAAAACGATTTTGATCAGAGAGTTTATCAGGTTCAAATTTCTTAAAAGAATGAATCATGTTATCAAAAACATTGTCTGAGACACAAAATTCTTTTACTGTTTCAAGACCAAAACGTTTTACATCACTAGAAGAGATCATAACAAAGAAATCAGGCACATAATTAACCATGAAAAGATCCTTACATTGCTCTTGAGAGTCCAAAGAGAATGACTTAGCATCAGTTTCTGCTTCAATGTTGTTTGGCTGCTCCAACTTTTCTTCTGGTGGTGTACCCTTTTGTGCTTCCTCTGCTGGGTTTTCTTCTGAGACCTGAGACACTAAAACAAGGCTACTCGGTTGTACCGGTTCCAAATAAGTTTGTTCATCACAGGTTTTATTGACAACAATTTCAGACTGAGGAGAGAAAAGAGAAAACTCATTTTTTGTCTCAGGTTCTATACTTACCTTAGATGGCTCTGTTTTTGCCTTTTCGATAGCTGATTCCTTTTTAGAACACAATGGTTCAGTGGCTCTTGAGAGAGAACGTGCGTCTGGCCTTATTTTCTTATGTGACTGAGAATTTCTTGGGTGATCATTATCATGGCAAGTTCTTGTCTCTTCTTTGACCTGTCTCGATTGTTTTTCTGTTGTACTTACCAGAAACAAAATTTTTCTAAATGAAGTGTTTCAGCTCAAACCAGGATGAAACCTGTGATTCTCCTATTCTTCTTCTGGTAGTAACAAGCTGATCCCACCATTGAATGGCATCACCACAGAACTGTGTTGTAGCCAATCTAACCTTCTTTCTTTCTGAGTAGTTTTGGCTATCAAAGGCAAGTTCCATTTTTTGTTCCCACTCCAAGTAGCCATCATGGTCGTTTTTGCCACAAAAAGATGGTATTCTGCTCCTCCTTTTGATCTTAGCATCCTTCTGAACCTGTGAAACATTACCAACGAAATCATCATCTAGTTTCTGTTGAAATGGATCAGTCTTTTTCATTTTTTTCATTCTCTCAGACATCATTGCTTCCACCTGCAATTTATTCAATGTCACAGTTGGTGCCTCCTTTCTTTACTGAAATCTCCAGCCATGGTTTCCTGTTATAATCACAACAAGAAGAGTTAGCACATATATGAATAGCCAAAGCCTCACAGTCTCTCAAGTGTTTCTCTCTTATATATTTCTCTGAGATTTCTCTGTGAATCCAGTAGCTCAGCAACAAACAAAGATCAAGCCTTTAGAGAACAAATCTCAACCCCAAAACAGAAGAATGAGATAGACAGATTGCAAGATTTTGTTTGCAAGAGGCTTTATGACCAGGGCTGGATTTCTCTTCAGCCTTAGTCGGATTTCTCCTCGACTTTTCTATGGTTTATTTTCTTTTGATTTTTTTTGATAATCTGGTTAGCCCTCTTGCAGATACAACGTATAGACAGAGAAGAGTGTTTGATAAAGAGAACAAAGATCAGATGATCAAAAATTCCAAAACGGAAAGAATGTGAAAAGTCACAATTAAACCAGAGATCAAGAGCCTTCAAATCTTCTCTGATACCACTTGATAGACCCCTTAGGACGAGATATCTTGTCTCTGATTCTATTGAAGGAAGATCTGATGGTTTTGAGAGAGATCTGGGTTGATTTTGATGATGATGGATGGATTGATTGGATGATCTGAAGAAATGGTCTATGACGTGATCAGATATTGTGTAGATGTGTCCTTGATAAAGAGAATGAACTTTTTTTGTGATGAAAGACAAGTTTTGCTTGCAGAGAATGAACTCCTAGCAATCAGTGTTCATGGATGAACAAGGGATTCACAGATTTTTAGAGATTTTTGCTAAAAAAGATGAATGACTCTTATTTTGGTCATGCCTACACTTATATAAGTTATAAAAGATGTAGAAACCAAAAGACAAGTGCAGAAAATAAGAAACTAGGAATGTAGACTTGATTTTGGACCAAAATAAGGTTTTTGTTGAATGACTCATGGCATGCCACGACCATGACTTTCTTGCTGACTCCCTATTGGTATTTTGGGTGATAATGGGCTTGAAATAGACTCAAGAAAGGGCTGGTCGAATTTGGCATGAACTAGACCCAATATGAATTTGTTATGATTTTCTTCTTGGGCTGAAAACTTCTCATTTGGTCCATTGATCCAAAACGTGGTCATAAGCTTTGTTGGACATCTTGGCATGTAATACTGATTTAGGTTTCATAGAAGAATGCATTGGTTCACCAAGGAGTAACACGAACTTCATTAGATCATCAGGTGGACTCCATGAACCGATATGACCGAGAATATGAATTATTTGGTCATCTCTTGTAACCACCACAAATTTCGGATTGACTATAATAAACCTCATGGTAAGTTGATGGAGTAAGATAGTCTCCAAACTCCCATAAGCTTCTTCATGGTCCAACTCGGGTAGTTTAAGTTAACTGAACAGCTTGGCAGGGTTATATCACATAGCTTCCAACTTGTTTCTCATTTCCCCCAGAATCAGTACATAGCACAAGCAACCAAATGTTGAACAGAGGTGTTAAATTGATAGAGGAAGACTGAAGGAATAGAGAAGGTTTGGAATTGGGGTGTCCGCACAAGTCCGTATAGAAAGGCCGTACAAGACCTTACAATGGTGACCCAAATGATCAAGGTCGAAAGTTACCCGAGGTGAATGTAACTCGGCCAGAAGTTACATTTACCCCTTATCACCCCAACTCAAGCTTGCTACACGGATAAGGAAACGCGGTTGACAGGCTGGCTCATGTGGCTAAAAAAGGAAGAGCATCTGGTCAGGATACCTTTGGCATCTCACGTGTGAAGGCTCTTGAACAAGCGTTTGAATTAGGCGCCTAAACGAGCCTTGACTCCACATGCTTAGTCTTCGAACCATTGAAAACTTATCCCTTTGTTACCCTAATCCTTCTTCTATATAATGTAACCTCTGTTGAGTGATAATAAACAAGTAGCTTATAGTCTCTCCCGTTTAAAGCCAAAATGGGTTCTTAAGTATAAATCTCTCAAAGTCTCGTTCATTAGTCTCAAATCTTCTCAATCTTTTCTTTCTTTCATCCTTTACTCAGATTCTACTGAAGATTTCGTGATATCAGAGCCAGGTTCACTTGAATCTAGGTTCTTTTGAGTTCGTTTGCACAAAGACTCATCCTTTTGTTCTGTAAAGCTCGAGTCTCAACCTTTTTGATCCAAAAATGGGGAATACGAAGACTACTGTCACTCCAGTTACTCTCAAGGGAGGAAACTACATTATTTGGTCTCGTGTGGTGATGACAGACATGGTAAGTAAGGGTATTTGAAACCATATCCTCGAGGATGAAGCCCCAATACTCATTACTCATGAAGGCGACAAAAAGGTGGTGGTTTGTGATGAATTGAAGTGGATCCATGAGGACAATCTGGTGTTTTCTATACTCTAGAGCTCACTGGATCCGTCGATCTTGGAGGCCTACAGCTACTAAGAGAAGGCTAAAGATCTATGGGACACACTTCAAAAGTTGTATGGGAACATCTCAAACCTCACACGGGTGTTTGAGATCAACATAGAAATCAACAACTTAGCTCAAGAAGAGTTCACCAAACACTTGGGAAAGTTTCAAGCTTTATGGTCAGAGCTTGAGATGCTGAAGCCAAGCACAACGGATCCGGATGAGCTTAATGAGAGCGTTAACAAGACAAGGTCTTTGGCCTCTTGCTCACACTCAATGCTACCTACAACGACCTCATCAAGCACATCCCTAGATCCGAGAAGCTCCCAACACTTGAAGAGGTTTGCACACAAATGTAGAAGGAACAAGGGTCCTTGGGACTCTTTGGAGTAAATGGGAAGCTTACTCTTGCCAACCAATCCGAAGTGCCTTAAGCCAACGAAGCTCACAAGTATGAAGACCGGAAGTTCACTGGAAACAATGAAGAGAGGAGGTTTGGGGGAAACAATGATGATTGCAAGAGGCATGGACACAAGAAGAGCCAATGCTGGCTATTCCATCCTCACCTCAAGCCGGCCAAGTTCATGAAAGAGAGGGAGGCAAGAGAAAATGTCACCTATGGAACAAGTGATCAAGCCAGAGCTGAGACTTCTAAGCGGGCTAATGAGATAGAAGGTCGTGAAGGTGGTGAGAGCCAGACCTTGGTGACCTACACTTCCCATCAGCCACGACCAAATGAGCATGAAATCATCTACCAATCTAAGATGGATGCATTCATCAAAATCCTCAAGGATAATGGTAACACTCTTGTTAATGTTAGTGGATATTCATTTGGATCATATAGGGTTGCTAGAAATGTGGAATAAACTGATAGTGCTACACGCAGTCTAGGATGCTTGGTCAATCTCATACTGCTTATAACATGTCTAAACCATTGATAGTAGATTCGGGTGCATCTTATCATTTGATTAGTGATACTAGTCTTATTAGAGAAATTGAACCTGCGCATGGACATGTAATGATTGCTAATGGAGATAGGATACCAATAAGAGGTGTAGGCAAGTTGAAACTGTTTAACAAAGAATCTAGAACTTTCTATATGCCTGAGTTCACTTCACACTTACTTTATGTCAAGAAGTGCACCACTGATATTCATTGCAATGTTATCTTTAGTCCTAATGACGTGAAGTTTCACGATATTGAGAGCAGTCGGTCGATTGGGAAAGGACTAACCAAAGGAGATCTTTATATGCTTGAAGAGCATAGTTCTCTGCCTGATCATAAATGCTCGTTTACTTCTGTTTCTGCTTATGTTTTAAATAAGAATGCTTTGTGGCATGCTAGATTATGACACCCTGATGTTAGAGCTTTAAACTTAATGGTTCCAGGTGTTGTGTTTGAGAATAATGATTGTGAACCTTGTATTTTAGGCAAGCATTGTAAGATTGTGCTCCATAAATTTACAACCATCTATGAACATTGCTTTGATTTGATTCACTATGATGTTTGGATTAGACCTTGCTTGTCTAGGGAGAATCACAAATATTTTGTTACATTCATAGATGAGAAGTCTAAATACACCTGGATAACCTTGATTCCATCTAAAGATAGGGTGCTTGATGCATTTAGAAATTTTCAAAGCTATGTGACTAACTAGTTTAATGCCAAGTTGAAAAATTTTAGATCTGATAATGGAGGGGAGTATACTAGCCAAGCCTTCAAGCAACACCTATCTCAACATGGAATTCTTCATTAGACAAGTTGTCCCTACACCCCCTCAACAAAATGGAGTGGCCGAGAGGAAGAACATACAACTTATGGAGGTTGAAAGGTCTATGATGTTTCGGGAGAATGTCCCAAAGAGGTTTTGGAGTGATGCAGTGTCTACAGCTTGCTTTCTCATCAACAAAAAACCAACGAGGATCCTGGACAACCAATCTCATTTTGAGGTCTTGAAGAAGTATAGACTAACCTTGGATCATCTTCGGGTCTTTGGTTGCCTATGCTTTGTTCTTAGACCAGGAGAGTTGAGAAACAAGCTTGAAGCAAAGAGCACTAAAGGGATGTTCATAGGGTACTCGCCAAATCAGAGATGATATGTGTTATGACCCAATAACAAGAAGAGTGTTGGTGTCTAGGGAGGTGAAGTTTGTTGAAGAAAGGGGGTATTATGAAGAGAAGAACCAGGTAGAGTTGAAAGGTCTAGCCTTTGATAAAGGGGCTAATTTGAGGATAATACTAGCGAGTCTTGGGATCAATCTCTCCTAGGATCCTAAGAATGAAGGAGGACAACCACAAGGTCCCCCCACAACCAATGAGGAAGGTCAAGCTCCCCACTTCGACCATGAGGGGGGAAATGAACCTTAAGGTAACTACCAAGGAGAAGTAGGTGAGGACTTGGGTTCTCATGATCAAAGTGTGGAACAAGAGGAGGAAATGGTAAGTGAAGATGGAGAAGGATCATGCAAGAGGGAAATGTTCATAACCAAGATCAAGAACCAGAACCGACAGTAGAACAACAACTAAGGAGGAGCACCATGATCAGGAATCCTCCAACCAACTGGGTGAACATTAGAGTGTATTATAATGCTTAGGCAGTAGAGCATCCATCCCAAGTATCATCCTCACTCGCTCACTATCCTGAAGAGCATTGTGTCTTCATGGTAAACCTAGATGTTAGCTATATTCATCAGTCATACGAGGAAGCAATAAAGGACAAAGAATGGAGAGAGTCAGTGGGAGCTGAAGCATCTGCAATGATCAAGAATGATACTTGGTATGAGAGTGAACCAGATTGGTGGCAAGGGGGTTTGTTAACTTGAGGAGATGCAAATGAACTTATGAGTGATGAGATGGAGCAAAGAAGATGGTGTGTGTGTGTGAAGAGAGCTTGTGCAACAAGAATTGAGAAGGCTGTGGGGAGCTGATTAGTGTACAAGAGGCTATGAAAAATCAAGGAGAAGTCTAAGTAAGACCTTGGGAAGCTATAGGGAAGAGATGGGATCAAATGGTCCATGTTTGGGTGAGGTGTACGGATGGTCGTACGGCCGTACAGACTGTACGGACCATACGGATCTGTATCGAGCAACCTCGAACCAGAAACATAAAGACTCGACCATTTTATCTTAGAAGATTGTTTGACTCTTGGGCAAGTTAGGGTACATCATGGGACCTTAAAATGACCCAGACTTGTAACCCAAGGAAGCTTCAAGACGTGTGAGGCAAAGACTTTGGTCAAAATATAAGGTTTGGGCCAGTTAGAAGAGATACCTTGGTATATTCGTCAAAGACAGCTTCCTGGAAGGTGCTGAGGTATGGATAAGGTTATCCACTTAGCAAAATCTAAGGAAGAGCTTATGGATAACCTTATCCACCCGCCAAAAGAAAAAGACGAGCACCAGCCATGGAGAGCCTGCCAAGCATGTGTGCATTCCTGGCCAAGTATTTTGAATTAGTCTTGTTGACCTCACATGCTTAGGTTTAGCCTTGTTGTAGCTCTCATCTCTCTATATATACTGACCTATGTCGAGTTGTATCTCTCAAGGGAGTAAGGGGGAAAACCCGTCTCCACTTCTAAACGAATATCTTAGTGTTCTTGAATCGAAATCATCCTTCGTCTACCCCTTTCTTAGTCATCTTAATCTATCCAAGTCTCCTTTAGTCTCTGGTGTTGATTCAAGTAAGAACAAGCAAACCAGATCCTCTCTCCTTCATAATTTCGAGTTCTCTCTTACCTCAAAGGGAATTGTTCCTCACACACAAACCTTTACTCTGAAAATCCAACATGGTATCAGAGCCAGATTCCCAAAAACTTGGTTTCTAGCTTTTGCAAAGACCAAAGCTTTCTCTCATGCCATCAAAACCCATAACGAAGCTTCCTTCCCAGCCGGTTCAACCTCTATAGAAGAAGGTGTTCATCCAGAGAGCCCAGGGAGTGTTCTTGAAGTCTCATACCTTCTCATACCGTCCATAAGAATGGAGAGCCTCGAATCCATGAGTTATGGAGGGGATTAGCTACCATCTTCATCAAATCAGCCCAGGCGTGTTCTTATACAAAGACCAGGAAGAAAGGTGAAAGCTTTCACCTTGTTACTGATGGGGGCGACCTAAGTATGAAGAAAGGTGGGGTCTTTAGGAATGGAGAGTCCAAGGGAAGGTCCATGGAAAAAGGAGGTGTTGGGTCGCAACCAAGAGCTCCTAGTCTTGCCATGAATCAACGGTGGCCAAGGAATTAACACTAGTTCCTTGTTTGTAAAAACCTATTGTCCCTTGTTTAAAGCTTGATACGTTTTGAACTGATTGTGTTGTGTGATGTTTTTGAGACCTGAGGATGTGTTTAAGATTGCTTGATATGGATGCTTAGAATATATCCCAAGATGCCTAGATGAGACTCGTTTGAATGATTGAGTGTTTAAAATGCTTACTCCAGTTCTAAATGTTGCTTGACATGATATTAGATAGCATGTTCTGAATCTGCTTGCATACATGAATGGAAACTGATCAAAGTAACGCATTTCGGTCTGGTATTTGGAAACAATAATGATCCTTAGTCTATGTTCTTAATGAATGTCTTGCTAGGATGATAGATAGTTTTATCTAATCCAGATTGCATTCATGAATAGAATAGGTTAAGGCTGTTGCATTATATTGTCATGGTATTTGCCTTAAGGTTGAGACATCTAGACTTATGTCTAAGGGTTGTTTAAGGCAGGAAATGGTTGCCTAAGTGCTTTGTGATAGCATTTAGAGAATGGTAAGCTTGCATTAGATGGATCTTAATGACAATGAGATATTGTCTAAGTGCAAAGCTTGGGACATTGGTGATCAAACTTGATGATTAGTCAAAGTTTGATCCCAATGCAATTGTGTCTTATCTTTTCTGGAGTTTGAGTGTTGTTTTAGGTTGACTGTTGACATGAAGACATCAAGAGATAAAAGACAATACAATCAGAAGAATAAGCAGTGTTTAAGTGAAGCTTGTGGAACAAGGTTGTCTGTACAACCTTGCCCTAACTTGGCGTGCAAGACAAGAGGAAGTGCCCTAACTTGGCGTGCAAGACAAGGGGAAGTGCTAAATGGATCAGAACTGGTTACCTTAACCAGAAAACTTTAGTCTGGTCACACCAAGACTATATGGACGTTGGAGACAAGGAAAGAAGTCACATGTGAGCTGAAGAATTTGAATTTGAATTCTTGGGACCACTTCATACCTGTCCCTTTCTCTGCTGCTGTCTGAGCCCATTTGGCTGTTTCTGATGTATTTGTTTATTATTTTCTCTTCTGTCTGCTTGCCTATTGTTTCCCTATTTATGGGTTGTTCCCATAACACATTAAGCAAGGAAATCATTTCTCTCCTTCTCTCTCTTTACTTTTCGAAATTTCTTCTCTCTCTCTCTCTTGTTCTTCATGTTCTTCAGTTTCCAGCAAGTAAACTCTCTCTAAATCTCTTATTCTCACATGGTATCAGAGCACATATGCTCTTGAGACCTATTCTTCTTCATTCTTTTACTTAACTTCCGCAAATCTCTGAGTTTTCTTTTCTATTTTTGGCAAAGTTCATCTTGTTCTTCAGCTGTTCTTCATTTCCAGCTCCAGAATTTGCCAAAAATGGAAAATACCAAAGTAAACATTCCAGTTACTCTCAAGGGAGATAACTATCTTTTATGGTCAAGGCTTGTCAAGACAGCCTTGGGAGGACGAGGTCTCTGGTTCTATGTGACAGAAGACAAACCATCAAAGAAGACCATCCTAGGAGAGGATGGTACTGAAGTGGTGTTGGCTGGCAAGGACAAATGGGGTCAGGAGGACCTCATGGTGTTGTCTATCATCCAGAACAGACTTGAAGCTTCAATCCTGGAAGCTTACTCCTACTGTGAGACCTCCAAAGAGTTGTGGGATACACTTAGGAAGGTGTATGGAAACATGTCTAATCTGAGCAGGGTGTTTGAAATCAAGAAAGAGATCAACAACCTGAAACAAGATGAAGGAGAGTTCAACCAGCATCTTGGAAAATTTAGAAGCTTATGGTCAGAGCATAACATGCTAAGACCAAGTTCTAGTGATCCTGAAGTCTTAAGAGAAAGGCAAGAACAGGATGTGGTCTTTAGTTTGCTACTCACTCTAAATCAATCATACAGTCAGCTGATCAAGCATGTTCTTAGAGAAGACAAGCTCCCAAGTGTAGAAGGTGTGTGTGCGCTTATCCAGCAAGAACAAGCTACTCACACACTCTTTGAGAAGGAAATGAAGTCAGGTCATCCTACAAACAACAGGATGGGAAAGAATGGGAAAGTTGTGTTGTTTCATGAGTACAAGAGGACTAAGAAACAACACAGAAGAAATATTTTGAAACAAAGGAAGGTGGATATTAGGATGGCCAGGAATTTGCTCAAGCAGATTGAACCTCAGACAATTGAAGGAAAGACCATGTATTCTGCCTTCAGTAGTGATTCAAATGAAGAAGGAGCGTGGGGAAGTGCAGCTGGTGCTACCAGAACTGATGACTCAGTGACCAGGAGTGATCTGAATGACTTTATTAGAGCTGCCAAGGCAATCATCTCAGCTAAGAAGGCAGGTACAGACTCTAAACCTATCATTATAGATTCAGGAGCTAGTCACCATATGATTAGTGATAGGAATCTGATTAGTGATGTAAAGCCAGCCTCAGGGAATGTAATTATAGCCAATGGAGATAAGGTTAAGATAGAAGGGATAGGGAACCTTAGGTTGTTCGATAGAGAATCATCTGCCTTATATATGCCTCAGTTTACTTCTAACTTGCTATCAGTAAGGAAGGCTACAGTTGATTTGAGTTGTCAAGTGCTATTTAGACCTGATGATGTTGAGTTTCAAGACCTAAAGACAGGGCAGGTGATTGGAAGAGGACACAGTCATGATGAACTCTATCATCTCAAAAGAATAGAACCATCTTCTTCTATCTGCATGATTAGTACTTCTCTGGGAGTTGATGGCACTACATGGCATGCCAGGTTGGGACATCTTCACGCTAGAGCTCTAAGCCTAATGCTTCCTGGTGTGGTGTTCGAAAATGATGGATGTGAAGCATGTATCTTGGGGAAGCATTGTAGGACAGTCTTTCCAAGGTCAAGTACAATCTATGAGAAGTGCTTTGACCTTGTTCATTCTGATGTCTGGACTGCTCCTTGTCTGTCTAGAGAGAATCACAAGTACTTTGTGACTTTTATTGATGAGAAGTCTAAGTACACTTGGGTGACACTGATCCAGTCTAAAGACAGAGTGCTTGAAGCTTTCAAGAATTTCCAGACCCATGTCCTCAACCATTTCAGTGCCAAAATCAAGATTCTTAGGTCAGATAATGGTGGAGAGTATACAAGTCAAGCTTTCAAGCAGTGTCTAGCTCAGCATGGGATCATACATCAGACAAGCTGTCCTTATACTCCACAACAAAATGGAGTAGCTGAGAGGAAGAATAGGCATTTGATGGAAGTGGCAAGGTCAATGATGTTCCATACTAATGTTCCAAAGAGGTTTTGGAGTGATGCTGTGATGGCTGCTTGTTATCTGATCAACAGGATTCCCACTAAGATTCTTAATGATTTGTCTCCATTTGAGGTACTAAACAACAACAAGCCCTCTTTGGATCATCTGCGTGTATTTGGATTTCTATGCTTTGTGTTGATACCAGGGGAACAGAGGAGCAAGTTAGATGCCAAAAGCTCAAAAGCTATGTTCATTGGATACTCTCCAACACAAAAGGGTTATAAGTGTTATGATCCAGTGGCAAGAAGGGTTCTAATATCAAGAGATGTGAAGTTTGTGGAGACTAAGGGTTATTATGATGAGAAGAGTTGGGATGAGGTGAAGAATCTATCTCAATCAGCCTCAGATAAAGCAATCAATTTGAGAAGGGTAATGGAAAGCCTTGGCATCAGTACACCAGAAGAGAGGGTTGTACCTGTTCATGAGACAAGACAAGGTCCTCACACCCCACCAAGTGAAGAGATGAATGAGGAGCCTGAAGATGAAGCTGTTGAGGTTACTCACCTTGATCCTGAAGGGGGGAACCAAACTGAACAACAACATGTACCACAAGGAAGTTCAGTTTCTCATGATCAAGATGAGCAAGAAGAAGGGTTAGTGGTGAATGATGATCAGTCTAAGGATGATGAGGAAGCACCAGCTGTGGATGGAAATGTTCAGACACAACCATTGAGAAGAAGTACCAGAATCCGAAATCCTCCTTCCAATTGGATCAACACACGAGTTTACTTCAACTCACAAGCAGTAGCTCATCCTATACAAGCAATGTGTTCTTTGGCTCAGTATCCACAAGAACATGTAGTGTTCATTGGTGAATTGGATCAGGAGTACATCCCAAGGACATATGAAGAAGCTATGGAGCACAAGGAGTGGAGAGATTCAGTTGGAAATGAAACCAATGCAATGACAGTAAATGATACTTGGTATAAAGCTGAGCTTCCTAAAGGCAAGAAAGCAGTGACAAGCCGTTGGATCTTCACCATCAAGTACAATGCTGATGGAACAGTAGAGAGGCGCAAGACAAGGCTAGTAGCAAGGGGGTTTACTCAGACATATGGGGAAGACTACCTTGATACTTTTGCACCTGTGGCCAAACTACACACCATAAGGATCATTCTCTCTTTAGCAGTCAACTTGGAGTGGGATCTATGGCAGATGGATGTAAAGAATGCCTTCCTACAAGGAGAGCTGGAAGATGAAGTCTACATGAGACCACCTCCTGGCCTAGAACACCTTGTCAAACCTGGAAATGTTCTTAGACTGAAGAAAGCTATCTATGGGTTGAAACAATCACCAAGGGCTTGGTATCACAAGCTCAGCACCACTCTCAATGGAAGAGGTTTTGTGAAGTCTGAAGCTGATCACACTCTCTTAACTCTCACCAGTCAAAGAGGAATTGTGGTGATCCTAGTGTATGTGGATGATATCATAATCACAGGGAGTGACAAGGAAGGTATCATCTTAACTAAAAGCTTTCTTAAAACCTCATTTGATATCAAAGACTTGGGTGAGTTAAAGTACTTCTTAGGAATTGAGATATGCCGGTCTAAAGAGGGACTGTGCTTATCCCAAAGGAAGTACACACTTGATTTGTTGAATGAGGCAGGTGATCTAGGAAGAAGAGCAGCCAAAACTCCACTAGAATATGGCTATAAGGTGTTGCGTGAGGGGGAGTTTGAGGACAAACCTTATGAAGATGTCAAGCACTATAGAAGAATGGTTGGAAAGCTCATCTACCTTACCATCACTAGACCAGACGTTTGTTTTGCAGTCAATCAAGTCAGTCAGCATATGCAAACACCCAAGATACATCACTGGAACATGGTGGAGAGGATCTTGAGATATCTAAGAGAAGCACCAGGACAAGGAGTATGGATGGGTTGCAACAAGAACACAGAGATTGTGGGGTATTGTGATGCAGATTTGGCTGGTGATAGAGTAGACAGGAGGTCTACAACAGGCTATTGCACTTTCATTGGAGGAAACTTAGTCACTTGGAAGAGCAAGAAGCAGAAGGTGGTATCATGTTCAAGTGCTGAGGCTGAATATAGAGCAATGAGGAAGATTACTAGTGAACTCATTTGGATCAAGAACCTGCTAAGAGACTTGGGTATAGAGACTACATCACCAATCACAATGCATTGTGATAATCAAGCTGCAATACACATAGCATCCAACAATGTGTTTCATGAGAGAACCAAACACATTGAGGTGGATTGTCATAAGGTCAGGCAGGCTGTGGAGCAAAGGATCATCCTACCATGCTATACAAGAAGTGAAGACCAGTTAGCTGATATCTTCACAAAGGCTGCAAGTACTAAAGTCTGTGAGTTCATTCATCCAAAGCTTGGACTCATAGACCTCACATGTCACTGATCTCCCCTCCATGAAGTGTTCTACTCTTTTTCCTTGGCTTGGGTTTTCTCCCAAGTGGTTTTACCTAGCTGAGGTTTTAATGAGGGAATGCTTCATGGCTTCCAAGCTTGACCAGTCCCTATGTTCAAGCTTGAGGGGGAGTGTTGACATGAAGACATCATGAGATAAAAGAAAATACAATCAGAAGAATAAGCAGTGTTTAAGTGAAGCTTGTGGAACAAGGTTGTCTGTACAACCTTGCCCTAACTTGGCGTGCAAGACAAGAGGAAGTGCCCTAACTTGGCGTGCAAGACAAGGGGAAGTGCTAAATGGATCAGAACTGGTTACCTTAACCAGAAAACTTTAGTCTGGTCACACCAAGACTATATGGACGTTGGAGACAACGAAAGAAGTCACATGTGAGCTGAAGAATTTGAATTTGAATTCTTGGGACCACTTCAGACCTGTCCCTTTCTCTGCTGCTGTCTGAGCCAATTTGGCTGTTTCTGATGTATTTGTTTATTATTTTCTCTTCTGTCTGCTTGCCTATTGTTTCCCTATTTATGGGTTGTTCCCATAACACATTAAGCAAGGAAATCATTTCTCTCCTTCTCTCTCTTTACATTTCGAAATTTCTTCTCTCTCTCTCTCTTGTTCTTCATGTTCTTCAGTTTCCAGCAAGTAAACTCTCTCTAAATCTCTTATTCTCACATTGACAAGGAGTGTCTCTTGTTCAACATCAATCCGGAACAAAGAGGAAGGCAAATTCCATTGCTGAAGCAGTGGAGAGTTGTTAGTCCTTGTGCCTAAAGCCAGTAGACTTAAGCGCAGCTGTTGGGAGTGATGTGCACCTTGTTCAATGAAGATGCACAAGGCAAGGTCATCACTGAACCTTAAGGAGGCCGGTGACCAGAGGGTACTTGAAGCTGAAGACATGAAGGTGGATCAGTGATTTAAGCGCAGCTGTTGGGGTGGTGTGCTCCAGGTTTAGAGGCTCATTGAGGCTCACTTTCAAGCTTGAACCTAGGCTCAATTCAAGCTTGAGGTGGGGAGTTGAGTGAGATACCTGATGATTTAAGTTCAAGACCTTGTTACTCCTAACCATTGCACCAAGAAAAGAAGATGAAGCCATCCGGGTTTAGACATTGGCAAGCCTAGACAAGAGGGTGGTCAAAGCACTCTTGGCTGTGTGAAGAAGAAGGTTACTCTACAATGCGTCTTCTGAAATGAGGTGGTTGAAGAGAAGACTGAGGCATCTACCAGCATTCCATTCAAGATGGCGAGTTCAAGAAGAGAGTGTGCAGTGGTGTGTTGATCAAGATCATGAAGCTGTCCTTCAAAGCTTGGGTCTTCCTAAAGACTCAGTCCCAAGCTTGAGGGGGAGTATCGAGAAGCTTCAATGATCTGTGAAGATGGAGTCCTTGGTGGTTATTCAAGAAAAAGACGCAACCAAGGCTGAGAATGTAGATAGTACCGAATGGAGTTTGTATTGGGTAAGCCGAGCCCTTAAACCCAATAGAAGGTTGGGTGAAAGGGGAGAGACCAAGATCAGTGTGGAATAAGCTAGATGAGCTCAAGAAGACTTAGTGGTGTGCAATGAAAGTCGGATGAGACTTTCATAACAGTGAGGGCCATGATCCAGGGTCTTTGTGTCCATCACAATGATCCAAGACACAAAGACCCACAGGCCAATCCTTTGGCCTTGAGGACTTTACTCTTTTTACATCATCAAGGTTTTATCCCAAAAGGGTTTTCCTTGGTGAGGTTTTTAATGAGGCAGCTCTTCAAGGTTCCAAGCTTGACTTAGGATAACCAGAGTCAAGCTTGAGGGGGAGTGTTAACTTGAAGAGATGCAAAGGAACTTATAAGAAATGACATGGAGCAAAGAAGTTGGAGTGTGTGAAGAGATCTTGTGCAACAAGAATGGAGAAGGCTGTGGGAAGCTGATAAGTATACAAGAGGCTACGAAACATCAAGGAGAAATCTAAGGAAGACATTGGGAAGATTTAGGGAAGAGATGGGATCAAATGGTCGATGCTTGGGAGAGGTGTACGGATGGCCGTACAGCCGTACAGACTGTACGGACCGTACGAATCCGTACAGACCAACCTCGACCCAAAAACATAAAGACTCGACCATTTGATCTTAGAAGATGGTTTGAGTCTTGGGAAAGTTAGGGCACAGTATGGGACCCTAAAATGACTCAGACTTGTAACCCAAGGAAGCTTCAAGACATGTGAGGCAAGGAAGGTTTAGGGTTTGAAGTGAAGATCAAAGACTTGGGACTAGAGAAAAGGTTTGGGCGAGTTAGAAGAGAAACCTTGGTATATTCGGCCAAGAGAGCTTCCTGGAAGGTTCTGAGGTATGGATAAGGTTATCCACTTACCAAAAGCAAAGGAAGAGCTTATGGATAACCTTATCCACTCGCCCAAAGCAAAGGAAGAGCACCAGCTATGGACAGCCTGTCCAAGCATGTGTGTATTCCTGGCCTAGTATTTTGAATTACTCTTGTTGACATCACATGCTTAGGTGTAGCCTTGTTGTAGCTCTCATCCCTCTATATATTGATCTATGTCGAGTTGTATCTCTCAAGGTAGTAAGGGGGAAAACCCCTCTCCACTTCTAAATGAAAAGCTTATTGTTTTTTGAATCAAAATCCTCCTTAGTCTACCCCTTTCTTAGTCTTATTAATCTATCGAAGTCTCCTTTAGTCTCTGGTTTTGATTCAAGTAAACACAAGCAAACCAGATCCTCTCTCGTTCATCATTTCGAGTTCTCTCTTACCCCAAAGGGGATTGTTCATCACACACAAACCTTTACTCTAAAAATCCAACTGGGTTTACTCAAACCTATAGTGAGAACTATCAAGATACCTTTGCTCCGGTTGAAAAGCTTCACACAATCAGTATAGTGTTATCAGTGGCAGTAAACCTTAAGTGGGGGCTTTGGAAAATGGATGGGAAGAATGTGTTTCTTCAAGGGGAACTTGAAGATGAGGTCTACATGTATCCTCCTCCTAGGTTAGAACACTTGGTAAAGGAAGGGAATGTTCTAAGGTTGAAGAAAGCTATCTATGGTCTCAAACAGTCGCCATGGGCATGGTAGAACAAGTTAAGCACCACCTTGAATGGGAGAGGCTTCAAGAAATCCGAACTCTACCACACTCTCTTCACCCTCACTACTCCCGCAGGTATTATTACCCTTCTAGTGTATGTTGATGATATGATCATCACTGGAAGTGACAAAGAAGGTATCCAAACTACTAAAGATTATCTAAATCTCTGTTTGAAATTAAAGACTTGGGAGAGATGAAATACTTCCTTTGAATAGAGATATGTAGATCCAAGGAAGGTTTATTTTTGTCTCAAAGAAAATATACACTTGATCTTTTGAAGGATGCAAGTATACAAGGAGGAAAGACAGTCAAGACACCCTTGGAGGATGGATACAAAGTTCGACATGAGGGGGAGATAGAATACAGTCAACCATTCCAAGATGGCAAGCTTTATAGAAAGCTTGTTGGTAAGTTGATTTACTTTACTATCACACGACCTGATATATGTTTTGCTGTGAACCAGGTAAGTCAACATATGCAAGGATCAAAGGAACATCATTGGAACATGGTGAACTGTCTTCTCATGTATCTGAATGGATCACCAGAGAAAGAAGTCAGGATGGGATGCAATGAGAGCACTGAAGTAGTTGTGTATTGTGATGCGGATCTTGCTAAAGATAGGATGGACAGGAAGTTAACTACTGGATATTGCACCTTTATTGGTGGGAACATGGTTACTTGGAAGAGAAAGAAGCAGAAGGTGGTCTCATTCTCTAGTGCTGAACCTATGTATATAGCAATGTTGAAGTTGACAAACGAGCTGGTATGGATCAAAGGCATACTGAAGCATTTGGGGAGTGAGCAGACCACACAAATAACAATGCATTGTGAGAACCAGGCAGCTATCCACATTGCCTCCAACTCGGTGTTTCATAAAAGAACGAAGCATATTGAAGTTGATTGCCAGAAGGTGAGGCAAATGATTGTATCTAGAGACATTCTACCTTTTTATACCATAAGTGAAGATCAACAAGCTGATGTGTCCACTAAGGCGGCTAGGCAGAAGACTATTGAGTCGATTCACACCAGACTTGGACTCATAGACCTCACCAAACGAGGTTGATCCTCTTGCCGTGGGGTTTTTACTCTTTTCCTTGTTGAGGTTTTATCCCTAAGGAGTTTTTCTTTGACAAGGTTTTTAATGAGGAAGATCTCATGGCATCCAAGTTTGACCGGTTCCCTTGGTCAAGCTTGAGAGGGAGTATTGAACAGAGGTGTTTAATTGATAGAGGAACACTGAAGGAATACAAAAGGTTTGGATTTGGGATGTCCGTACAAGTCCGTATAGAAAGGGCGTACAATGGTCGACCCAGATGATAAAGATCGAAAGTTACCCGAGGTAAATGTAACTCGACCAGAAGTTACATTTACCACTTACCAGCCCGACTCAAGGTTGATACCCATATAAGGAAGCGCAATTGACAGGTTAGCTCATGCGGCTAAGAAAGGAAGAGCATCTGGTCAAGATACCTTTGGCATCTCATGTGTGAAGGGTCTCGACCAAGCGTTTGAATTAGGCGCCTAAACGAGACTTGACTCCACATGCTTAGTCTTCTAACTGTTGAAACCTTATCCCTTTCTTACCCTAATCCTTTCTCTATATTGTGTAACCTCTGTCGAGTGATAATAAACAAGGAACTCATTTCTAACTCTCTTAGTCTCTCTAGTCTCTCTCGTTTAAAGCCGAAATGGGTTCTTAAGTCTAAATCTCTCAAAGTCTCATTCTTTAGTTTCAAATCTTCTCAGTCTCTTCTTTCTTTCATCCTTTTCTCAGATTCTACTCAAGATTTCACCAAAGACCCTTAGGTAGTCTACTGATGGCTTGTACATGTTTAGAACTTCAAAGGGAGCTTGATCTTGCAAGACCTTTGTGGGTGTGCGGTTGATCAGATAACAAACTGTAGCCACAACATCACTCAATAACCTATTTGCTACATTGGGTTGAAAAATCAGCGACCTTGCTACCTCCATAAGGTGGTGATTCTTGTTGTGATGAGGAGTTGAATATATATAAGGAGGAGGCTTAGAGGGTCTGATATGAAGAGAAAAAGAGATTGGAAGCTTAAGCTAGAAATGAGAAAGTGGTACAGACGGTACGGACTGTACGGCCGGCCGTACGGACCACTCGTCCAAGTCTACTCCAATTGCCTTAGAACACATTTTGGTAATGTGCAAAAATAGGGCAAGTTGTACAAACAAAGCTTGGTCCGTACAACAGAGTTACCACGGTGAAAAAGCTAAAAAGAGAAGACTTACCATGGGAAGGTCGAAGACATTACTTGGAAGAGAAGGTTTGGTCCGAGTAACCTTTAAGGCATAAGGGTGCCAAGAAGACCGTTTATGGATAATGCTTAGTCAAGCTAACCATTCGGGGCTAGCTGTAAGTGAGGAGCAGCTAGTCAAGATACCATTGGCACCCAGCCACCAGAGCCACTCGTTTGAACCAAGGGACGCGCCTAGACTTCTGTCCACATACTTGGTCTCTCTTCTCTTTACGAAAACATTTGTAATCCCCTCAATATATTGCAAAATCTCTCAATGAATAAAGTATATGATTCAGTCTCTCTTTTCTCTCTTTGTTCTTTGAGTTCATCATGATACTCACTCAAGTCTAAACAGATTCTCTTCTCATTATCTATTTTATCCGTTTAATCTATCATTTATATTCTTCTCTAAACATTTTTTGGCACGAGAGCCAGGTTGATCTATTTATGGGTTCTAATCTTGAGTGTTCTTCAGCTTCTTTCAAAGTTTAAAGCTTTATAGATCTGGGTAACTCAAGATGGAAGGAAACAAGGCGATGGTGATACCAGTGATTTTGAAGGGTAATGCTAACTACTTGTTGTGCTCGAAACTGGTGAAAACGGCAATAGGAAGCAAGGATTTGTGGAACCAGATCACGGATGGTCCTCCAAAACCGGTTGCTGAGGAAGAAGGAGGAGTCACTGAGCTGGCTCTTGCTGATGAAAACAAATGGGTACAAGAAGACATGACTGTTGTCACTGTGTTGCAAGCTTCTCTTGAGACATCGATCCTTGAAGCCTACAGATACTGTGAGACAGAAAAAGACCTGTGGGAGACACTCTAGAAGGTCTATGGGAGCACATCAAATCTGAGTAGTCTGTTTGAAGTAAAGAGGGCCATCAACACACTTGTGTAGGAAGAGATTGAGTTCACCAAGCATTAGGGAAGGTTCAGGGCCTTTTGGTCTAAACTTGATATCTTGAGGCTGAATACCATTGATCAGTGGATTATCATGGAAAGGTGAGAGCAAGATCAAGTCTTTGGCTTGTTGCTGACCATGAATCAAGTCTACAATGACATGATCAAGCATATCTTGAGGTCATCCACGTTACCATCTTTGGACGAGGTGTGTGCTAAGATCCAGAAGGAAGAGGGATGACAAGGATTTTTTGGAGGAAGGGGTGACCTATCCTTAGCAAACAAGGCTGAAGTCACTCAAGCAAACAAGGCAATGTACAAGCCTGAAGAAAAAAGGTATGGTGAGGAAAGAAGGTTTGGTGGGAACTGCGACTACTGCAAGAAGCCTGGACACAAAAGGAATCAGTGCTGGATACTTCACCCACATCTCAAACCAGCAAAGTATATGAAGGAGAGTGAGGCAAGGGCAAACCTTTAAACTGAAGCAAGTGAAGCCGGTCCTTCTGTTGATGGGACAAGCAAGAATGAAGGAGAAGTAAAGGCCCTAGCATCTCAACATACTTCTGGAAAGAGCTTAAAGCACGATCTGGTGAGAAGGTCAAAAATAGATGCTCTAATCAAAGCTCTTAAGGAGAATGTTAATTTACTCGGAAACACCCTTGGATACTCTTATGCTGCATTTAGGTTGACTGGTACTCATGATCATTCAAATGCTAGAAGTGAATATCTTAGTTCCTTTATTGCTGAAGTAGAATCATCTAAGTCCATGGATGCTTGCTTAAACAAACCTTTGATAGTTGATTCTGGTGCTTCACACCATATGATCAGTGATACTGCTCTTATAAAGGTTATAGAACCAGCTTATGGTGATGAGATGATTGCGAATGGTGATAGGATAGCAATAAAAGGGATTTGTAAATTGAACTTGTTTGATAAAAAGTCTAGAGCCTTTTACATGCTTGAATTCACTTCTAACTGACTATCTGTTAAAAAATGCACTACTGATTTGAAATGCAATGTTGTATTCAGTCCTAATGATGTGAAGTTTCAGGATATTGAGAGCAGTAAGTTGATTGGGAAGGGAGTAACCAAGGGAGACCTTTACATGCTTGAAAACATTACTGCTTTTCCTAGTTCTAGTTACTCATTTAGTTCTCTTTCCACTCTGAACAATGGTGCATTATGGCATGCTAAATTAGGTCATCCTCATGTTAGAGCCTTAAGCTTAATGTTACCAGGTGCCATGTTTAAAAATAATGAATGTAAAGCATGTATTTTGGGTAAACATTGTAAGATAGTTTTTCAGAAATCAAGAACTATATATGAAAATTGCATTGATCTTGTGCACTCTGATGTTTGGAGCGCTCCTTGTTTATTTAGAGAAAACTATAAGTATTTTGTCACATTCATAGATTAAAAATCTAAATACACCTGGATAACTCTCATTCAAACTAAGGATAGGGTGTTTGATACATTTATGAACTTTCAAGCTTATGTTTCTAACCATTATAATGCGAAGCTTAAAATATTCAGATCCGATAATGGTGGGGAATACACAAGCCATGCGTTCAAGCAACACTTACCTCAACATGGGATCCTACATCCAACGAGTTGTCCTTACACTCTTCAACAGAATGGAGTAGCAGAAAGGAAGAACATACATCTTATGGAAGTAGCTAGATCCATGATGTTTGAAAGCAATGTGCCCAAACGGTTCTGGAGTGATGCTGTGATGTCTGCTTGCTATCTAATCGATAGGATACCAACCAGATCCTCGAAGATATGTCGCCCTTTGAGGTTTTGAACAAGAGTAAGGCAACTCTCAACCATCTACGAGTATTCAAATGCTTGTGCTTTTTGCTAGTACATGGGGAAATGAGGAACAAACTTGAACCAAAGAGCACTAGGCCTATGTTTATTGGATACTACACAACATAGAAGGGATACAAATGCTGTGATCCGAAGGCAAGAAGGGTCTTGGTATCAAGGGATGTGAAGTTTGTGGAGTCAAAAGGATACTATGAAGAAAGAAGCAGGGAAGATCTAAAGGACCTATCTCAAGAATCTTATAAGGAAACAATCTTGAGGATATTTTTGGAAGGTCTTTGGATTAACTTAACCCATGATCAGAAGAGGCATGAAACCCCTAGTCCACCTGAAGCTTAAGAACCATCCCACCTTGATCATGAGGGGGGAAATGAAACTGAAGGTGAGATAGGTGAAAGTAGTCCTGGACCAGGGACACAGCCGAGTCCTGATCAAGGAAGGATGAATGAAGATCATTATCATGAGGAAGGGGAAAAGGATTCTGAAACAAATGAAGATCAGACTGAACCTGTGGTGGTTCCCTTGAGTAGAAGTACCAGGGTGAGAAACTCTCCATCAAATTAGGTGAAGACTAGGTATATTACAATGCTCAGGCTGTTGCTCATCTGAGTCAAGTTGTTTGCTCATTTGCTAGTGAGCATTGTGCTTTCATGACCAGCTTAGATGAAATTCACATACCAAGATCATATGAAGAAGCTATGACTGACAAGGAGTGGAGAAATTCAGTTACTGATGAAGCTGATGCCATGATTAAAAATGATACCTGGTATGAGAGTGAACTGCCAAAGGGGAAGAAGGCAATATCAAGTAGATGGATCTTCACGATCAAGTACTTTCCCAATGGGAAGGTTGACAGGAAGAAAACCAGACTGGTTACTATAAGGTTCACCTAAACATATGGAGAGGACTACATAGATACATTTTCTCCGGTTGCCAAACTTCATACCATTCGGATTGTCTTATCCATTGTAACCAATCTTGAATGTGGTTTGTGGCAAATAGATGTGAACAATGCCTTTCTTCAAGGTGAAATGGATGATGAAGTGCATAGGCATCCTCCACAAGGTTTGGAAGGGCTGGTTAAACCCCAGAATGTGCTAAGACTGAAGAAGGCTATCTATGGTCTAAAGCAATCTCTAAGAGCCTGGTACAACAAGTTGAGCACAACCTTGAATGGGCGAGGTTTTTGGAAGTCTGAGCTTGATCACACCCTTTTCACCCTTGCCACTGCCTCAGGTATAGTTTTCCTCCGAGTATAAGTTAATGATATCATCATAACTGGAAGTGACAAAGAAGGTATTCAAGCTACACAAGACTTTCCTTAATAGGGTTTTATCCCTAACGAGGGTTTTCCTTTGTAAGGTTTTTAATGAGGGAGAACTCATGGCCATTCCAAGCTTGACTAGTCCCTATGGTCAACCTTTAGGGGGAGCATTGTGATGAGGAGTTGAATATATAAAAGGAGGAGACTTAGAGGGTCTGATATGAAGACAAGAAGAGATTGGAAGATGAAGCTAGAAATGGGAAAGTGGTACGGACGTTACGGACGGTACGGACTGTACGGCCGTTCGTACGGACCACTTGACCAAGCCTACTCCAAATGGCCTTAGAACACATTTTGGTAATGTGCAAAAATAGGGCAAGTTGTACGGACAAGGCTTGGTCCGTACAACAGAGTTACCACGGCGAAAAAGCTAAAAGGAGAAGACTTACCATGGGAAGGTCGAATTCATTACTTGGAAGAGAAGGTTTGGTCCAAGTAACCTTTAAGGCATAAGGGCGCCAAGAAGACCGTTTATGGATAAGGCTCAGTCAAACTTACCAGCCGGTGCTAGCTGTAAAGTGAGGAGCATCTAGTCAAGATGCCATTTGCATCTAGCCACCAGAGCCACTCATTTGAACCAAAGGACGCACCTAGACTTCTGTCAACATACTTGGTCTCTCTTCTCTTTACTAAATCCCTTGTAACCCCCTCTATATATTGCAAACTCTCTCTATGAATAATGTATACGATTAAGTCTCCCTTTTCTATCTTTGTTCTTTGAGTTCATCATGATACTCACTCAAGTCTAAACCGTTTCTCTTCTAATTCTCTCTATTCTATCCGTTTAATCTATCATTTCTATTCTTCTCTAAATATTTTATTTCTTTCTCTCAGCAACACCATTATGTTGAGGAGTATAGGGATAACTGGTTTGGTGTGGGATCCCATGTTGAGCTAAGTGATCCTTGAATGCATGACTATTGTATTCCCCTCCATTATTTGATCTAAAGATTTTAAACTTAGCATGATAATGGTTAGTCACATATCATTGAAATTTCTTGAATGCATCAAGACCCTATCTTTTGAAGGTATGAGTGTTAACCATGTGTATTTGGATTTTTCATCAATGAATGTAACGAAATACTTATGATTATCTCTAGATATGCAATGCACACATACTTGCATCAATTCTCAAGGGGCCAACCTATTCACACCAAAATAATTATAGTTTTAGGTACTTCCCTTTCATAAGAAGATGGACATTGGCTTCTCATACTAACACCCCTCCTCAAGCTTGACTTGATAATGAGAGTATGTGGTCAGGCTTGGAAGATGAGACCCAGTGATGATCACCAATGCCCTGAGACCACAGCCCTCTTGGCTTGAATTGTGGCCTTTTATATTGAGTGTACTTCCTTTCCACCCTCTTGGCATCAGATAAGTCACTTCTGAGCAATCTCTCCACTTATCAATTCATCCTCTCAACCATCTTTGGAATTAATGGACACAATCAATGTCCAAAGATTTAATGGTCAGTTGGAAATCTCCATGGTCAGGAATATACATCATGTGTAGGCTCTAATCAACATGGGCAGCCTGTCAACAAACACTAAGACAAGCATCAATAGACAACAAGAGATCAGATCATGGGCTTTCACCAAGTATGATTTTAAAACACATTGCAAACAAGCAATGGGCAGATATCTTCATGATTCTATCCTAGCAACACTCTCTGAATCCTAATCAACAAGACAAAGCATTCAGGCAATAACACAATCAATTTTTCTAGGGATAGAAGTAAGACTATTCTTTCAAGACAGCTTAACTTCAAGACAGTTTAACAACCTTACACATATTCTAAACTAGATTGTGACAATAGATATTTAAGTAACCAGAGAGTATAACTAACCAGAGTATAAGTAGAGATTAGAGAATGATGTAACCAGAGTATTAGTAGAGATTAGAGAATGATGTAACCAGAGTATTAGTAGCCAGAGAATGGGAGAATGATGGAGAATAAGTGACCTGGAGAATTAAAGAATGAGAGAATAGAAAAAGAGAATTTTCTCAAGAGTTCGAATAGACATAGTTTTGCTTTGTTTTCTTGAGTTTTGCTTTGCAGCCAGAAGCATCTAATATTCATGAAGAGTATGGTGCTTTAGTAGCTGAAACACAATGGACAATTGGACAATCAATTTATCCACTGATCTTAGACTTGTGCTACTGAAATAACTCATGAACTGATGTTTTTTAAGCTTGTAATAAGAGAACCATTAGAAAAACACATGAACAAGTGTTTTCTGTGGCTTAGACAACAATGAAACCAATGTATCAAAACAGTTTGTCCACTGGTCAAAGAGATGCTCCATTATAAGTATATCTAATAAAATAAAATAAAAATTAAAGGACTCAAGCCCAAAACTGTATTCAAGCCTATTACCTATATATCTAGGGTTTTAGCTAAGATGGAGCTTATATAAATATGTGCAAGTGTCATTATGTTTAGTAACTTTGGCTGCGGTTCTAGCAGATTCTTTCTCATTTTATGAATCAATCAAAAACTCTTTTATATTGGTGACAACTCTTTGATATTGGTGACAACCCTTTGGTCTTCTTCTCTTTAGTTTCTTAGTCTTTCAATAAAGCTCTATGAGCTATTAGTATTTCAATAAATCTTTATAGAGCTAAAGTCTTTCTTGTTTATCAAATGTTATCATGGTATCAGATCTTCAGTCGGTTTATGGGTGTTCTTTCATCTTCTTGAGCTTTCTCAACTTATGCTTCAGTATATCGAGAGTTTGGTTTCAGGGGTCAAAATCTGAAGAAAAGAGGAGACTTTGCATTAAAACCCTCCCGTGACCTTGTATTACATCAATTGTGGAAGCTTTAATCAACCGGTACATATCTCAGATTTTTAGAAAGATGACCAGATCCAGAACTTCATCACTAATCTGGTTATAAGTGGTATGTATTTTTCTTTATATTCTAGATAGAACAAGTGAATGGCTGTTTGGTGGATGGAGAAGAACTTGATGGTTGGTTTGTTTGATACTCTCTGCTGCATGTTTAGACTATAGGATGGAACACATTAAGCAATGATGCAATAGGAGTGTATTGGGTTTTATTATAATAGTAACCAGTCTCTGGTTTTTCTCATGCACACAAGGTGCTCACTTAAATGCCAAAGCGAAAAAGTCTGAAGGTAAAATGCATATTGCATTTCGTTATTGAATGGAAGATAGTCAGTAGCTAGGATCCAAGTTGTTATGAGAAGGTCACTTTGTTATGAGACAAATTTTATAAACTTAAACGGGTCACAAAAGATCTCGGACTCTTTATGAGAAAAAATGGTCACAATGTACCTCTGAGTGAGATCGACTCGGCTCTCCAAATTCAGGAGAAACATCTGGGTGAAGCCATACGATACTCTCCAAGTATAGACCAATCAATCTCTTATATTTGGTGAATTGAAGATTACACCTTTAGCTCCATGTGATCATGCTTCCACTACTCATTTCACCAAGCCATCTGCATTTGTGATCAAACTCGGCTTCTTGCTTCCACTGACACCAAGTTTGCGGGGGAGTATTAAAGGACTCAAGCCCAAAACTGTATTCAAGCCCATTACCTATATATCCAGGGTTCTAGCTAAGATAGAGTTTATATAAATATGTGCAAGTGTCAATGTGTTTAGTAACTTTGGATGCGGTTCTACCAGCTTCTTTCTCATTTTATGAATCAATCGAAAACTCTTTTATCTTGGTGACAACTCTTTGGTCTTCTTCTCATTAGTTTCTTAGTCTTTCAATAAAACTCTATGAGCTATTATTCTTTCAATAAAGCTTTATAGAGCTAAAGTCTTTCTTGTTTATCAAATGTTATCATCAATGTGAGACCTCCTTATGTAGTCTTGATCATTGCTCCTGCTAGTGCTTCCTGTGTAGGCGACCAGAGACTTTCCAGATGTGATCATGGACGAGTTTGCCAATGAGAAAGATGAGAACATAGATGAGTCACCTGATGACACCATGGACCAGCCGTTTGATGATAATGCCTTAACCATTCCAGAAGGCCCCATGACCCATGCTAGAGCCAAGAAACTCAAGGAGACTATTGGAGGCTTACTTTCAACAACATTGCAACAAGAAGGAAGTTTTGGACAAGGTTTGATGATTCGAGATACCTTGACCACCTTTCAAGCTATCTCTACATAAAGACGAGTTAGTGTATAGTCAAGGCACTTTGTGTGTGCTTTTTACCTTGCTCTTGGTTTTGTCCCAAGTAATTTTACGGAGGAAGGTTTTTAACGAGGCCACAACTTGTCTTACACATCTCCTAGGTGCTATCTTGGTCCAAGACTAATGAAGACCCTATCTTATGTTATATTTTAGACTATGCTTTTATGCTATGTTTTTAAACTACAAGAGTACCATGTGCTTTTTATATCCTGGCTTTCCGAAGTCATTTCTGCTTGTACAAGGATATCGTATATATAAGTTTGGAAAAAACCCTAATAAGAACGAAGTAGTCTTTTATCGAAAACCCTTTTTCTCTCTTTTCTGTTGTCTTTGGTAAGTGAAGGTTTCTGGTGTGTAATATCCGGCTTTGGCTCTCTGATTTAGTGTGTATTATCTGGATCAGAAGCCTTGGAGTATCAAGAGTCAAGCCATCCCTCTTTTGTCACACAACAAACCACATGCCTGGAAGCAGATCGAGCCTTGTCTCTCTGTTTGCAAGGATTATCCCTTGTTATCTCTTCCCACAACCAGAGAAAGATCCTAGGATCATATTATGTGGTATCAGAGCAATCTCTGGAAGGGAAGTAATCGATTTCTCACTGTTTTTCGTTTTTGCCTTTTCATATTCTGCGGAGATTAGATCGATCTGTTGTATTTGTTATTGAAATCTGATAATTCTGAGAACTTTGATCATCTATCTGCTGTTGATTTCGTGTTGATCTAAGTTCTGTGTCGAAAATCTGCTAAATTAGGGGTTCTTTTATCTGATTTCTGTATTTAGACTCTTCGCATCCTTGATCAGAAAGTTATCGATTTGCTTTGATCTGTTTCTGGTTTGTGTTAAATTGAATCAGTCTGTTTGTTTTGTTGTGAATCTGCTCTATTCTTATTTTTATTACAAATCCAAGCCTTAAACTGAACTTAATTTCGTGACCTCTCTATATTCTCACAAGTTTAATCTGCTTAAATCTGTTCAGTATTGCTCAAGTTTGATTTGTACTTGTCTTTGGTTGAGTTCGAAATTGATCTGAGAATTATGTTTGATTTCGTTTTGAATCTAAGAACTCAACAAGAATGATAAACTGTTGCGTGAAGCATTCACGACTAGCATGGATAAAGTCTTCAAAGATCAACTGAGAAAATTCAGACAAGACATACATCAGAAAATGAAAAGCAGATCATCCAGAGATTAGTTTAAGCAAAGAGGGAATGATCAGTTGGAAAGAAACCAGAAGCATGCTGTTGTTAAGAAAGAAACTCCACAACAAAGAACGTTTGAACGAGACAAGTGGAGCACAGATCGAAACCAGCCAGCTGAGGCAAAGATTTATCCTTCAAACTCAGTTCAGAAACAGCCTGACAGCAAAAGATCACGTCCATCTAATACTTTTGGTTCATCTATCAAGAAACCAATCTGTTATAGCAAGGAGAAGACAATCTCTAATAGATTTACAGAAGATAAACAATTCTGTTTATTCGGTGAAAAGGATAAGGAGGCATTGTTACAAGTAATGATGGATGTGGAGAAGCAATTCAAAAGGTCCAACACAGCACGTCCAGACATAGAAGCACAGAACCAAGAGTCTTTCACTTATGTCTCAGAACTCCACTCAGCAGGCCTGTATCAGCAGCACAAGCTCAAGAAGATCAAGCCGAGATTCCAACAACCACCATTCAGAAGGATGATCAACCAGTAATGGACGACCTGGTTATTTTCAAACAGGATGTGATAGAAGAGGAGACACACAAGAAACCACAATCAGAGAGTGGATTTGGAGCAAATGATTGTGTTTGACTCATGTGATTTCCAAAAGACATTTTTGGCTACTTTTCTGATCAGTCCTTTTGCTTGGAACAACATTAGAGCTATGGAGCTTTTAAGAGATGAACTGGGATTGAAACATGTTGTATCTGAACCTGGAGGAGAGTTGTGGAATCACAGGAACAAGCTTATAATGATTGAGAAGAAATCAGCAACATAAACAATTGATTTTGGTGATCTTATATCCTCTGGAGAAAAGTTTTTGCACAGCTCAATTGGAAAGAAGTTTCACTATGAAACCAAATGGAGAATGCAGTCAAGTAATTCATGGATCCAACAAACCAGACCACGCAGAAAATGGCCACCTGATCATCAAGATATTGCTGGTTTTACAAAACATGTCAGTTTGGATATTTCCCAAGAGGAACTTATATCTGATTGTGCTGGAAAGTTACAGACCTACTCATGGAGACCTGGAGCATATGTCCACAAGATTATCATCCTTGGAGAGTGCTATGTTTGTGCTAAAACCAGCGGGGGTCATATGGAGTTTAATGATATACAAAACGCCTTGCTTCTCGATCATGTCAAGATATGGAAGCCACCAGATATGCATCAGCGTCAATACCATTGCAGAGATTATCAAACCATCATTGGAGATGAAGAAATCCCTAGAGAAAATGATGAAGGGATCAACGGATCAGGAGAAGAACTCATGTTTTCTTCTCAAGTCAAGGAGAAACCAACAGATAAACTTAATCTTCAACAAACTTCTCGAGGTATCTATCTAAACTCAAAGAAGAACATGAAACCTGATTTGCTTGCTGTTGGTACAAAACAAACTGTTTTGAGGTGTACACTTTTCAAAAAGAAGGATATAAGCTATGAATCAACCTCTCCCACATTCTTAGTCCTTCCTACATCTACAAGAAATCAGTGTGAGGCTGAAACCAATTTAGAGTTGCAAGTTACTGCTTCTACAACTCATGTAAGCCTTCACTTGCTTTATTCTAAATTATCTGAGTTTAGAACATCAGAATCCTATCAATGGTAACCAGGTAAGCATGCCAAGGTAAGTAATCATGTTTTCGAGAGTTCTTTTATTATTGATTACACAGATATGATGCACTTGCTTTTGTCAAGACAGCCATGTGCAGATTATGATGAAGCTTTGAAGCATACGAGGAGAAAGAACAAGCGTGAGGAAGACAAGCAATTCAAGCCACCTTATCTGGATCAGGATAAGCACCCGGACATCACTGGATTCATCCTCATCAAAGAAGCACCTCCAGATAAAACATACAAGCCAAAACTGAGCAGAAACATACATGGGATAAGACTCTTACTCTTTGATAAATTTTTATTTGCCAATTTCTTTTGTGTCAATGTATCAGGAGCAAGGAGAACCAAATGGATCAGCCCCTTCTACATATCTGAACCAGTCATCAATATTGCCTATCAAAGAGGCTTGCATGGTAAGTGTAATCTGATTCTAAACTTTGATGTTACTGACGTGGTCCCCTCTATTGCAGGTAAAACAGATTTGAGGAAAGATCTTTTTGAAGAGGGAGGGGATGATGTGATCATGAACGAGTTTGCCAACGAGGAAGATGAGAACATAGATGGGCCACCTGATGACACCATGGACCAGCCGTTTGATGATAATGCCTTAACCATTCCAGAATGCCCCATGACCCATGCTAGAGCCAAGAAACTCAAGGAGACCATTGGAGGCTTACTTGCAACAGCATTGCAACAAGAAGAAAGTTTTGGACAAGGTTTGATGATTCGAGATACCTTGACCACCTTTCAAGCTATCTCTACATAAAGATGAGTTAGTGTCTAGTAAAGGCACTTTGTGTGTGCTCTTTACCTTGCTTTTGGTTTTGTCCCAAGTTTTTTTACGGAGGAAGGTTTTCAACGAGGCCACAACTTGTCTTACACATCTCCTAGGTTCTATCTCGGTCCAAGACTAATGAAGATCGTATCTTATGTTATATTTTAGACTATGCTTTTATGCTATGTTTTTAAACTACAAGAGGACCATGTGCTTTTTATATCCTGGCTTTCCTAATTCCTTTGTGCTTGTACAAGGATCTCGTCTCTATAAGTTTGGATAAAACCCTAATAAGAACTAAGCAGTCTTTTATCGAAAACCCTTTTTCTCTCTTTTCTCTTGTCTTTGGCGAGTGAAGGTTTCTGGTGTGTAGTATCCGGCTTTGGCTCTAGTGTGTAATATCTGGATCAGAAGCCTTGGAGTATCAAGAGTCGAGCCATCCCTCTGGTGTCCCACAACAAACTACACTCCTTGAAGCAGATCGAGCCTTGTCTTTTTGTTTGCAAGGATTATCCGTTGTTATCTCTTCCCATAATATGGGAAGAATCCTAGGATCGTATTATTTCCATCACTAATTTACCTCTTATCACCATCATTTGCCTTGCTTGTACCAGCACCATTTAAACCTTCAGAGATGTGAGCTCTAGCCTCCCTCTCCTTCATGAACTTACCTGGCTTGAGATGTGGGTGAAGGATCCAACATTGACTCTTGTTGTGGCCATGCTTCTTGCAGTGATCATAGTTTCCATTGAACATCCTATCTTCATACTTGTTGTAAGTGTTGATATGAATAAATAAATGACAAGGAGAAATGTTGACATTGTTGACATAAAGACATCAAGAGATAAAAGACAATACAATCAGAAGAAGAAGCAGTGTTTAAGTGAAGCTTGTGGAACAAGGTTGTCCTATAACCTTTTCCTAACTTGGCAGGCAAGTCAAGAGGAAGTGCTAAATGGATCAGAACTGGTTACCTTAACAACAAGACTTCAATCTAGTCTCACCAAGACTATATGGACGTTGGAGACAAGAAAGAATTCACATGTGAGCTGAAGAATTTGAATCCTTGGGCCCACTTCAGAACTGTCCATTTCTCTGCTGCTGGCTGAGCCAATTTGGCTGTTTCTGATGTATTTGTTTATTATTTTATCTTTTGTCTGTTTCTCTATTGTTTCCCTATTTATGGGTTGTTCCCATAAATACATTAAGCAAAGAAATCATTTCTCTCCTTCTTTCTCTCTTTGAGTTTCAAAATCCCTCTCTCTCTCTCTTTCTTTCTCTTGTTCTTCATGTTCTTCACTCTCCAGCAGTAAAATACTTCTAAATATCTCAGTCTAACATGGTATCAGAGCATTAAGCTTCTTTCATTCCGCAAATCTCTATTGTTTCCACAAATCTCTTTTGTTTCTTTTCATTTTTTGTGTTCTTCACCCTTACCCACTGGTCCATAGCTACGTGATGATCTAAGTTCAAGACCTGGTTCCTCCTCACCATTGTACCAAGAAGAGAAGATTAAGCCATCGGGGTTTAGACATTTGAAAGTCTAGACAAGAGAGTGGTCAGAGCACTCTTGGCTGTGTGAAGAATAAGGTTATTGTACAAGCAGCTTCTGAAGTGAGGTGGTTGAAGAGAAGACTGAGGCATCTACCAGCATTCCATTCAAGATGGCGTGTTCAAGAAGAGAGTATGCAATGGTGTGTTGATCAGGATCATGAAGCTGTCCATCCAAGCTTGGGTCTTCTTAAAGACTCAGTCCCAAGCTTGAGGGGAAGTATTGAGAAGCTTCAATGATGTGTGAAGAGAAGATCCTTGGTGTTTATTCAAGAAGAAGAAGCAACCAAGGCTGAGTATGAAGATAGAGTTGTATCTGGTAATCCAAGAACTTAAACCCAACAGAAAGTTGGGTGAAAGGGGGAGATACCAAGATCCAGGGTCTTTATGTCCATCACAATGATCCAAGAAACAAAGACCCACTGGCCAATCCCTAGGCCTTGAAGGCTTTACTCTCTTTCCCTCATCAAAGTTTTATCCCAAAGTGTTTTCCTTGGTGGGGTTTTTTAATGAGGAAGCACTTCAGGGTTCCAAGCTTGACTTAGGATCACTAGATGTTGATTTGAGTAAATAAAGAAGAGGATGAGTTTGCTTAGTCTAAGAGATGAGATCAGGAGGAAGATGGTGCAAAGTTAGGGTGAGTGTACAGACAGTGCAGACTGTACGGCCGCCTATACGGACCACTCGACCCAAACCCACTTTATCTCGACCAAAATCATATTTTGTCTTGGGAAAAAAATAAGGCAAACTGTACGGATGGCCTTTGGCTGTACAGTTTATCATTTGTACCTTCCTGGGTTCAAACTTGAGTTACAAGGAATAAAGGAAGCTGAGGTAAATGCATGGGAGGTTAAAAGGAAGATGGAAGCCAGGTTGCTCATATCCTGGTATTTAGATCTGTTATTCTTCAGCTTCATTTCACTTTCAAATGTCCAAGCTTTCTGGGTTCTTTAAGGTCGATTAGAAAATGGAAGGAAGTAGGGTGATGATAACGGTTCCAGTTACTCTTAAATGTGGTGGAAACTACTTGTTGTGGTCTCAGTTAGTGAAGATCGCGGTTGGGAGCCAGGGTTTGTGGAGTCACATCTCTGATGGAGCTCCAAAACCAGTTGCTAATGAAGAATGAGGCGCAGGAGTGCTTGCTATTCCTGATCAACAAAAGTGGACCCAAGATGACATGATGGTTCTAACCATGATCCAAGGGTCTCTGGATCCACCCATACTGGAGGCATACAGCTACTGTGAGACGCCAATGGATCTGTAACACATCTAATCTAAGCCGGGTATGTAAGACCCGATCTGGCCTTACTGGCCACGGTCAAGCCTCACGTCTGGAGGATTCTTTTGATGTCAACAAAACGGATCAAAACTCATCAACGGGTCGTTCATAACTTTCCCACTGACCTTCCCCAAAACTGCCTCTTTGTTGTCTTCTCACCACTCTTGGTCTTTGATTGTTGATTCCGACCATGTCTCTGTATTTTCCCTTATTTACAGGATGTATAAGGAGTCTCAGGCGTGCCTCTGGGATCCACTCCAGTCGGACTTTCCTTCCCCAAACGATCCTCCTCTTCTTCTTGCTTAATCTCCACCATATCCACCTTTAAGCAGATTTCTTTCTCTCCTTTTGTCTCTCTGTCCCACGACTTGTACCTCTGTTTTTCCTATGGAAAATGATGATTATTTTCGTGCCCAGGGTTCTCTATATAAAGGAGAAGGCTGGTAACTTCCCTGGCCAAGGAGACACCATTTGGTGGGCAAATGGGCACCTTGGCCCATCGCACCCTTTCGGCCATAACTGCCTCTCCTTGTATCCATTCGCCTAAAACTGCCATATAGAAGTTCCTAGGTGATCCTGGACGCTTACAGAAGTCCTTGGGCTGAGCCCATACACTTCCCAAGCCATTGGCCCAATGGCCTAACCATAAGACTCAACCGGCTGACCCGACCACGGCCCGGACCGGTCCAACTGCCCGAGACCTTAACACTCCATCTAGCTGAGATGAGCTGATCCCCAGCTGACCCAGATGAGTGAGCTAGTCCATCCATCTCAGGGAGCTGACACACACTACTTGAGCTCCAAGTGAGCTCCGTCCAGCTGGTTGAGCTTCTTGTTCGCATCACCCAGCTTTGATACACTTCGTACAGCTTGATATATTCATCTTATTCAATCCTTCTAAGTCCCTTGGTCTATTTCCAGACCCAGACTTAGTTTTCTCATGATCCATTCTTATCATTGACTTCATAGAGCTTCACCTAGATGATAAAACATTGAGTGAGCTACCTCCAAGTTTCTCCTAGCTGGTCGAGCTTCTTCCGAGCTGCCCCGAGCTGGTCGAGCTTCCCCGCGGCCTCGTCCGGCTACCAGATGGTTTGTCCAGCTCCTTTGAGCTTGTTTCCTTCTACATTTGGTTAAGTCTCAATGTACTGAAGCCCTTAACCTTTCTTTTAGGCCATGGAACACTTGTCTTTAGGTCACATGACTTGACTGGTGCGTGTCCTTGCGCCATGGTCCGTCCCTATTATCTTACCCAGGATTGGGGGCATGACAAGTCTCCCCCACTTAATAGGGATTCGTCCTCGAATCCGGTCCAAGTGTATCTTCCTTAATGAACTGACCATACCACTCTGGTATTCAGCCTTCAACTTCATTTCTATCTTACTGAACCCGTCCTTGATCAGCCTTAAAACAAGTCTCCCCCACTTGATAGAGATTTATCCAAAAATCTTATCAAGTGGTCCATCTGGTTTTCGCTTATGGCATCCTTACTTGGCTACTCAACCATAGTCAAGGATCCATCAACCTCCGTATAAGTAATATCAAGTTTTAGTCTTTCCAAAAAAAACCACGACTTGGCCATATTGCGATCTTAGTCCACACTAGAATAGACCGTCTCAACCTGACTTATGTCCATCACCGGACTTTGTCATATTTCGATCCTGGTCCACTCAGGACGTGATCATATTCCGGTCCTGGTCCACTCAGGGACTCGACCGTGCCTTCCAGCCATAGGTCCATCTCCGAGTAGGTCGTGTCCTGATCCTCGTCCCTCACTGGACTTGATCATCTTTATCTCGATCCTAGTCAGTCCCGACTAGATCCCAAATGGACTCGATCGCATAAGTCAACCCTGGTCCCTTACTGGACTCGATTGTATACCGACCCTGGTCCCTAGCTCAGCCATCTCGGCAAGAGCCATGCGGTATGGACTTTTAGACATTGGGGCCGTCCCTGGTTCCAGTTCTATTATGAAACGGGTCCGTCCTGTCAGGGGGGACTCCCTGCAGCGCCCGAAACACATCCTCAAACTCACTGACCAGCGGCATCCCGTCTAGGTTACCACCCTTCACCATCTCCTTAGTGGCGATTGTGGCTATGTAAGCCTCACAATCTCTCTCTAGCATTCGTTCCGCTCGGACTGCTGAAACCACTACAACACTGGAGGCAGGTTTACTAATCTTGGAACCTGATCGGGGGTCTACACCCACTCCAAAACTGCACCTCTCCCGATGACAGTCTAAGGTGGCCCGATTCTTTCCAAGCCAGATCCGCAGGCGTTACCCTGTCTGTGATCAATACCAAGATCCGCAGGCATTACCCTGACTGTGATCAATACTAAGATCCGCAGGCCTTACCCTGACTGTGATCAAAACTCATATCCGCAGGCATTACCCTGACTGTGATTAATACTAAAATCCGCTGGCATTACCCTGACTGTGATCAATACTCAGATCCGCAGGCATTACCCTGACTGTGATCAATACCAAGATCATAGTCCATCCGGACTAGATCCAATTTGGACTCGTTCGAGTAAGCCAACCCTGGTCCTTCACCGGACTCGATTGCATACCGAACCTGGTCCACTCTCCCAGTTGAGTAGGACATCGTTTTGATAACACATTTGGAAAATGTCCCATACCATTATCCAAAGTGTCACACTTCCATGAATGTCCCATAACATCCACAAGAGTGTTTATAATATACCTCAATCCTCATCACACTGAGATACATAACGTATGCTAACTTGGTTTGGAACGGCCACCTAGGAATAACACTTAACCTCAGTAGAGTGCTGCACGTTTATTTCAACCTAAGCCACTCTCTGGTCCATGTTACTTCCCTTGTCCAGGTCGTCCATACAAAGGTCTTTCATTGCGTCCCTTTGCCCAATCCGTCTATTACTTCTTAATAACTAGATTGACCAACCTTTCTATTTCAGGATCTTGCCCTTGGATATCATATCTTGGCTAAGCCGGTTCACCTTAGAACTTTCGCGTTCACAAGCATGAAACCCAATCTTGCCTCAACTCCCACTTGGCGCACCACATCTAAGGTTCCAAGTCATCTTAGTTTTCAGAAATAATATCGGTTTGGAACTCAACATCTTTGAGCAATGTCCTTAACAGGATCAAGCATGCTCTGATACCAACTTGTAAGACCCGATCCGGCCTTCCTGGCCACGGTCAAGCCTCACGTCGCTCAGTCCTCTTCCAGACCGAACCTCTAAATTTTTCGCCCTTTATCTCTATTATCGCCCATAGGCGAGGGCTAACTTAGATCTTAGCTCAAGACTACCTTAGTCATTCCCTACCTTAGATCAGTTCAACTCATACGCAGCGGATTATACTACATTAACCATTGGTCTAAAACCAATCTAACACTTGTCCAATCTAATCGTCTATGCCTTGGTTAGTTCACTTAACTACCTTACAGCTTATAGATCGATCCTTACATGGTACAAGTCATACAATTCTGAGGTTCCATTCCCCTAAACCGTTCTACCAGCATCCTAGCAAGATACTACTTTATCCAAGTATTTGCTAAGTCATACCTTGGCCACATCCACGGATCTTATTAGCTCATCGGTCCAGCTGAATTATTTAGCTCATCCTCATAGCTGAATTAGCTAGTTCATCCAGCTCATCGAGCCAACTCACCTCAGCTAGCTAGATCCAAGCTAAGGCCAGCTGCCTCAGCTTGTTTAACTAGCTCATCCAGCTAGCTAAGCTGAATCACTTCACTGAGGTTCTATCTACTCTCTTTCAGCTGATAGAGTTACAAGTTAGCTGCTCCCAGCTCCCTGCCAACTCGTCCAACTCTCTTATACCTGTATAAAAATCTCCCCTTGGGTACTTAGTCATTCAACCAACCATCCCCACTGACCAAGTAACCTTTGGGAAGTCTTCAATGGTAAATGACATGCATCTGGCTCTTCTCAGCTCATGCATCATCCTTATGCTTTGTAGAATATGATACCAAGTCCCTCTCTTGGACTAACAATACTCATCAGATCCTAAGTCAATCAACCAACCACCCCACATGACTCAGACCTGATGAGTCTTCACACATACCTAACCGGCCATGGAACATGTCTCATTGAACCTGATCAGTCTTGCTCTAACAACCGATGCATCCTTTGATCAATCAGATCAGACACCTTGACCCATCATCTATGGATTAGGTCGTTCATCCTTGCCCAGATCAGATAATACACGGCATTCCTTGATTAACCACACCAGCTCAATGCTTGTGACCCACGCCACCCAGAGCCAACCTTACCCTCAGGTACCAGTATGACAACAAGCATACATGTTCTATAACCACTCAAGCACAATCAATACATATTAATTCGATAACCTAGTATCCAGTTCTAGCAGTTGCATGGTTCCATTCACCTAGAACTAGTTCCTGCCCAAAATGGGCCATTTTCAAAAGTGCTCCAAAAACTAATTAAAATTCATGATAATTCATGATAAATCACCACTAAGAGAAATCCATAATCAAAATCCACAGAAGAAATCACTTACCTATAGATTTCGACCAAACAGCCCTAGAACCCTAGAAATGGACCTTTTCAAAAGTGATCCTAAAACCAATTAAAATTCATGACAATTCATGATAAATCCTAACTATAAGGAATCCATGGTCGGATTCACCAGAAACCTCCCCGAGCACTAAGATCCGACCCAAACAGCCCAAGGACCAAACTATGGTTTTTGACCAAATCAAGTCCAAATCGTGTCTAGTCTTTTCAAATAATTCTTATAAATCCTAAAACATCTATCCTCAAGTTTTTAAGCCAAACAAACACATATAGAGTTGTTTGGGATCATGGAACTCATTACTGGCTGATAAACTGTCCAATGGAACCAGCCTTATGCTTGGTCCATGGGAAGGCCGTTCTGATCACAAAACTCTCATAAAAATATCAGGAGAGGAAGATATAAAAAGTAGAAAAACAGAAATGGGCGTGATCAGAGTTTCAGAGATCATAAACCACATGTTCTCACAAAATGGTCCATGCCCTTGGTTTACATGATCCACACCACTGACCTTAAAGGATCGATCCTTCTGGCCACGATCCTTCTCCTTCTCTGACCATTTTCATGTGTTATCAGACTCTGGAGAATTCTTTTGATGTCAACAAAACGGATCAAAACTCATCAATGGGTCGTTCATAACTTTCCCACTGACCTTCCCCAAAACTGCCTCTTTGTTGTCTTCTCACCACTCTTGGTCTTTGATTGTTGATTCCGACCATGTCTCTGTATTTTCCCTTATTTACAGGATGTATAAGGAGTCTCAGGCGTGCCTCTGGGATCCACTCCAGTCGGACTTTCCTTCCCCAAACGATCCTCCTCTTCTTCTTGCTTAATCTCCACCATATCCACCTTTAAGCAGATTTCTGTCTCTCCTTTTGTCTCTCTGTCCCACGACTTGTACCTATGTTTTTCCTATGGAAAATGATGGTTATTTTCGTGCCCAGGGTTCTCTATATAAAGGAGAAGGCTGGTAACTTCCCTGGCCAAGGAGACACCGTTTGGTGGGCAAATGGGCACCTTTTGGCCCATCGCACCCTTTCGGTCATAACTGCCTCTCCTTGTATCCATTCGCCTATAACTGCCATATAGAAGTTCATAGGTGATCCTGGACGCTTACAGAAGTCATTGGGCCGAGCCCATACACTTCCCAAGCCATTGGCCCAATGGCCTAACCATAAGACTCAATCGGCTGACCCGACCACAGCCCGGACCGGTCCAACTGCTCGAGACCTTAACACTCCGTCTAGCTGAGATGAGCTGATCCCCATCTGACCCAGCTGAGTGAGCTAGTCCATCCATATCAGGGAGCTGACACACACTACTTGAGCTCCAAGTGAGCTCCGTCCATCTGGTTGAGCTTCTTGTTCGCATCACCCAGCTTTGATACACTTCGTACAGCTTGATATCTTCATCTTATTCAATCCTTCTAAGTCCCTTGGTCTATTTCCAGACCTAGACTTAGTTTTCTCATGATCCATTCTTATCATTGACTTCATAGAGCTTCACTTAGATGATAAAACATTAAGTGATCTACCTCCAAGTTTCTCCTAGCTGGTCGAGCTTCTTCCGAGCTGCCCCGAGCTGGTCGAGCTTCCCCGCGGCCTCGTCCGGCTACCAGATGGTTTGTCCAGCTCCTTTGAGCTTGTTTCCTTCTACATTTGGTTAAGTCTCAATGTCTTGAAGCCCTTAACCTTTTTTTAGGCCATGGAACACTTGTCTTTAGGTCACATGACTTGACTGGTGCGTGTCCTTGCGCCATGGTCCGTCCCTGTTATCTTACCCAGGATTGGGGACATGACAGGGTATTTGAACTCAAGAAAGCTATCAATACTCTTGCTGAAAAATAAGTGGAGTTTACCAAACACTTTGGGAAGTTCAGGGCCTTATGGTCCGAACTGGAGATGCTCAGGCCAAACACAAACGATCAAGACATCCTTAGGGAGAGGTGTGAACAAGACCAGGTGTTTTTGTTTCTTCTAACACTGAATCCTGCCTTCAACAATTTAATTAAGCACATACTAAGGTCCTCAAAGCTTCCAAATTTGGAGGAAGTGTGTGCTCAAATACAGAAGGAGGAATGGTCCTTAGGGTTGTTTGGTGGTAAGGGGGAACTGTCCCTGGCCAACAAAGCTGAGGCTGTCCAAGCTAACAAAGCTATGTACAGGCATGATGAAAGAAGAGGTGGTGAGGATAGAAGGTTTGGAGGCAACTGTGACCATTACAAGAAGCCGGGTCATAAGAAGAGCCAGTTTTTGATACTTCATCTCCATCTCAAGCCGGCAAAGTTCATTTGAGGCAAGTGAAGCTGGTTCATTTGGAACTGGTTCAACAACGCGTGAAGGGGAAGGAAAGGCCTGGCATCTCAGCACACACCCTTGAAGAGCATGCAGCATGATCTGATCATGAGGTCAGACATTGATGCCCTCATCAAAGCTTTCAAGGAGAATGGTAATGTAGCTGGTAACCCTCTAGGGTACTCCTCTACTGCTAATAATATGACTAGTATCCCTGATTAATTTCACACTAGAAATGAGTCATATACTGCTGCATCTCAATTGCTTAAGAACCTTGATCATTGAGGACATAAGATGAAGTCGCCTACTACTTATTCTGCTCATAACATTGTTAAACCCCCAATAGTTGATTCAGGAGCATCTCACCATATGATAAGTGTTTATAGTATCATAAAAGACATACAACCAGCCCATGGTCATGTAATGATTGCTAATCGTGATAGAGTAGCAACAAGAATAGTAGGCAAACTGAAACTGTCTGACAATGATTTCAAAGCCTTTTATATGCTTGAATTCACATATAATCTCTTTTCAGTGAAGAAATGCACTACTGATTTGAATTGTCATGTCATATTCTTTCCTAATTATGTGAAGTTTCAGGATATTGAGAGTCATAAGTTGATCAGAAAGGGAGTAACAAAAGGAGACCTTTATATGCTTGAAGACACTGCTCATGTTTCTGATTTTAAATACTCGTTTACTTCTACTTCTGTGTTGAATAATGATGCATTATGGCATTCTAGATTAGGCCATCCTCATGTTAGATCTCTATGCTTAATGTTACCAGGTGTCATGTATAAGAATAATGAATGTGAAGCATGTATCTTGGGTAAACATTGTAAGGCAAATTTTTTTCAGAAATCAACAACTCTTTATGAAAAGTGTTTTGATCTTATGCATTCAGATATGTGGACTGCTCCTTGTTTATCTAGGGAAAATTACAAGTACTTTGTAGCATTCATTGATGAAAAATCGAAATACACATGGATAACACTTATTCAAACTAAGGATAGGGTGCTTGATGCATCTGGAAACTTTCAAGATTATATGATTAACCATTACAATGCCAAGATTAAGATTTTCAGGTCTGATAATGGTGGTGAGTACACAAGCCTGGCGTTCAAGCAACATCTAGTTCAACATGGGATCCTACATCAGACAAGCTGCCCTTACACACCCCCAACAAAATGGAGTTGCAGAAAGGAAGAACATGCACCTTATGGAAGTAGCTAGATCCATCATGTTCCAGTCAAGTGTTCCCAAAAGGTTTTGGAGTGATGATGTGGTGTTTGCATGCTATCTGATCAACAAGACACCAACAAGAGTACTGGATGACTATTGATGAGACTATGGACCAGCATACTAATGAAGAAGAGGTGTACGTGGATGATCCACCTGATGACACTATGGACCAGATGATTGATGATAATGTCTTAACCATTCCAGAAGTCCCATGACCCGTGCTAGAGCCAAGAAACTCAAGAAGATCATTGGAGGTTTACTTACCACAACATTGCAACAAGAAGAATGTTTTGGACAAGGTTTGATGATTCGAGATACCTTGACCACCATTCAACCTATCTCTTCATCAAGCTAAGTTAGCAACTAGGCAAGGCACTTTTTGTGTGCTCTTTTCCTTGCTCTTGGTTTTGTCCCAAAGTGGTTTTACGGTGGAAGATTTTTAATGAGGCCACAACTTCTCTTACATATCCCATAGGTGATATCTCGGTCCAAGACTACTAAGGAAGACCCAACCTTATGTTATATTTATCCTATGCTTTTTATTTCATGTTTTAGTTTTTCAAAATCTCATTAAGTAAGACGCGTTCTCTTTTAGTCTCTTTGTTTTCCCGAGACCTTATGCATGTACAAGGATCTCTCTATATATTTGGGTATAAAACCCTTCTATCAATCAAGCAACCTTTTATCAATCTCTCTCTCGTGTTCTCTGTTCTCTTTGAGTCCAAGAATCCTCTGGTGTGTCATATCTAAAAACCTAAATGGCTTCTACTGTGTGTGTAATATCCAATCTAGTTGCCTAGGAGTATCATTAGGTCTTTCCACAACCTATTGTGTTACCAATTGACCCACAACCTTGAAGAACTTGAGTCTACGATTCGTCCTTGCAAGGATCTATCACCCATCGACCGGAGAAGCATCCTAGGAGTGTATTATGTGGTATCAGAGCACCTCGGGTTAAAGGAAGTACTCGAATCCTCTTAGTTTTCTTTTGATGGGTTCATAATTTACTGAGTTTTTGATCGATCTATACTTTGTGATCGAAAACTGATGAGATCCGATTGTTTTGATCCTGAATCTGATGGTGTCTGTTCGTTTACGTGTTGAGATTGATGTGATTCTGTGTTTTGTTGTCAAAAACTGAGGAAAGTTTGTTGCTTTTGATTCTAATAAGTGATCTCTTCGGATTTCTTGTGTTCTACTTTACAAGTTTGATCAATTCGATATTTATTTGTGTTGTATTGGAATCGATTATTTGTTTTGTGAATCCGTTTCCATTTAATCAAGTTTATTATCCTATTTTTTCGATTTGATCTAATAATTATTCTAGGAAAAGTTTGAATTCAAAAACCATATTGATCAAGTTGTTGTATCGAATGTTCCCTTGCTTGATCTTGTTTGTTTCTTTGTAATTATCTGTGATTCGCCCTTGGGCTCTTTTCTGGGCTAGTCCGGATGAACAAGTTGATATGAGAACAAATGACCGAACAACTACACCAAACTATGGTAACTACCATGGCTGAGACGATGAAACTTAGCATGAAGGAACTTCGTGATGAACTGAGGCAAGAGATTAGATAAGCCACTGGTCAAGGCCATAGCCATGAATCAAGAAGAGAAAGAGGCCATCAAACCCAATAAGAGCAAGAAAAGTCAAGGAGAAACCGAAGAAAACATGCTAGTTCTCAAGAAACTGACAACTACTATGAACGCAATCATAGTTCGTCTTCTAGAGATAGTAGGAGGAGGCAGAGGCGTAATCATGATGGTAGGAGACACCAAAGGGATGAACTTTCTGGGCTAAAGCTTAAGATACCTCCTTTCCATGGCAAGGATGATCTGGATGCCTATTTGGAGTGGAAAAAGAAGATTGAGCTGGTCTTTAATTGTCAGCAGTATACTCAAGCTCAAAAGATCCAAATAGTAGCTACCGAGTTCTATGACTATGAATGGAGCTGGTGGGATCAGTTGGTGACCACTAGAAGATGGAACCAGGAGTATCCGATTGAATTATGGCAAGAGATGAAATCCATCATGCGCAAAAGGTTTGTTCCAAGACACTATCAGCGTGATCTACATCAAAAACTAAGGAAGCTTACCCAAGCATCAAAGACAGTAGAAGAATACTATCAAGAGATGGAGCTACTTATGTTGAGGGCAAGTATTTTGGAAGATAGAGAAGCCACCATGTCTCGGTTTGTAGGAGGACTCAACAGCGATATTAAAGACAATGTGGAGATGCAACATTATGTTGAGTTAGAAGAGATGTTGCACAAAGCTATCTTTTCTGGAGAAACAACTCAAGAGAAAGGGATACTCTCGTGCTGCTATGGAACTTCAAGGTTTCAAACACCAAAAGAGGAGAAGGTAGCCTACACTAAGGAGAGCAAGCCATATCCTAAAGAATAAGTGAAACCAAGTGCCATCTTTGGGGAGGATAAAGGGAAGGCCGAAGCTACCATTTCAAGAGATAGAGATGTTAAGTGCTTCAAATGTCAAGGAAGAGGACATTATGCCAACGAGTGTACCAACAAATGGATCATGATCTTACTTGAGAATGGAGAGTATGAGTCTGAGGACTATAGATCCGAGCATGATCATGAGCATTCTGCAGGAGAATATGAAGAAGAAGAACCAGTAAAAGGAAGATTGTTGGTAGCCATAAGACTCTTAAACCTAAAAACAAAGATCGAGGAGCTAGAGCAACGTGAAAACCTTTTCTATACAAGGTGTTTGGTACAAGGCAAGGTTTGTAGTCTCATTATAGAAGGTGGAAGCTGTGTGAATATTGTTATTGAGAATATGGTCCAGAAGTTGGGGTTAAACGTCCAGAGACATCCAAAGCCTTACTGGTTGCAATGGCTTAATGAGGAAGGTGAAATGAAGGTTTCCCATCAAGTGATGGTTCCTATATACATTGGAAGGTATGAAGATGAGGTTCTATGTGATATATTACCTATGGAAGCTAGCCACAAACTTCTTGGACGGCCATGGAAATCGGATAGAAGTGTGATACATGATGGGTTCTCTAACAAGCATTCCTTTGAGTTCAAAGGCCGCAAGACAGTCTTGGTTTGCTTATCACCAAAAGAAGTTCAACAAGATCAACTTCAGCTTCAAAAGAAGAAGAGCATTGACCTCAAACAAGTTGGAAATAAGCATCACAACTTCTATGCCAAAACCAGTGACATCAGAAGATCCCTCTACTCTAATCAACCCGTTTTATTGCTTCTTTTTAAAGAAACTCTTTTGAACTTAAATGATCTTAAACCAGAGTGATCTTAAACCAGAGTATCCGAGTGAAATGGTTTCTATTTTGCAGGAGTTTCAAAACGTGTTCCTCAAAGACAATCCTATTGGTTTGCCTCCAATGTGTGGGATTGAGAATCAGATGATTTTGTTCCTGGATCAACACTTCCAAACCGAACAGCATAAAGAACTAATCCGGTTGAAACCAAGGAGTTGCAAAGCCAAGTGGATGAACTGATGGAGAAAGGCCACATCCGTGAAAGTATGAGCCCATGTTCTGTTCTTGTCCTCCTCGTGCCTAAGAAGGATGGAAGTTGGTGAATGTGTGTTGATTGTAGAGCAATCAACAACATCACAGTGAAGTATTGACACCCTATTCCTAGATTAGATGATATGCTTGACGAATTTTATGGTTCTTTCATCTTTTTAAGATAGATTTAAAGAGTGGATATCATCAAATCAGAATGAAATAAGGAGATGAATGGAAGACTGCATTTAAAATTAAACATGGATTGTATGAATGGTTGTTATGCCATTTGGATTGACAAATTCACCTAATACTTTCATGAGGTTAATGAATCATGTCCTTAGGTCATTCATTGGCATCTTGTAGTTGTGTATTTTGATGATATCCTAGATTATAGCAAGTGTCTAGAAGAGCATATAGAACATCTTAGGGTCGTCCTTAATGTGCTAAGGAAAGAAAAGCTTTATGCTAATCTAAAGAAGTGTACATTTTGTATGGATAACTTGGTTTTTCTAGGCTTTGTAGTTAGTGCAGATGGTGTCAAGTTGATCAAGAAAAGATCAAAGCAATTCAAGGATGGCCAAGTCCAACTACTGGGGGGAAGTGATAAGTTTTCCTGGACTAGTTGGCTTCTATAGGCGCTTTGTAAAGGACTTCCGTGAAAGTTTTACTAAGTTATGGTTGTGTAAGTGAGAAGAACTCCAATAGGGACGATGACAACTTTTCTTGGTCGAAATGAGAGTGAGCCTGATGTGAGGGAGAGTAAACGAGAGACTATGGTTTTGGGAGACTATGGAGAGATTAGAGAGACTAAGAGTTTGTGAAGAGGAAAGGGGAGAACCCCCTATTCTGCGTACTATTTAACTCGACATTACATGGCTTAAATAGAGAAATGACAATACATTAGGGATTACAAGGAATTCAACAAGCATGTGAAGTCAAGGGAAGAAGGGAGCCTCTTTTTTAATTGTGTTGCTGAGAATCTTAACATGCTTGGACAGCCTGGATCAGTCGGGCCAAGCCTAAGGTTTACTTGGCCAAAAACCATCCAACACGCCTCATGTAATTGTCAATAGACCGGTCCACATTCAGCTCTTCGTTTCCAGTCTAGATAAGGCTCTTCCTTATCCACAAACGGTAAGCAGCAAAGGTATCTCGCCTGATCCCCACAAGATGCCATCTAGATACGTTCTTCTTCCTTTCTTCTTTCTAGGGTTATTCTTGCCTTGTGCATCAAGCTTCACCATGGGAGTGTACGGATTAGGGTTTGGTCCGTACACTTTTTGCCCTATTTTTGCAAATAAACAAAACATCCTCATTTGGTCGAATGTAAAGTTTTCGGGTCGACATCGTCCATATGGTCCGTATATTCCGTACGGTACTGACACCCTAACTTTGTACATCGATCAAATGACTCCAAACTTCACCCAAGTCTTCCTTCTTCATTGTAACCCCTTTCTGAACCTCTTTCTAGCTCAGCATTGCCTTCTGGACCTTCCATAGTTCTAGACAGAACTTCCACAATGGTTTGGTCCTTTCTTTGCCCTTAACCTTTATTGATTGATTTATCACTTCAGGTTTAACACTGCCCCTCAAGGTTGAATCTATAGATCTTGAGTCAAGCTTGGAACCCTGAAGTCACTGCTCATTAAAAACCTTATCAAAGAAAACCCTCATTAGGTATAAAACCTTAATAAGGAAAAGAGTAAGCTCCTTCAAGGCCTAGGGATTGGCCGTTGAGTTCTTTGTGTCTCAACCAGTGTGGTGGAAACAAAGAACTCTTGATCATGGTCTAACTGGGGCATCAATGATCTACATCTCTTGCACACTCATCATACTTCTCTTGGCCTCTTCATAGACCCGATTTGGGTCCTTGATCATCTTCTTTGAGGCTCAAGCCATGGTATTCTTCATCTCAGCATGATCTTGGTCTCTCTCTCTTTCACATATCCTTCTGATAGGTTCAAGTGCTCAGACACACCAGATATTCCTTGATAGAGCCAGTACCTGATACATCATTCCGCAAGTGTATCAGTCCTCAAGAAATAAACATATCATGATTGTATATAAAGATTAGATCAGGTTTACTCCCTTGTTTAAATGGTGAAGAGTGGCTTGCTTTCACCAGCCACTTTAACCCCTCACTGCTAGAACTCCTCTCGGATCACTGAAGCTCTTCAACACTCACCCTCAAGCTTGAGACCTCATAAATGAACATGCTTGGACGGTTTGATGCTTCATGATCCGGACTGAACAAACCATTGCAATGTTCCTTCATCACTCGCCAACTTGATGGACTGCTGCTTGATCCCTCAGCTATCTCTTCAACCACCTCACACTAGAAGCTGCATTGATAGAGTAGCCTTCTTCATACATAGACATGACTTCTCTGAACAATCTCTTGACTAGGAATGCCTCTGTCTAGCCCCGGTTGGCTCCTTCTTCAGTTTGCTTGCAATGGTAAGGAGGAACACATGTCACTGTACTTAGGATAATCAGGTAGCTCACTTAACTCCCCTCCTCAAGCTTGGATTGAGTCTAGGTCCAAGCTTGAAGTGAGCCGTTTGAGCTATAAGATCAGGAGTGCAACATCCCAAGGACTACACATACAACCACTGATTAACCCTTCCTTTCAGTACCAATGCCTTAAGGTAACCAGTCTCCTCAAGAATTAGGTGATGACCTCTCTCCTTGTGTGTCCAAACACACACACCAGCGACCACTCTCCATTGCTCTAATAATGGGCACTGCCTTCCTCTTGAACCCGGATTGATGATGAACTGGAAACCCTTCTGAAACATCACTTAAACTCCAAGAAATATAAGACACAAGCATTGGGATCAAACCTTGACTAATCATCAAGTTTGATCGCTAATGTCACAAGATTTACAACAGATTAAACTAGACATTATCAAGTTCTAATCTTTGCAGGTTCCCTCGCTAATGTCACAAGCAGGATTTTAAAACTCTTTAATCTGCATCTGACATGAATCTTGATGCATCAATTTAAGGCAGAAATAAGGATGACAATATGCAATAACCTTAACCAGTCTCTAACTCATGAACGCAATCAGTTTAGATAATCAAATACACATTCATTTAGAGCTGGGATTAAGTACTATTTTCAAAAGACAAAGCAAGACTTTTTAAACACTTCAACAACCTTAGGCGATTTCATTTCATGAAAGCAAGTAGGTTTAGACATACTACTAACTCCCTAACAAGCTTCACTAGAATCAGGTTAAGCACTTTCTCAAACAAAAAGGAAGACTCTTTAAGCATCATGGGACAGATTCTAAATCCATTTCATTTCATTTAGTAATCTTAAACATATCCTTAGGTTATTCAACTCAACACACCACACAACCAATCATTATCACACTCAATATCAAGAAGGGACAGTAATAGCTTACAACCAAGGAACCGGATTGATTCCTTGAACCTCTAATGGCTTAAAGGTTTGGACTTTGTTGGATCTGAGAGTATGGATCGTCACCCACCTCCTTCTTCTTCAGTCTAGGACCACCTTCTTGGATCTCCAACTCAAAAGACCCCTCCTTTCTTCATACTAACAGCTCGCTCTTCTGGATAGTCTTCTTTTGAACCCGTATGAACATGACTCTTGGACAAAATGGTTCTGGATGAGGTTCATGACTCCTCTCCATACACCTTTGCTTCCAACAAGGCTCCATCATCTGGTACAGACAGGAACGGCTGAGAGACAAGGAGAACACTCCACGGATTCAAGCTTCTTCTTCTTCCAGAAACAGATCTCGGATGGATGTGTCTTCAAGGTTTGGTTTTGAGCTGAGAAATAAGTGTCAGGTTTGCGAAAGCTTTAAGCTCAGGTTCTGATGAACCTGGCTCTGATACCATGAAAGTTTTACAGAGCTATGGTTGTGTAAGTGAGAGGAACCCAATGAGTAAGATGAGAACTTGTCTTGGTCGAAACGAGAGTGAGACTGATGAGAGGGAGAGTAAACGAGAGATTATGGTTGTGGGAGACTAGAGAGAGATTAGAGAGAGACTAAGAGGTTGTGAAGAGGAAAGCGGGGAACCCCCTATTCTGTGTACTATTCAACTTGACATTACATGGCTTATATAGAGAAATGACAATACATTAGGGATTACAAGGAATTCAACAAGTATGTGAAGTCAATGGAAGAAGGGAGCCTCCTTTTAATTGTGTTGTTGAGAATCTTCACATGCTTGGACAGCCTGGATCAGTCTGGCCGAGCATAAGGTTTACTTGGCCAGAAACCATCCAACACGCCTCATGTATCTGTCCATAGACCAGTCCACATTCAGCTCCTCCTTTCTATTCTGGATAAGGCTCTTCCTTATCCACAAACGGTAAGCAGCAAAGGTGTCTCGCCTGATCCCCTCAAGATGCCATCTGGATACCTTCTTCTTCCTTTCTTCTTTCTTGGGTTCTTCTTGCCTTCTCCATCAAGCTTCACCATAGGAGTGTACGGATTAGGTTTTGGTATGTACACTTTTCGCCCTATTTTTGCACAAACCCAAAACATTCTCATTTGGTCGAATCTAAAGTTTTTGGGTCGACCTCGTCCGTACGGTCCGTACGGCCGTATGGTACGGTCTATACGGCTGTACGGTACGGACACCCTAAATTTGCACATCGACCAAATAAATTCAAACTTCACCCAAGTCTTCCTCCTTCATTGTAAACCCTTTTCGAACCTCTTTCTAGCTTAGCATTGCCTTCTGGACCTTCCTTAGTTCTAGACAAAACTTCCACAATGGTTTGGTCCTTTCTTCAACCTTAACCGTTAGTGATTGATTTATCAATTCATGTTTAACATTCAGTACTCTAGCAGCTCCACTGACCAAAGTAATCAAGAAAGATGTGGGATTCAAGTGGGGAGCAGCTCAAGAAACCGCATTGCAAACTCTCAAAGAGAAGCTTAGTCAATCTCCTCTCTTAATACTTCCTGAATTTTCTAAAACATTTGAGATTGAATGTGATGCCTCAGGAATTAATATTGGTGATGTTCTTATTCAGGAGAAGAGACCCATAGCTTACTTTAGTGAGAAACTTGGAGGAGCTACCCTCAACTATGCTACCTGTGACAAAGAATTATATGCCTTGGTGAGAGCTCTACAAAAATGGCAACATTATCTCTGGCCCAAGGAATTTTTCATATACACGGATCATGAATCTCTCAAATACCTAAAGGGGCAAAGCAAGCTTAGCAAGAGATACGCAAGGTGGGTCGAATTCATTGAGACTTTTCAATATGTGATGAAATACAAACAAGGTAAAGAAAACATAGTTGCTGATGCACTTTCTCGAAGGTATACTCTTTTGACCACTCTTGATGCTAAGTTGCTAGGTCTTGAACAAATTCAAGACATGTATGAAACTGATCTTGATTTTAAAGAAGCTTATATGTCTTGTGAGAAGTTTGCTGCATGTCACTACTTCAAGAAGGATGGTTTCTTGTTTTATGATAATCGTTTATGTGTATGTAATTGCTCTCTACAAAAATTTGTTGTTAGGGAATCCCATGGAGGAAGTCTAATGGTACATTTTGGGATTGCCAAGACTCTTAAGGTTTTGCAGGACCACTTCTGTTGTCCACACATTAAAAGAGATGTTGAGAGAATCTGCGGAAGGTGTGCAACTTGCAAACAAGCTAAGTCTAAAGTCCAGTCTCACGGTTTGTATACTCCCTTGACCATTCCTTATCATCCTTGGAATGACATTTGAATGGGCTTCATGGTAGTATTGCCTAGAACTAGAACCGGAAAGGACTCTGTCTTTGTTGTTGTTGATAGGTTCTCAAATATGGCACACTTCATAGCCTGTCATAAAAATGATGATGCATTACATGTTGCTAACTTGTTCTTCAAAGAGGTTGTTCGTTTACATGACATGCCTAGAACTATAGTCTCAGATAGAGATATTAAGTTTCTGAGTCACTTCTGGAAGTCTCTTTGGTCTAACCTAGGCACTAAGTTATTGTTCTCTACTACACGTCATCCACAAACGGATGGACAAACTTGGGTTTCTTCTGAACTTTTTGTATAAACCAGGCCACTAATGGACTTCTCCAGTATTCTGGTCTTGGAACTCGTCATGGGTCCTTAAGAAAGAGAGAATGGGTCTTGATCATTTTGGGTTGACAAGAAGTTTGAAGATGCATCAACAATTTTGGAATTGGGCCGAGCAGCCTTTCTTCAAGCTTCTGGTCGAGTGTCCTTATTAGTCACCTGATCAGCTCTTGCTCAAGTGTCACTCCTATTCAGATCCCTATCAGCTCCATCTCCAAAATCACACTCTTACAGCTCATCCAGCTCTGTATCAGCTCATGGTTCATCCATGATCACCTCATCCCCTCCTCTTTTGAATGGATTTGACCTCAAATCCAAGGCATCTACACGAAAAGGGATTAAGTCAGAAATGTTTAAAGTAGAACTCACAGAATACTTACTTTCAAGGTCTGTTTTGTATGCATTGTTATAAATGCGTTCAAGCACTTTGAAAGGTTCATCTGTTCTTGGTAAGAGCTTAGACTTCCTCTCATCAGGGAACCTTTCTTTCCTCAGGTAAATCCATACCAAATCTCCTGGTTCCAACAACACCTCATGCCACTTCTTGTTTGCACTTTTCTTATACTCCTTTGTCTTTCTCTCAATGTCTTTAATAACCTGTCCATGCATAGAAACAACAAACTCGGCTTTTGCCTTACCATCAAAATTAGTTTGCTCAGTAGGAGGTAAAGGTATCAAATCCAAAGGAGTCAATGGATTAAAACCATAAACAATCTGAAATTGTGAGAATTTGGTAGCACTATGCACAGAATGGTTGTATGCAAACTCAACATGAGGGAGGCAATCTTCTTAAGTTTTGATGTTCTTTTTAATCAAAGCACACAAGAGAGTAGACAAAGATCTGTTAACTACTTCAGTTTGTCCATCAGTTTGAGGATGACAAGTAGTAGAGAATTTCAACTTTGTCCCAAGCTTGGACCATAATGTCTTCCAAAAATGAATTAGAAATTTAGTATCCCTAACAGACACTATTGTCCTAGGCATGCAATGCAAACAAACAACTTCTCTACAGAAAAGATCAGCAACCATCAAAGCATTATCCATTTTGTGACATGGAATGAAGTGAGCCATCTTTGAGAATTTTTCAAAAACTACAAATATTGTATCTCTTCCCTTTCTAGTCCTAGGCAAACCTAACACAAAATCCATTGATATATCAACCCATGGAGAATCTGGAATGGGAAGAGGGGTATACAAACCTTGAGGTCGAGTTTTAGATTTGGCTTGGGTGCAAACCACACATCAGCTGCAAATTCTTTCCACATCCCTTCTCATGGTCGGCCAGTAGAAGTGCTCTTTAAAGTGGCGAGTGTTTTGGCAACTACAAAGTGCCCCATCAATCTCCTCCATGTGCTTCCCTGACATATAACTCTCTTTTAAAGGAACAGTTAGGTAGACAAAGTCGATTTTCATAAAAGAGGAAACCATCAACTTCATAAAACTTCCCACTGGTATGTTTTTTGCTTTCCTCAAATTGAACTTTAAGATATTGATCATTTTCATAATAAGATCTTATTTGCTCAAATCCTAGCAGTTAAGACCTTATTGGCATTGCATCAGCCACAATGTTTTCCTTACCTTGCTTGTAATGAATCACATAAGGAAAAGTTTCCAGAAACTCTACCCATCTGGCGTGTCTCTTGTTGAGCATGTGTTGTCCTTTCAAATGCTTCAACAACTCATGATCGGTATGTATAACAAACTCCTTCTGCCAGAGCTAATGCTGCCACGTTTGGAGTGCCCTAATCAAAGCATAGAGTTCTTTTTCATAAGTTGGGTAATTCAGCATTGCTCCATTCAGTTTCTCACTGAAATATGCTATTGGCCTCTTTTCCTGCATAAGCACAGCTCCAGTACCTACACTAGAAGCATCACATTCAATTTCAATTGTCTTGACAAAATCAGGAAGAACTTAACAAAGCAGCATTAGTTAACTTCCCTTTCAAAGTTTGGAATGCTTCTTCTTGTTCCTTTCCCCAATGAAATCCCACATTCTTCTTGATAACTTCAGTAAGTGGTGCAGCTATGGTGCTAAAGTCTTTTACCAACTTTCTGTAGAACCCAACAAATCCATGGAAACTCCTAACCTCACTAACTTTCTTAGGACTTGGCCAATCTCTAATTGCTTTGACCTTCTCCTCATCTACTTTGATTCCATGTTCTGTTACAACAAAGCCTAGAAACACAAGGTTATCTGTCCCAAAAGTACATTTTTTATAGTTGGCAAACAAGGACTCTTTCCTAAGCACTTGTAGAACAGATTTTAAGTGATTCACATGATCATCAATGCTTCTGCTGTAAATCAGAATATCATCAAAGTAACCAACGACAAAACGTCCAATGAATGATCTCAAAACGTGGTTCATCAGCCTCATGAATGTACTAGGTGCATTGGTGAGACCAAATGGCATAACTAATCACTCATACAACCCATGCATAGTTTTGAAAGCAGTTTTCCACTCATCACCTTATTTCATCCTAATTTGATGATATCCACTTTTCCAATCAATCTTAGTAAACACACAAGAACCATACAGCTCATCTAACATATCATAAATGTGAGAATAGAGAGATTATGATGTGAGGGAGTTGTAAGAACAGAGTATGGTCAATTTAGATGAATAAAAATGTTAGAAACCAGAGAGAAGGGAGAAGAATACTATGGAGAGTATGAGAGTGTTCTTGATAGAATAAGAGATTCAAAGAGATTTTTGTGAGAGAGAGAGAGAGTAAAAAAAGAATAAAGAGACTTAGAACATAGAATGATGAAGAAAAGAGGACTCCTCTCCCTTTATTAATTGTACAAGCGGGTGGCTTTATAGCCAAACAGAACAAGTTGCCCTAGAGATTAAACAAAGACTTTCTTTTGGGAAGCATTAAACAATAATATCAGGAAGAGGACAAGGGTCTGTTGCTGCAGCTAGAGAGATGGGTACATGTCCCAACAGCTCTTTGGTCAAGTGGACATGTGATCTTGGTTTGAATTCAAACCGAGAGTCTTGGCGCCAACATCTTTTTCTTCTTTCTTGGACGAGACAAGAAGAACCCGGATTATGCACTTTGGTCTTTGTCTTGATTCTTTTCACAAACTTTGCACTAAATATTATCTTCAACCCTTGTTTTTCACATTGATCTTTGGGTGTTTTGAGGCTGACACGAACTTTGCACTTGATTATCTTTCTTGTGCAAATCTTGTGCAAAATAATATTTTTGTACAAACTTTGCAAATCATTATTTTGCAAAATCTTTGCACAAGCGACCTTCACTCTCAACTGGTTCTTCTTCCTTCTTCATTCGAACAATAAAGTCTAGGAATAGGATGTCGGTACTTTACAGTGATATTATTGATGGCTCTGCAATCTACACACATGCGCCAGCTTCCATCTTTCTTTGGTACAAGGAGTACTGGTACTACACATGGGCTCATGCTTTCTCTGATGTGGCCCTTCTCGATCAGTTCATCAACCTGCCTTTGTAGTTCTTTGGTCTCTTCAGGATTTGTTCTGTAGGCAGGACGGTTTGGAAGAGAAACCACTGGGACCAAGTCTATCTGGTGTTCAAGTCCACGAAGAGGAGGTAACCCTTTGAGACTCTCATCTGGGAACACATCACTATATTCCTGCAATAGACACTTAATTTCGCTCGGAATAGTCAGAGCAAGGTCAGAAGAGGATGTTAGTGCACCTTTAAACACAAACAAAAGCATAGATTGTTGGAGATACATAGCTTTCTTAACCTCACTGTTCTTGGTTATGCAGTGTATCTCCTTGTTTTTCTTTCCAACAGCTAGTTTCTCTTTGATTTTGGCTTATTGTCGTGTGAGCTTGAGTTGTATCTGATCCTCATGGACCTCTTGTGGAGACAAAGGTGCAAGAACAATCTTTTTTCTCTGTGGGTGAAGGAATTGCGGTTTGTGAACCCATCATGAATGGCCTTCTTGTCAAACTGCCAAGGCCTTCCCAACAAGATATGGCTGGAGTCCATGGGCAGAACATCACACACAATCTCATCTTGGTATCTTCCAATGGTTATAGGAACCATTACTTGTTCTATGACATTCAGTTTGCCATCCTCATTCAGCCATTGTAGTAGATATGGTCTAGGATGTTTTCCAGTCTTCAATCCAAGCTTTTTTACATGAGATTCACTGGCAACGTTAGTACAACTCCCAACATCTATAATCAAACTGCAAATTTTATCTTGAACGGTTCAACGGGTGTGGAAATTGTTTTCCCTTTGATCATTCTCTTCTGGTTTGGATTGAACCTTCAGTGATCTCCTCGTAACAAGAAGTTCCCCACGAGCTGGATAGTCTATGGCTTCGTCATCAGTAGCATCATCCTTCTCATCCTCAGAGATCAGTTCACCGTTGTCAAGTAAGGTCATGACCTTCTTATTGGGTGCAACCGTTGGCATAGTGTCCAAATCCATGACACTTATAACACTTCACATCTCTGGTTCTGGTAGCTGGTGTCTGGCCCTTGTCATCCCCTGGATTTCTTTTTGTTTCTTCCTTTGGCTTGACAAAGACTTTATCTGCCTTGTTGTTGGATGATCTAAAGTTATTGCCATAAGACCTTTTTGGAAAAGACTTTCTCTTCAACTGGTGCTCAATAAGAACGGCCTTCTGAAGAAGCTCATATATATATGTATACTCTTGCATCTCCAAACGATCATGAATGTCTCGATTGAGACCAGCTTGGAAATGAGCCATGGTTGCATCAGAAACTTCATCTACAGCAGCCTTGATCATAAGGATCTCCATCTCTTGATAGTAATCTTCAACTCTCTTACTGCCTTGAGTGATCCTTCTTAGTTTCTGATGAATCTCTCTATTGTAGTGAGTAAGAACAAACCTTTTCATAATTTTTTTGAGTTCATACCAGGAAGCTACCTGCGGCTCTCTGGTTCTGCGCCTAGTTGTGACAATCTTATCCCACCAATGGAGCACATACCCATCAAATTCAGTAATAGCTACACGTACCTTCTTCGGCCCAGAGTAGTTTTGACAATCTGATCCCACCAATGGAGCGCATTCCCACTCTAGGTAGGCGTTTGGATCATTCTTACCATTGAAAGATGGTATCCTGAGTTTGAGATTGCCAAGACTATCATCTGGGTGCTCTCTGATTGCTCGGTGAGTATGGGTTCTAGTTTGAGAGGCTGCTCTCACTGATTTCACTTCATCTGAACTCCTTCTAGAAGATGAGTAGTTGTCCTCAGTTCCTCTTGTGGCCACTCTCTTGCCTCTCTTTTTCTCTCTAGCCGCTTTTCTAACCTGAGATGAAGTACCCAAGATATCATCAGTTTAGTTTTTTCTGAAAATCTAGTCTTTTGTTAAACTCTTTCATCATGTAAGAAATCATAGCCTCTATATATAGTTTATCAAGTTTAGGGGGAGATGTTTCCTCTTCTCTACTTCCATCAGACATGGTTTCCTGTTAAGAAGTTCAACAAGAAAGGTTAGTACATATAAAGTTAGGCGAAGCCTCACTGGTGTTTTCTCTCAAGTGTTTAGTTTCACTCACTAGTTCTCTATGATTCCAAGAGTTCAGTAACCAAACAAAAAATTTTAGCCAGAAAGAAATCCACCCCCAAAACCCCAAAGAAATAGATAGGCAGTTTTAAGAGATTCTTTGCGAGGTTGATTTGACCATATCCTAATCGGCTTTCTCATCGATCAATCTTTTTTTTTCTTTTGTTTCTGGACTTTCTTTTCTCTTCAGTCTTTTGGTTTCTTAAGATCGGATTTCTCCTCGATCTCTTTCTTTTTATTTTTTTTTTTTTTTGGATTGGTTCAACCTAGCTAGAATAGATAGATAAAGAAGAACAGAAAAGAGATTGCAAAGACCAGAGATGAAAATAGGTTCCCAAAAAAAGAGAAGGTAAATCGACACAAACCCCTTGGCGATCAGATGCCCTCAAGCTGCTTTGATACCACTTGATAAGGTCCTGATCAAGGACGTGCCCTTAGGATGCTCTTGAGGGTCGATATAGACATAATTGGTGGTGATAGATCAGGTTTCTAACACTGAAAGATGATAATCGATTGATGATTGATAGAAGGGGAGTTGATGATCGATTGTAGAGATGGTTGTTGGTAGGTCTTTGTTCGTGAGAGGTAGCCCCACTAGTGGAGAAGACCAAGGCTTAGGGAGATCACTCTCCTGGCCAAATCGATGTCCAGAAACTGAACAAAGGAATCACAAGCTTTGTAGAAAGATTTGATAAAAGAAGTGATTGATTTATTCAGAAAGATCACATGAGTTTTTATAGGGGAAAGGCAAGGCTTTACACGCCAAATACTTATGGAAAATAGAAACAAAGACTTGTGTAAAAACTAGGAAGAATAAGCAGAATACTGTGAAAATAGAGAGATTTAGTGTCTAGTTTGTGTAGAGAAAATGAAGAACAGCAAGAACATGAGAGAGAGAGATGGAATTCGCCCATAATAAGAGAGAGAGAGAGAGGAAATCTATTTCCTTGCTTAATGTGGTTTCTGAGTACAAGTCTGTTAATAAACAAACAAAACAAAAGAACTAATAAACAATTCAGACAAGTTGAGCAGAGAAAAGATTAAACAAATGGGTCTGAGCAGTCTGAAGAATAGCAGGGGCTCGTCCAACCTTGTTGGAAAGTGACAGGTGACTGATGGTCCCCCCCTCTCTCCATTTGAATTCTTCAGCATGTGACTTATCCCCCAACGTCTCTTTGCTTCTTGTCAACATCCTCCTTTGGTTCTGAACAGATTAAGCTTCCTTTCTTCTCAAGTTAAACCTTCCCTTGTCTTGCAAGCCACGTTAGGTCACTCCTTGACCTAACTGTACGGACAAGTGATTAGTTTATACTTGATCATTCTGGATGATCCTCTTGACTTGATCTCTTCTACTCTGCTATTCATGTCTTCTTGTCAACAACTTCTCCTTGTCATTTATTTCTTCATGTCAACACTCCCCCTCAAGCTTGACCACAGGGACTGGTCAAGCTTGGAAGCCATGAAGCATTCCCTCATTAAAACCTCGGCTAGGTAAAACCACTTGGGAGAAAACCCAAGCCAAGGAAAAAGAGTAGAACACTTCATGGAGGGGAGATCAGTGACATGTTAGGTCTATGAGCCCAAGCTTTGGATGAATGAACTCACATACTTTAGTACTTGCAGCCTTTGTGAAGATATCAGCTAACTGGTCTTCACTTCTTGTATAGCATGGTAGGATGATCCTTTGCTCCACAGCCTGCCTGACCTTATGACAATCCACCTCAATGTGTTTGGTTCTCTCATGAAACACATTGTTTGAAGCTATGTGTATGGCCGCCTGGTTATCACAGTGCATTGTGATTGGAGTTGTTGTCTCAATGCCCAAATCCCTCAGTAGGTTCTTGATCCATATGAGTTCACTAGTGAGCTTCCTCATAGCTCTATACTCTGCCTCAGCACTAGAACATGACACCACCTTCTGCTTCTTACTCTTCCATGTTACCAAGTTGCCTCCAATGAATGTACAATACCCAGTGGTTGATCTCCTATCAACTCTATCTCCTGCCCAATCAGCATCACAGTATCCTACAACCTCAGTGCTTCCATTGCAACCCATCCAAACTCCTTGACCAGGAGCTTATCTTAGATACCTCATGATCCTGTCTACTATATTCCAGTGATGAAGTGTAGGAGCTTGCATGTGCTGACTGGCTTGGTTCACAGCAAAACATATGTCAGGTCTTGTTATGGTCAGATAAATGAGCTTCCCAACCATTCTTCTATACTTCTTGACATCCTTAAATGGAGTGTTCTCAAACTCCCCCTCTCGCAGCACTTTGTAGCCATCCTCAAGAGGAGTCTTTGCTGCTCTTCCCCCATGGTCTCCTGCCTCTCTCAACAGATCCATTGCATACTTCCTTTGAGACAGAAATAGTCCTTCCTTGGATCTACACACTTCAATTCCAAGGAAATACTTCAGCTCTCCAAGATCCTTGATGTCAAACACTGATTTCAGGAATGCTTTAGTGGCCTGAATCCCTTCCTTGTCGCTTCCTGTGATGATAATATCATCTACATATATCAGGATAACCACAATGCCTTGTGAACCAGTCAATGTGAAGAGAGTATGATCAGCTTCTGACTTCCTAAATCCTCTTCCATTCAATGTGGTGCTTAGCTTGTAATACCAGGCCCTTGGTGATTGCTTCAAGCCATAAATTGCTTTCTTCAGCCTCAACACATTCCCTGGTTTGACCAAGTGCTCTAGACCTGGAGGAGGATGCATGTAGACCTCATCTTCTAATTCTCCTTGCAGAAAGGCATTCTTCACATCCATTTGCCACAAATCCCATTCCAAGTTAGTAGCAATTGAGAAAATGATCCTAATGGTGTGAAGTTTTGCTACTGGTGCAAATGTATCACTGTAATCCTCTCCATATGTCTAAGTAAATCCTCTTGCAACCAGCCTTGTCTTGCGCCTCTCCACCTTTCCATTTGCCAAGTACTTAATGGTGAAAACCCACTTGCTTGTCACTGCCTTCTTGCCTTTTGGGAGTTCAGCCTCATACCAAGTGTCATTGACTATCATAGCATTGGTTTCATTCCCAACAGAGTCTCTCCACTCTTCAAGCTCCATTGCCTCTTCATATGACCTTGGGATGTACTCTTGATCCAGTTGACCAATAAAGACTTGGTGTTCTTGTGGATACTGAGCCAATGAGCATACTGCCTGTATAGGATGAGCCACTGCCTGTGAGTTGAAGTAGACCCTCGTGTTGATCCAGTTTGAAGGATCCTTTCTCAGCCTTGTACTTCTCCTAAGAGGCTGAACTGCTTCAGGCTCTCCTTCCTCCTCAGATTCTGCTTCATCATTTACTATTTCTAATTTTCCTTGTTGCCTTTCATCCTGATCATGAGTTTCTTGTTGATTCCCCCCTTCAGGATCAGGATGAGTGGCTTCTACAGCTTCATTAAACCCATCTTCCTCAACCACAGTGTCTTGACCAGATGTAGCTTCAGGTGCACACGCCCCTGTCTCCTGATTTGCCTGAGTCATGCTGATGCCAAGATTCTCCAAAATCACTCTGAGATTGGCTGCTTTGTCTGATGCTTGAGAGAGGTCTTTCAAGTCATCCCAACTCTTTTCCTCATAGTATCCCTTAGTCTCCACAAACTTCACATCTCTTGATATGGAAACCTTTCTTGTCACTGGATCATAACATTTATAACCCTTTTGTGTTGGAGAGTAGCCAATGAACATTGCCTTGGAACTTCTTGCATCTAACTTGCTCTTCAGTTCCCCTGGTATCAACACAAAGCAGAGGCAGCCAAATACTCGCAAATGATCCAAAGATGGCTTGTTGCAGTTTAGTACTTCAAATGGAGACATGTCATTGAGTATCTTAGTTGGAATCCTGTTGATAAGATAACAGGCAGTCATGACAGCATCACTCCAAAATCTCTTTGGCACATTAGTGTGGAACATCATTGACCTTGCTACTTCCATCAGGTGCCTATTCTTCCTCTCAGCTACTCCATTTTGTTGAGGAGTATAAGGACAGCTTGTCTGATGTATGATCCCATGTTGAGCTAGATACTGCTTGAATGCTTGACTTGTGTATTCTCCACCATTATCTGACCTAAGAATCTTGAGTTTGGCATTGAAATGGTTGGAGACATGGGTCTGAAAATTTTTGAAAGCTTCAAGCACTCTGTCCTTAGACTGAATCAGTGTCACCCAAGTATACTTAGACTTCTCATCAATGAATGTGACAAAGTATTTGTGATTTTCTCTGGAAAGACAAGGAGCAGTCCACACATCAGAGTGAACAAGGTCAAAGCATTTCTCATAGATGGTGCTAGACCTTGGAAAGACTGTCCTACAATGCTTACCCAAGATACATGCTTCACACACATCATTCTCAAACACCACACCAGGAAGCATCAGATTTAAAGCTCTAGCATGGGGATGTCCCAATCTAGCATGCCATGTGTTGTTATCAACTCCGGTAGCTGTACTGATCATGCAGATAGAAGGTTCTGTCTTTTGGAGATGATAGAGTTCATCCTGGCTGTGCCCTCTTCCTATCAACTTCCCTGTCTTTAAATCTTGAAACTCAACCTCATCTGGTCTGAATACAACCTGACAACTCAATTCAACTGTAGCCTTCCTTACTGAAAGCAAATTAGATGTAAACTAAGGCATATATAAGGCAGATGATTCCCTATCAAACAGCCTAAGGTTCCCTATCCCTTCTATCTTAACCTTATCTCCATTTGCTATAACCACATTCCCTGAGGCAGGCTTGACATCACTAATCAAACTCCTATCACTAATCATGTGATGGCTAGCTCCTGAATCTATAATGATGGGTTTAGAGTCAGGAGAATATTTACCAACCTCCTTGGGTGAGATAAGGGCCTTGGCAGCTTTTATAAAGGAATCAAAGTCTCTTCTGGTCACTGGACTATCAGAATTGGTCGCCCCTGCCATACTCCTCCATGTTCCTCCTTCATTAGAATCACCACAGAGTGCTGATAACATGGTTGTTCCTGTAATTACTTGATGCTCAAACTCCTTGAGCTGAAATGTACTTGGCTGGCTTCCTAGGGAACTTGGAAGCTTCCTTTCTTGAATGATATAACTTATCAGACTATTGCAGGGTGAATCCAGGTTTAGGAGAAGACTGAAAACTTTGTCTTGCTCATAGACAGCTTGAAGACTCTCCCATAGATTCCCATAAACATTTTGAAGCTTCTCCCATAGACTCTTGGCGGTTCTGAGGTGATAATGATCCTCCAAGATCTGTTCAGACAGAGAGCTGTGTATAATTCCAAGTGTTTGCTGTTCCTCTTGAACCCACTTGTCTTCATGCTTTAGGCAAGTAGCCTGACTATCCTCTTGAGCCATCCTCTTTGAAGTTTCAGCCTCCATGATATGGCTGTCCCAAAGTCCATGACTTCCCAAGGTAACTCTGGCCACTCTTGACCATAAAAGATAGTTAGGACCCTCTAGGGTCACTGGAATGAGATTCTCCTTCTTCATTTTCTTGGTCGACATCATCTTTTCCATTTTTGGCAATTTCTGGAGCTGGAAATGATGAACAGCTGAAGAACAGGATGAACTTTGCCAAAAATAGAAATGAAACTCAAAGAATTGCGGAAATAAGTGAGAATAGTAGAGAGATTTGGGTCTCAAGAGCATATGGCTCTGATACCATGTGAAAATAGAGAGATTTAGTGTCTAGTTTGTGTAGAGAAAATGAAGAACAGCAAGAACATGAGAGAGAGAGATAGAATTCGCCCAGAATAAGAGAGAGAGAGAGAGGAAATCTATTTCCTTGCTTAATGTGGTTTCTGAGTACAAGTCTATTAATAGACAAACAAAACAAAAGAACTAATAAACAATTCAGAAAAGTTGAGCAGAGAAAAGATTAAACAAATGGGTCTGAGCAGTCTGAAGAATAGCAGGGGCTCGTCCAGCCTTGTTGGAAAGTGACAGGTGACTGATGGTCCCCCCCTCTCTCCATTTGAATTCTTCAGCATGTGACTTATCCCCCAACGTCTCTTTGCTTCTTGTCAACATCCTCCTTTGGTTCTGAACAGATTAAGCTTCCTTTCTTCTCAAGTTAAACCTTCCCTTGTCTTGCAAGCCACGTTAGGTCACTCCTTGACCTAACTGTACGGACAAGTGATTAGTTTATACTTGATCATTCTGGATGATCCTCTTGACTTGATCTCTTCTACTCTGCTATTCATGTCTTCTTGTCAACAACTTCTCCTTGTCATTTATTTCTTCATGTCAACAAATACTAAGCACTTTCGAAGACTGAGAAATTGAAGAGGTTGGGCGATTCCTTGTCTTAGGTTTCTTCTGAATTTTTAGTACAAACCAGGCAACTAATGGACTTCTCCAATATTCTGGTCTTGGATCTCTTCATGGGTCCCTTAGAAAGAGAGAATGGGTCTTGATCATGTTGGGCTGACAAGAAGTTTGTAGATGCATCAACAATTTTGTACTTGGGCCGAGCAGCCTTTCTTCTAGCTTCAGGTCGAGTGTCACTATTAGTCATCTGATAAGCTCCCGCTCGAGTGTCACTCATATTCAGCTCCGAAACAGCTCCATCTCCAAAGTCACACTCTTCCAGCTCATCCATCTCTGTATCAGCTCCTGGTTCATCCATGATCACATCACTTGTTCTCTATAAATCTCACTATAGTCAAGCTTGAAGGGGAGTATTAACCTGAAGTGATGAAATGTCACTAAGGTTAAGTGCAAAGTTTGGGTTAAGCTCCTAATAAGTTCTGGAAAGACGTAAGGAGCATCATGGAAACCTTATGCAATGCTGGAACAAGATCTAAGAAGAGTTTATGATGAAGGGAAAAGGCATTGGAGAAGTTTGGGAAAGTTTGGGAGCATTTGGGTCGGATGGACAAAGATAGGGCGACGGCCGTACGGACTATACGGACCGTACGGACTATACGGACCGTACGGACTATACGGACCGTAAGGACATGATTGACGAAAATCACTTTATGGTTCAACCTAAAAAGGAAAATGGGCGATGTGTAAAGTTCGGGTTATGATGTACAAATGTGTACAGACAGGAGGTCTGTACATCGACCAAGCCGTACAAGAGCTTACCCGGAGATGACCAAGAAGAAGTGATCATGTTCCAAAAGAGATGTTGCGAGTTGGTATTACCTTGAGAAGATGCCAAAGGTATATTCCATCGAGGAAGAGCCAAGGAAGCTGCTGGGAAGTTACCTTCACAGCCTGTCCACGCCCTAGCTCAATCTCAGCCATATACTCTCCAAGGAAGAAGCTGTCCACATAATCAGTCCACAAAACCAGCTATGGAGAGCCTGTCTAAGCGTGTGATGGTTCTGGACGAAGTAATTCAAAAGTGGTGCCCTTGCCTTTGTTGACTCCACATGCTTGGCTCCTTTAGGTTTAGACTTATATCCAGCACTCATTTACCTATTTAAAGACCCTCTTGGGCTATTGTAACTCTCAAGAGAGTAAGGGGGATTTCCCTTCTCTACTTCACAATATCAAAGCTTAGTGTTCTTGAATCAGTCTCTCTTAGTCTACCCCTATCTTAATCTCTCAAATCTCTCTAAGTCTCTCCTAATCTCTGTTTCTGGTTCAAAGTAACACAAGCTTAAATCAGATCCTTCTCGAGTTCTCTCTTGCCCCAGAGAGGATTTTTCATCACACACAACCTCTATACCCTGAAAATCTTACACCTTGTTGGGTTTAACCCAACTCTTCTCTGGCCATTGCTCCTTAACAGGTAGCTTCATGACTGGTGCGGCCACCATTGGACCAGATGCAACCGCAGAGCGAACCAGCATCCAAGTAGACCAACCAGACGCAGCCATACCTCAAGTCAAACACAACAGGAGCAAAGAACCAAAGGAGGAACCTAACCTGGGTGAGATCCAGAACATGATGGATGAGCTGGAGCGAGTAGACCCATATGTGGCCGGATGGACGACCGGAGGAGAGGAGCAGGACCAGAATGCAACTCAGTGTGATTCCAAGCTTGCGGATCAAACTGAAGACTCAACTTGGCGTGAAGAACCTCAGGATCAGGAAAAACATCAAGTGGATCAGCTTCAACAAAATGATGGACAGACCGACCAACTTCAGGACGGTTTGATCTTCTTGACTGAACCTATGACAAGATCAAGAACCAAAGCTTAGAGACAAGCTCTACTGGCTCTGTTTGATCACGTCAGACAAGAGGAGGAGTTAGCGAAGACTGAAGACAAACTAGCTTGTTGGTATAACATGATTTCGATTTTTATTTAAATTAAATCATTAAACCAAAGACAATTAGATTTAGGATTTCAATTTAGGTAAACCAATTTCGAGTAGGATTAGGATTAGGAATTCAATTAGGAATAGGATTAGACTAAACCAACTTGGTTTAGGATTAGGGCAAGGGACTTTTTTCTATTTATTGGGCGCCACTGGGAGTTGTTTTCAATCAGTCGATTCACAGAATTTTCAGCAAATTGCTTGTCTCGTTACTGCTTTCTCTGTTAAGCTAAAGGAACATTGATCTTCACCTAAAGGAAGGAATTCCTTGTGAACCATAATCGACAATACATGGTAATCTTGTGTCTTTGAGTAGCTACGCTTCTCTAAGGCAATCCTATCGCCAAGGAGGGAAGTTCATCACCAGATCCGAGTGCTAGTAGGCTCTAGATCGACCCTCTATCCATTCCCTTCAAGTGATTCAGGAAGAACAGCCTATCCAGGCCGCACCAGGTGGTATCAAAGCCATTTGAAGGCTAGGGTTCGCGTTTTTCTACTCAGGTCTATCATTCCATCAAACACTTTTTTCTCTTTCTATATTTTCTAAGATAAACTGGCCAACCCCTGAAAAATATTTAAAAAAGAGGTCTAAGATCCAAAAACAGAAAGAGATCGCCCAAATAAAAAAAAAGAACAAAGAGCTGAGGAGAAATCCAGCTGGGGTGGTAATGTGGTTTGGCAACTAAAATCTTTCAAAATGTCTATCTAAATCACTTGGGATATAGTTCTAAAGTTAGGTGTTAGAACTTTGATTCTTAACTGAACTCCTGAGAAAGGCAGAGACTTGGAAGCTAAAACCGAGTGAGAGAGAAATTTGTTTGTTGTTTGCTTTCTAACTTGTTTTACAGGTTACAATGGCTGAAAGGAGAGATGGAGAGGACGTGGATGAACCTGTTGTCCACAAATCCGACTTGACCAACTGCAGTTTGAAACTATGGTAGCTGAGATAACCAGGAGAATGGAGAGAACTAACCATGTTAACATTGACTTACCTGGTAATGATCATGCTGCAGGTGTAGATGCTGGACAAGCTAGAATGAGACCCATGAGAGGTGCTCGTGCAGTGGAAGAAGAGGAACAACTTGAGTCATCACAAGAGAGTGAAGGAGACTCACTGTATGGACAACAACCTAGACCCCAGAACAGACGTGTGCAGGCTGATGACAGCCTTGGCAGCCTTAAGTTGAGGAAACCACCATTCCATGGCAAGAATGATCCTGACGCCTACCTGGAATAGTAGAAGAAGATAGAGTTGGTCTTCAGTTACCAACATTACAGTGAGGAAAGGAAGGTCAAGTTAGCAGCCACTGAATTCTGTGGTTATGCTATAAACTAGTGGGAGCAGATTCCATCAACAAGGAGGCGCAATGGGGAACCTCAAATCACTTCCTGGTTTGAGATGAAAACTTTGATGAACAAGAGGTTTGTTCCTGCTCACTATGGATGATACCTTCACCAGAGATTGAGAATATTTTCTCAAGGGACAAAGAGTGTAGAAGATTATCACTAGGAGTTGCAGACACTCATCATGAAGGATAAAGTGGTTGAGGATGCTGAAGCAACTATGGCTAGGTTCCAGGGAGGACTAAACAAAGATATCCAAGAAAGGCTGGAGTTACAAAACTATTAGGACATGGACGAGTTGTTGCACAAAGCCATTCTGATTGAGCAATGAAACAAAAGGGGAAGCACCACCAAGTCTCAATTCGGGTCTGCTTCTAAACCAGACTACTCAAGGGATGATAAGTCCTTTGTTAAGCCAAAAGAAGGATCCTCAGCAGTAGGATCCACGCGTGCAAACAAGGGCAAAGGACCAGCAACACCTACTAGGTCTAGAAATGTCAAGTGCTTCAAGTGTCATGGCTTTGGACAATATGCTAGTGAGTGTACCAACAAGAAGATCATGATCATTCTCAAGAATGGAGAAGTAGTTTCAGAGGATGAGGATGATCTATCTGAGGAGAATGTGGACTGTCCTATCAAAGGAGAGTTTCTAGTCACCAGGAGGACTATCAATGTTCAACCAAAGGAAAAAGAACATGAACAGAGAGAGAACCTGTTTCATACCAGATGTCTAGTCCTAGACAAGGTGTGTAGCTTGATCATTGATGGAGGAAGCTGCACAAACGTGGCAAGTTAGACACTGGTGAACAAGTTGGGCCTTACTGTCCGCAATCATCCAAACCATACACACTCCAGTGGCTAAGTGAAGAAGGTGAAATGTGTTTCACTAAACAAGTGAAGGTATCCCTGACCATTGGGAGATACCAGGATGAGATCACTTGTGCTGTTCTGCCTATGGAGGCTAGACACATCTTGCTTGGCCGACCATGGCAATATGACAAGAGGGCAGTACATGATGGCTACACGAATAGACATTCCTTTGTCCACGAGGAAAAACACATCCCTCTGGTTCCATTGCCTCCACAAGAAGTGCATCAGGATCAGGTGCAACTTAATCTGAGAAGAGAAGAAGCTAAGGCCACAGTTCCAGCTTCACTTAAGGAGGATACGACCAAGGTAAGTACTCACAACCTTTTTGCTTCTTCTAAAGAAATCAAGGAGGCGTTGAACACTCAAAAGACCATGATTTTGGTGTTGTTTAAGGAGTTACTAACCACTGTTGCTAACCATGAACCAATTATTCCAAAAAAGATTGAGAGTCTTTTGCAAAAGTATAGGTATGTCTTCTCAGAAGATAATCCAATTGGTTTGCCACCCATCAGAGGTATTGAGCATCAAATTGTCCAGGAGCTTCACTTCCAAATCGTCTAGCATACAGGACCAATCCTGTTGAGACCAAGGAGCTCCAGAAATAAGTCAAGGATCTCTTGGAGAAAGGCCACATCAGGGAGAGCATGAGTCCTTGTGTTGTACCTGTTCTACTGGTACCCAAGAAGGATGGAAGCTGGCACATGTGTGTAGATTGCAGAGCCATCAACAACATCACAGTTAAGTATAGACACCCAATCCCTCGCTTAGATGATAGGTTAGATGAGTTACATGGTTCATATGTCTTCTCTATAGTTGATTTAAAGAGTGGTTACCAACATATTAGAATGAAAGAAGGAGATGAGTAGAAAACTGCCTTTAAGGCTAAGTTAGGATTGTATGAGTGGCTTGTTATGCCATTTGGTCTTACTAATGCACCTAGCACTTATACTGGTACATAATCTCATGATCAGGATAAAAGGCGACAAGAATCAGTCTCTCAGCCAAATTAAGAAGTACAACTAGAAGAGGCATAATCTGATGATGGAGAAGTTCAACCACAAGAGGTCGTTAAACCATTGAGAAGTAGTACAAGAATCAGGAAGCCTCCTTCCAATTGGAGAAACACCAGAGTCTACTTCAACTCTCAAGCAGTAGCTCATCCTATACAAGCAGTGTGCTCTTTAGCTCAGTATTCTCAAGAATATCAGGTTTTCATTAGTGAATTGGATCAGGAGTATATCCCAAGGTCATATGAAGAAGCTATGGAGCATGAAAAGTGGAGAGAGTCTGTTGGGAATGAGGCTAATGCAATGATAGTCAATGATACTTGGTATGAAGCTAAGCTTCCCAAAGGCATGAAGGAAGTAACATTAGGTGGATTATCACAATCAAGAACCTAGCTAATGGAAAGGTGGGAAGGTGCAAGACAAGGCTGGTGGCAAGAGCATTTACTCAGATATATGGAGAGGACTATATTGATACCTTTGCACCAGTAGCAAAGCTTCACACCATTAGGATCATTTTCTCAATTGCTACTAACTTGGAATGGGATTTGTGGGAAATGGATGTGAAGAATGCTTTTCTGCAAGGGGAGTTAGAAGATGAGGTCTACATGCATCCTCCTCCTGGTCTGGAGAATAAGGTAAAACAAGGGAATGTTTTAAGGCTAAAGAAAGCAATTTATAGCTTGAAGGAAGAACCAAGGTTCTAATATCACAAGCTGAGCACCACAATAAATGGAAGAGGATTTAGGAAGTCAGAAGCTGAGCATACTCTCTTCACACTGTCAGGTACACAAGGCATAGTGGTTATCTTGATATATGTATATGATATCATCATCAAAGGAAGCGACAAGGAGGGGATTCAGGGTACTAAGGCATTCCTAAAATAAGTGTTTGACATCAAGGACCTTGGAGAGCTCAAGTACTTCCTTGGAATTGAAGTGTGTAGATCAAAGGAAGGATTATTTCTGTCTCAAAGGAAGTATGCAATGGATCTGTTGAGTGAGGCAGGAAACCTTGGAGGAAGATCAGCCAAGACTCCTCTTGAAGATGGCTACAAAGTGCTGCAAGAGGGGGAGTTTGAGAACACTCCATTAAAGGATGACAAGAAGTATAGAAGAATAGTTGGGAAGCTCATCTATCTGACCATTACTAGACCATATATTTGATTTGCTGTGAACCAAGTGAGCCAACACATGCAACCTCCTAAGGTTCATCACTTGAACATGGTGGAGAGTATCATGAGGCATCTAAGAGAAGCTTCTGGTCAAGGAGTATGGATGGGTTGCAATGGAAGTTCTAAGATTGTAGGATATTGTGATGCTTATTGGGCAGGAGATATAATTGATAGGAGATCAACCACTGGGTATTGTACATTCATTAGAGGCAACTTGGTGTCATGTTCTAGTGCTGAGGAAGAGTATATAGCTATGAGGAAGGAAACCTTGGAGGAAGAGCAGCCAAGACTCCTCTTGGATATGGCTACAAAGTGCTGCGAGAGGCGGAGTTTGAGGACACTCCATTTAAGGATGACAAGAAGTATAGAAGAATGGTTGGGAAGCTCATCTCTCTGACCATTACAAGACCAGATATTTTCTTTGCTGTGAACCAAGTGAGCCAACACATTCAAGCTCCTAAGGTTCATCACTGGAACATGGTGGAGAGGATCATGAGGTATCTAAGAGAAGCTCCTGGTCAAGGAGTATGGATGGGTTGCATTGGAAGTTATGAGAATGTAGGATACTGTGATGCTGATTGGGCAGGAGATAGAGTTGATAGGATATCAACCACTAGGTATTTTGCATTCATTGGAGGCAACTTGCTAACTTGGAAGAGCAAGAAATGGATCTAGTGCTGAGGCAGAGTATAGAGCTATGAGGAAGCTTACTAGTGAACTCATATGGATCAAGAACCTACTGGGGGATATGAACACTGAGACAATAACTCCAATCACTATGCAATGTTATAACCATGCTGCCATACGCATAGCTTCAAACTTTGTGTTTCATGAGAGGACAAAACATATTGAAGAAGACTGCCACAAAGTGAGACATGCAGTGGAGAAACAAATCATCCTACCTTGCTCCACTAGAAATGGTTACCAGCTAGCTGACATTTTCATAAAGGCAGCAAGCACCAAATTCTTTGATTTCATCCATTCAAAGCTTGGACTCAGAGACCTCACATCTCACTGACTTTCCTATCATGAAGACTTTCACTCTCTTTCCTTGATGTGTTTTTGTCCCATTGGGTTTTCCACACTAAGGTTTTAATGAGGGAAGTTCTTCATGATTCCAAGCTTGACTCTCCTCAACTCAAGCTTGAGGGGGAGTGTTGAGATGAAGAAGAAATAAGTGTTGATATGAAGAAGAAATTAATATGGTTGAAAGAACAAGAAGAGTATCATTACAAAAAATAACCATCTGACCTAACTTGGCTTGCAAAGCAAGGAAATCTTTCTAAACTCGTGGCTAAGTGTCTAAGAGGCTTTGGATGCTTTAAATTATAGTTTGGAGTCGTTGGAGTGAAGGGACAAAAGAAGTTCACATGTCAGGCTAAGTAGGAGAGAGATGGCTGTGATGTCACTATCACTTGGCTGAGAGAGCCTATTTGTCTTGTTCCAGCAGTCCACTGTTTATTGTTTCTTATGTCAACTTGTCTATTGTTTATTATTTTCTGATTCCCTATTTATGAGTTGTAAGCTTGTATCAAATTAATCTAAGGAAACAGATTTCCTCTTCTCTCTTTCTCTATTTTCGAAATCACTTCTCTCTCTCTCTCTCTCATGTTCTTCATGTTCTTCCCATAAACTCTCTCTGCTTTCTTCAATTCTCACATGGTAGCAGAGCTCTAGCTCTTGGGAAGTTTAGGAGTTCATGGTTAGAGCATAACATACTCAGACGAAGCTCAAGTGATTCTGAAGTCTTAAGAAAAAGACAAGAACAAGATGTTGTCTTTAGTCTGCTACTGACTCTAAAGCCTTCATATAATCAGCTGATCAAGCATGTACTGAGGGAAGACAAACTTCCAAGTGTAGAAGGTGTATGTTCCCTGTCTAGAGAGAAAAATCCAATCACAAACTCTTTAAGAAGGAAGAGCATCCTATTCATGTAACAAAGAAGGCACCAAGCTTGAAGAGGAGGATGGGGTTGTTTCCTGGGTATAAGAAGACTAAGAAACAACACAGAAGAAAGAGCCTGAAGCCAAGGATGATGGGTATCACGTTGGCTAGGGACTTGCTCAAGAAGATTGATTCAAATGAAAGAGGAACATGGGGAAATACAGCTCATGGGATCAGTAGTGATAAGCCAGTGACCATGGGTGACTTGAATGAGTTTATCAAGGCTGCCAAAGACATTATGATATCCTAGAAGGTTGGTACACATTTTCTGGACTCTAAACCCATCATTATAGATTCAGGAGCTAGTCATCATATGATTAGTGATGTGAAGCCTTCCTTAAGAAATGTTATTATAGCATATGGTGATAAGGTTAAGATAGAAGGGGTAAGGAACCTTAAGCTGTTTGATAGGGAATCATCTGCCTTATATATACCTCAGTTTATATCTAACCTTTTGTCAGTAAGGAAGGCTACAGTTGATTGGAGTTGTCAGGTTGTCTTCAGACCAGATGATGTTGAGTTTCAAGATATAAAGACAGGGCAGGTGATTGGAAGAGGCCACAACCATGATGAACTCTATCATCTCCAAAGGGCAGAACCATCTACTTTATCTGCATGATCAAAGTGCATCTACTGGAGTTGGTAGCACAACATGGCACGCTAGATTTGGACATCCTCTTGCCAGAGATCTAAATCTGATGCTTCCTAGTGTGGTTTTTGCAAATTATGGGTGTGAAGCATGTATCTTGGGGAAGCATGTATCTTGGGGAAGCATGTATCTTGGGGAAGCATTGTAGAACAGTCTTTCCAAGGTCTAGCACAATCTATGCGAAGTGTTTTGACCTTGTTCATTCTGATGTGTGGATTGCTCCATGTGTGTCTAGAGAAAATCAATACTTTGTGACCTTCATTGATGAGAAGTCTAAGTACACATGGGTGACACTGATTCAGTCTAAGGACATAGTGCTTGAAGATTTGAAGAATTTTGAGAACCACATCTCCAACCATTTCAGTGCCGAACTCAAGATTCTAAGGTCAGGTAATGGTGGAGAGTACACAAGCCAAGCATTCAAGCAATATCTAGCTCAACATGGGATTATAGATCAGACAAGTTGTCGTTATAGTCCTCAACAAAATGGACTAGTTTAGAGGAAGAATAGGCACCTGATGGAAGTAGCAAGGTCAATTATGTGTCCCAAAGAGATTTTGGAGTGATGTTGTTATGGCTGCTTGTTACCTTTTCAACAAAATTTCCACTTAGATACTCAATGACCTATCTCCATTTGAGGTAATAAACAGCAACAAGCCACCTTTGGATCATATGCGGGTATTTGGATGTCTCTGCTTTGTGCTCATACCAGGGGAACAGAGGAGCAAGTTAGATGCCAGAAATTCAAAGGCTATGTTCATTGGATACTCACCAACACAAAAGGGATACAAGTTCTGTGATCTAGTGGCAAGAAAGGTTTGAATATCAACGGATGTAAAGTTTGTGGAGACTAAGAGATATTATGATGAGAAGAGTTGGGATGACTTGAAAGATCTGTCTCAATCCTCAGACAAAGCCACCAATCTCAGGATGATATTGGAGAGGCTTGGTATTAGTATGCCTCAGTGGAAATCATGAAACAAGGGCGTACCCTCCTAAAGCTGAAACTGTTCAAGAAACTGTGATTGATAAATATGGGATAGATGAAGGGGGAGTCAACGTGAATTTGATACTGGTACAGAATCTCATGATCAGGATGAAAGGCAACAAGAATCAGTCTCTAAACCAAATGATGAAGTACAACCAGAAGAGGCAGAATCTGATGATGGAGAAGTTCAACCACAAGAGGTTGTTAAACCATTGAGAAGGAGTACAAGAATCAGGAAGCCTCCTTCCAATTGGAGAAACACCAGGGTCTGCTTCAACTCTCAAGTAGTAGCTCATCCTATACAAGCAGTGTGCTCTTTAGCTCAATATCCTCAAGAATATCAGGTGTTCATTAGTGAATTTGATCAGAGTATATCCCAAAGTCATTTGAAGAGGCTATGGAGCATGAATAGTGGAGAGAGTCTGTTGGCAATGAGGCTAATGCAATGATAGTCAAGGATACTTGGTATGAAGATGAGCTTCCCAAAGGCAGGAAGGCAGTAACAAGTAGATGGATTTTCACAATCAAGTACCTAGCTAATGGAAAACTGGAAAGGCGCAAGACAAGGCTGGTGGCATGGGGATTTTGAAAATCAGTGTTTGACATCAAGGATCTTGGAGAGCTCAAGTACTTCCTTTGAAATGAAGTGTGTAGATCCAAGGAAGGACTATTTCTGTCTCAAAAGAAGTATGAAATGGATCTGTTGAGTGAGGCAGGAAACCTTGGAGGAAGAGCAGCCAAGACTCCTCTTGGATATGGCTACAAAGTGCTGCGAGAGGGGGAGTTTGAAGACACTCCATTTAAGGATGACAAGAAGTATAGAAGAATGGTTGGGAAGCTCATCTCTCTGACCATTACAAGACCAGATATTTGCTTTGCTGTGAACCAAGTGAGCCAACACATGCAAGCTCCTAAGGTTCATCACTGGAACATGGTGGAGAGGATCATGAGGTATCTAAGAGAAGCTCCTGGTCAGGGAGTATGGATGGGTTGTAGTGAAAGTTCTGAGATTGTAGGATATTGTGATGCTGATTGGGCAGGAGATAGAATTGATAGGAGATCAACCACTGGATATTGTACATTCATTAGAGGCAACTTGGTGTCATGTTCTAGTGCTGAGGAAGAGTATAGAGCTATGAGGAAGCTTACTAGTGAACTCATATGGATCAAAAACTTATTGGGGGATCTGGACATTGAGACAATAACTCCAATCATCATGCACTGTGATAACTAGGCGGCCATACACATTGCTTCAAAATCTGTGTTTCATGAGAGGATAAAACATATTGAAGAAGACTGCCACAAAGTGAGACAAGCAGTGGAACAACAAATCATCCTACCTTGCTACACTAGAAGTGGTGACAAGCTAGCTGACATTTTCACAAAGGCAACAAGCACCAAAGTCTGTGAGTTCATCCATTCAAAGCTTGGACTCATAGACCTCACATCTCACTGACTGTCCTATCATGAATACTTCTACTCTTTTTCCTTGATGTGTTTTTGTCCCACTGGGTTTTGCACATTAAGGTTTTAATGAGGGAAGTTCTTCATGTTTCCAAGCTTGACTGGTTCCTAACGTCAAGCTTGAGGGGGAGTGTTGAGATGAATAAGAAATAAATGTTGATATGAAGAAGAAATTAATATGGTTGAAGGAACAAGAAGAGTATCAGTACAGAAAATCACCACCTGACCTAACTTGGCTTGGAAGGCAAGGAAATCTTTCTAATCTCGTGGGTAAGTGTCTGAGAGGCTCTGGACACTTTAAATAAGAGTTTGGAGCTGTTGGAGTGAAGCGACAAAGGAAGATCTCATGTTTGGCTAAGTAGGAGAGAGATGGCTGAGATGTCACTATCACTTGCCTGAGAGAGCCTCTTTGTCTTGTTCCAGCAGTCCATTGTTTATTGTTTCTTATGTCAACTTGTCTATTGTTTATTATTTTCTGGTTCCCTATTTATGGGTTGTAATCTTGTATCAGATTAATCTAAGGAAAAAGATTTCCTTTTTCTCTGTCTCTCTATTTTTGAAATCACTCCTCTCTCTCTCACGTTCTTCCCATAAACTCACGTTGTTTTCTTCAATTCTCACATGCATGTGTTGGCTGACTTGGTTAACAGAAAAACAAATATCTGGCCTAGTAATGGTTAGGTTGACGAGCTTTCCAACCATCTTTCTATACTTCTTCACATCACCATACTGCTTGTCTTCAAACTCCCCCTCTCTGAGTACTTTGTAGCCCTCTTCCAATGATGTTTTGGCTTCCCTTCCTCCAAGGTTTCCTGCCTCAGTTAAAAGATCAAGTGTGTACTTCCTTTGAGACAAGAAGATCCCCTCTTTAGAGCGGCATACTTCAATCCCAAGGAAATACTTGAGTTCACCCAAGTCTTTAATATCAAATACAGACTTAGGGAATACCTTGGTTTCTTTGATGCCTTCTTGGTCACTGGCTATGATGATTATATCATCTGCATAGACCAAGAAGACCACAATTCCTCTTGGGCTAGGGAGTGTGAACAAAGTGTGATCAGCCTCTGATTTCCTGAAGCCTGTTCCATTCACGGTGGTGCTTATCTTGTGGTACCACACCCTTGGAGAATGTTTTAGTCCATTGATTGCCTTCTTGAGTCTGAGGACATTTCCAGGCTTAACCAGCGTCTCTAGACCATGAGTTGGGTGCATGTAAACCTCATCTTCTAACTCTCTTCGTAGGAAAGCGTTCTTGAAATCCATCTGTCACCATTCCTATTCCAGGTTCATTGCAATAGATAGATTGATCTGAATTGTATGAAGTTTGGCTTCTGGTGCAAATGTGTCCACATAATCTTCTCCATTGGTCTGGGTGAAGCCCCTTGCAACTAGTCTCAGCTTCTTTCTCTTCCTTGCCATTTGGTAGATACTTGATGGTGAACACCCATTTGCTTGAAACTGCCTTCTTGCCCTTTGGGAGTTGAGTTTCATACCATGTATCATTGATGATCATGGCATTTGCTTCAATAGAATTCCTACCAAGGTGCTGAAGGATATATCTCCTTATGAAGTAATGAACCAAACCAGACCATCCATTCATCTTCTTAGAGTGCTTGGATGTGCCTGCTTTGTGCTGATACCAAGAGAGCCAAGAAACAAGTAGAAGCAAAGAGCATGAAGTGTATGTTCATTTGCTACTCTTCTACACAGAAAGGAGACAAGTGTTACAACCCTGAAACAAGAAGAGTGGTTGTGTCCAGAGATGTAAAGTTCATGGAAGGGAAATGGTTTTATGATCAGGAGAATTGGGATGAGCTCAAGGACCTGTCCCAAAACTCAAACCGTGCCAATAACCTGAGAAACATCATGGAAACTCTTGGAATCAGTTTTCAAAAAGAGAACGATGATAATGACATCTCTCCGAAAGCAACAGAAGAAGGTGTTGAAGTCACTCATCCTGATCCTAAAGGGGGTAATGAACAAGAACCAGAACAGCAACAAGGTTCAGATGTTCATGATCAGGAGAGTATACAAGATCATGAAACTACTCTTGTTCATGAGGAAGAAGAGCAGAAAGAGGAACAAGCTCAAGTTCAAACTTTGAGAAGGAGTACAAGGATAAGGAAAGAACCCTCCAACTGGGTGAACACAAGGGTCTACTTCAATAGTCAAGTTGTAGCTCATCCCACTTCAGTAGTATGCTCCTTTGCGCAATACCCATATGAGCATCAAGCTTTCATTGTTGATTTAGATGAAGCGTATGTACCAAGATCATGTGAAGACGCAATGAAGATTGAGGTGTGGAGAAACTCAGTTGGCGATGAGATAAAGGCCATGTTTAACAATGATACTTGGTATGAAAGTGAACTCCCAAAGGGCAAGAAAGATGTGTCAAGTAAGTGGGTATTCACTATCAAGTTTCTACCAAATAGTAAGTCAGAGAGATGCAAAACAAAACTGGTTGCAAGAGGCTTCACTCAGACATATGGAGAGGATTATATTGATACATTTGCACCAGTAGCGAAGCTGCTCACAATCCGGATCATCTTATCACTTGCCACAAATTTAGAATGGGAATTGTGGCAGATGGATGTCAATAATGCTTTTCTACAAGGAGAGTTAGAAGATGAAGTCTACATGCATCCTCCTTTTTGTCTAGAGCACTTGGTCAAACCTGGAAATGTTCTAAGGCCCAAGAAGGGAATCTATGGACTGAAGCAATCTCCAAGAGCTTGGTACCACAAGCTGAGAACTAAACTAAATGGAAGAGGCTGATCACACTTTATTTACTCTTTCTGGTCCAATAGGCATTGTGGTCATCTTGGTGTATGTGGATGACATTATTATCACTGGCAGTAACAAAGAAGGCATCCAAGCCACCAAAGCCTTCCTAAAGTCTGTGTTTGACATCAAGGATCGTGGAGAGCTTAAGTACTTTCTGGGTACTGAAGTATGTCGATCTAAGGAAGGAATCTTCTTGTCTCAAAGGAAGTATGCGCTTATTCTGTTGAGTGAGGCAGGAAAGCTTGGAGGAAGAACAGCTAAGACTCCCATTAAAGATGGCTACAAGGTTCTGCGAGAGAGGGAGTTTGAGGACACTCAATTTTCTGATGTGAGGAAATATAGAAGGATGGTTGGGAAACTCATTTACGTAACCATTACAGGACCAGACATCTGCTTTTCTGTGGACCAAGTCAGACAACACATTCAGACCCCTAAGTTTCACCATTGGAACATGGTTGAAAGGATTATGAGGTATCTAAGAGAGGCTCCAGGTCATGGTGTGTGGATGGGGTGCAATGGAACCAAATAAATTGTAGGGTATTGTGATGCTGATTGGGCAGGAGACAGGATTGATAGGAAATCAACCTCTAGGGACTGTACATTTATTGGAGGAAACTTGGTAACTTGGAAGAGCAAGAAGTAGAAGGTTGTATCATGCTAAAGTTCTGAGGCAGAGTATATAGCCATGAGGGAGCTCACAAATGAGTTGATATGGATCAAGGGATTGCTTGGAGACGTGGTGATCGAGACTACATCACCGATCACAATGCACTGTTACAATCAGGCTGCCATTCACATTGGCAGAAACACAGTCTTCCTTGAAAGGACCAAACATATTGAAGTAGACTGCCACAAGGTTAGACAAGCTGTGGAGAAACAAATCATCCTACCTTGTTACACAAGAAGTGAAGATCAGTTAGCTGACATCTTCACCAAGGCAGCAAGCATCAAAGTCTATGAGTTCATCCACTCTAAGTTGGGACTCAAAGACCTCACTTCTCACTGACTCTCCTAACATGAAGCCTTTAACTCTTTTTCCTTAGTGTGTTTTTGTCCCACTAGGTTTTGCACACTAACATATTAATGAGGGAAGTTCTTCATGTTTCCAGGATTGACCAGTCCCTATGGTCAATCTTGAGGGGGAGTATTGAGATGAAGAATCAAAGAGATGAAGAATCAAAGAGATGAAGATAAGAGAGAAGAAACAATCTGGTTGGGTCATTTATGTTCTGTCCGTACAAGTAGGCTTATGTAACCTATCTTGGAGTGCAAGGCAAGACATTGACTTACTGTCGACTAACTTAGTCTTTGGGAGAGTAATGAGAGCGTTGGGGATTCATTTGAGCAAGAGGAAGAGGTTAAAAGAGTTTGAATCAGAAGAGTCACATGTTTCCCTAAGGCAATATAGCTGTTATAACCTATCACTGTCTTGGCGAGGAAGTTGTCTTCTTATGGATTTTATTTCTTTGTTTATTCTGATTGTATGTCTATTTATTGTAACCATTCTGAATCAATGTAAGAAAGGAGAATATCTCCCTTTTCTCTCTATTCTCTTCAATTTCGTCCATCATCTTTTCTCTCTCTTACTCTGTCCAGAAACTCGCTCTTGTTCATCTCTCTTTTGTTCTTCACAAAAATCTCATCAACTCAACTATTCTATTCTATTCTCCTTGTATTTTCTCAATTCTAACAAGGAGGACGATACATGTAGACTTCATCTTCTAGTTCTCCTTGTAGGAATGCATTCTTCACATCCATTTCCCAAAGATCCCACTCTAGATCCACATCAAGAGATAGTACTATCCTTATGGTGTGAAGCTTGGCGACTGGAGAAAAGGTATCTATGTAGTCTTCTCCATAGGTTTGTGTAAACTCCCTTGTCACTAGGCTTGTCTTCCTCCTATCAATCTTCCCATTTGCTAGATACTTGATAGTGAATATCCATATGCTGGATACAACCTTCTTCCCTTTTGGAAGTTGGATCTCATACCAACTATCATTATTGATCATTGCATCTACTTCAGTACCAACTGATTCCCTCCATTCTTTGTCTTGCATGGCTTCTTCATAATATTTTGGTAACTGATTCCCATCCAGGCTAATCATGAAGGCACAATGTTCTTCAACGTAATGGACCAGTGAGCAAACGACTTAAGCAGGATGCTCAACTGCTTGGGCATTGTAGTATACCCGTGTATTAACCCATTTGGATGGATGGTTCCTTACCCTTGTACTCCTTCCAAAATGTTAGGCTACTTCTGGTTGATCCTCCCTGATCTCCCCTTCTTCTTCCTGGTTCCCATTTCCACCTTCTTCATCTTCATTTTCTTGATCCATACCTTGATCATGCTGAGAACCTTATCCTTCATAATGCTGGTTATCCATATCAGGTTCATTTCCCCCCTCATGGTCATGGTATGGTTCTTAATCATTCACATTAGCAGTGAGGAAACCTTGTTGTGGTCCTCTTCCACTCTTCGGATACTGGGATAAGTTGATCCCAAGACTCTCCAATGTAATCCTTAAGTTGGCTGCTTTATCAAAAACCAAATCTTTAAGCTTTGTTTGGTTCTTCTCCTCATAGAACCTTATTTCCTCTACAAACTTAACATCCCTTGATACTACCACCCTCTTAGTTTTCGAATCATAACACTTGGAACCCTTCTGAGTTGGTGAGTACGCAATAAAGATCCCCTTTGTACTCTTGGCTTCCAACTTGTTCCTTAGCTCCCCTTGTTTGTGAACAAAGAAAATGTTAGAATAAGTAGATTTAGTGTCTGGTTTTGTGAGGAAGTTGAAGAACAAGTAGAACTAGAGAGAAGAAGGAGAGAATTCGTGAGAGAGAGTGAGGGGAGAGAGAGAGCTACAAATTCGAGTAATGTGGAATGATATTCCTTCCTTTCTTTTGGGTTCATACAAAGTTATTTTAAAGACAAATTAGGAGAGAGCATGACAAGAAGAATAAATTAAACAAATGATCTGCTGGAGCAGATTTGAATCCAGATAGTGAGTGCTCCTGAACTTTTCTCCAAGCCTTATGGGAGCATGTGACTTTTATTATATTCTATTGCCCACTTGCTTGCCTATTGTCCTGACCTCTAAAAGATCCTTCTTCTTCCCAGATCCGTCTAGGCGAGTTAATTTCTTCTCCTTGTCTTCTAAGGTAGTCTAGATCACAGAGTTAGCATAGGTTGCAAGGTTGTACAGACAGACTTGAGGTCCAAGTCTTGTACATACAGACTTGGAACACAAGTCTGTCCGTACAAGACACAACCCTTCTTCAACCATCTGAACCTCTACATCCTCTGGGCTTGTTTATTGCTTCATGTTCACACTCCCCCTCAAGGATTACTATGGGGAACCAGTCAAGCTGCGATACCATGAAGCATTACCTCATTAAAACCTTACTTTGAAAAACCACTAGGGATAAAAACCAAGCAAGGAAAAAGAGTAGAATACTTCATGGCAAGAGGATCAGTGACATGTGAGGTCTATGTGTCCAAGTCTTGGGTGAATGAACTCACAAACTTTGCTGTTGGCTGCCTTAGTGAATATATCAGCTAGCTGATCTTCACTTCTGGTGTAGCCTGGGAGAAATACTTGCTGTTCTACTGCTTGCCTGACCTTATGGCAGTCCACCTCTATATGTTTGGTTCTCTCATGGAATACTGAATTAGATGCAATGTATATGGCCGCCTGATTGTCACACTGCATTGTCATGGGTGTAGTGATCTCTATACCCAAGTCCCTTAGCAGTCCTTTGATCCATATGAGTTCACTAGTTAGGTTTCTCATAGATCGGCATTCTGCCTCAACACTTGAGCAAGATACTACCTTCTGATTCTTGCTCTTCCATGTGACCAAATTCCCTCCAATGAAGATGCAATAGCCTGTAGTTGATTTCCTATATGTTGATCTCAGTTAATAAAGAGAGGAGGATTAAGAGTCTATGATCAAGGGTTTAAACTTACTACTATCAGGTTCGGTTATGTTTGATGCTGCAAGAGTTATACCAATATCATGAACCTTAGATGCAGCTAGAGAGTAACCAAAAAACCATATCAGAGTGCTCCTTTAGAGCTTTGAGGATGAGGTCTAGATCAGCCTTGCGGGGAACCTCATCTTCAACCGGTTTTTGGACACTGCTGGTCATGGCTTTGCCTCCATCTGGATGAGTACCCGAGGTGCCACCTTGTTAAGATGAAACCATAGTGTAATGAGCTCTGGCTGCGCTGCTGTCCCTCATGAACTTTGGCTTGAGGTGGGGGTGAAGGATCCATATAGACTGCTCTTGTGTCCTTGTTTCTTGCAGTGTCCACACACATCATTGTACTGATTCCTCTTCCCATCATTTCTATTAAAACCTTGTTGACTTGGGGTGCCTCAGCTTTGTTTGCAATAGATAGGTCACCCTTTCCACCAAATAGTCCAAGAGATCATTGCTCTTTCTGTATCTGTGCACACACCTTTTTAAGGGTCAGAAGTTTCTCAGATCTCAAGATGTGCTTGATCAAATCATTGTTGGTCGGGTTAAAAGTGAGAAGGAGCCCAAAGACCTTATCTTTCTCACGTCTTTCGTTCAAGACATCCTGATCAGCTGTAGGCAGCCTCAACATTTCAAGTTCCGACCATAAAGCTCTAAACTTTCCCAAGTGAGCAGTGAACTCCATGTCTTCTTGACTCATGTTGTTGATAGATCTCTTAATCTCAAACACATGGCTGAGGTATGAGACCATAAAGATCTAAACTTTCCCAAGTGAATAGTCTCCATCTTGATCAAGCCGAGATAAAAAATGTCACAAGTTGTGTTCTTGAGTGTTTCTGGGTTGCGGAAAGGAGAAAGCTTTAAGCTTTGTTCTTGAGCTTTAAAAAGAGAGAGGTTTCGAAACAGAAACGAGCAAATGTTATGAGCAACCTGGCTATGATACCATGAAAGATTTAAAAAATGATTAAGAGAGAGAGAGTTTAAAGAGATTTGAGTGAGATTAGAGAGATTTAAGCTTTAGGAACCAAGAATCGAATATGATAAAGGAGAGAATAGACTCCATAAGTTTATTGCTTGCTGATGGATTACTTTATATAGAGAGAAGAGCTACAAGGGTGTAACAGATAGAAAGAAGAAGCATGTGAAGTCAGCTTGACCGGAGGAGCACCAAGTTTGAACTTGTGGACGATATGGCTTGCACGCTTGATGCCAAGAGCATATTGACCAGATTTTCTTGCTCCTTTCCAGCTAGCACCAGCTCCTCAAATGCGTGCCAACCTTATCCTCTTGTTTCGAACCGAGTAGAGACAAAACGTTCTCCTTCATCTAGAAGCTTTCCCTTCTTCCTTCACTCAACCATTTACCTTTTAACCCACGGTAACTCCAAGTGTACAGACCAGGCATGTCTGAAGTGGTTTTGGTCGAGTCGTCTGTACACCGTCCATACTGTTCGTACACCGTTCGTACCATCCGTACCATTGCCCTATTTTTTCACCATATTCTTTTCACTCCAAATCTTCACACAAGCATCCTCTAATCCTCCTCCTCTTTATTCCACATTTCAACATGGATGAAGTCAGATGGTCTTCATACAGGCTGGAGACAGCCTGGGCGCGCCTAAGGGCTAGGAATTGGCCACCAATGCCTATACACCTTTCCAATGATCAGTCCAGATTCATCCCTTGTCTTTTCCAGTCTGGATAAGAATCTAAATCAGCATATTCTTCTTATCCATTTCCACCCAACCCTCCACTTGCCTCCATATCTTCAGATGGTTACAAGAGAAGTGCTTTGGTTTGGTTTAAATTGATTAAACCGAAGTCAATATCAAAACTGCACAATTTCTCGACTGTACGGACAGTGTACGGACCGCTCGTCCGTACACCTTAACCTGGATTTTGCACATCGCCCAAACTCACCCAAAAGTCGAACCAGGAAGTCATGTTCGTATAGTCTGTACAGGCCGTACGACTGTCCGTACGGTCGACCCTATTTTTGCACTTTCGCCCAATGGTTCCCAAATCTTCCCAAACACTTCCTTCTTGATCATAAGCCCTTCTTGAACCTTGTTCTTTCTCATCACAAGCTTCTGGACCCTCTTTAATGTTAACTTGAAGAGATGCAAATGAACTTATGAGAGATGAAATGGAACAAGGAAGATGAACTGAGTAAAGAGATCTTGTGCAAAAAGAATGGAGAAGGTTGTGAGAAGCTGATAAGTGTACAAGAGGATCTAGAACACCTTAAGGAAGATCAAGAAAGACCTTGGGAAGTTGTGTTGAAGAGAAGGGATCAGATGGTTTTGGGTGAGGTGTACGGATGGCCGTACGGCCGTACTCCGTATGGATTGTACAGACCAACCTCGACCCAAAACCAACATTACTCGACCATTTGAGTTTAAAATGAGTCATAAGTCTTGTGCAAACTTAGGGCAAAAAGTGTACGGACCAGCTTGATGATACATGGCCGTACAACCCTAAGAATGCACAAGACTTGTTAAACAAGCTACAAGACTTGATAACCAAGCTTAAGGAAGGTTAGCTAGTAAGAAAGATGGTAAGGGATATTTTATCAGCCAAAGGAAGAGGAGAGGAAGTTTCTAGGAAGCTGCCTGGTTTGCTGACCGCTTATGGATAAGGAAGAACCTTATCCACTCACCAAAGGAAGAGCAAGCTTTAGACAGGCTGTCCAAAGCATGTGAGCATTTATGGCCATGTATTTCAAACCAGGCGCCCAAATATATTTGACTCCACATGCTTAGGGTTTTAAACTTGTGTAGCTCTCATCTCTCTATATATACTGATCTTTGTCGAGTAAACATCAAGGGAGTAAGGGGGATTTCCCCTCTCCACTTCATAGTAAAGCTTAGTGTTCTTGAATCAGTTTCCCTTTAGTCTCCCCCTTCTTAATCTCTCAAATCTCTCTAAGTCTTTCCTAATCTCTGCTTCTGGTTCAAGTAAACACAAGCATAAACCAGATCCTATCTCTTCTTCATTTCGAGTTCTTCATCAGCCTTAGAGGCTTGTTCATCACACAGAACCCAGATCCTTTATACTCTGGAAAATCCAACATTTAAACCTTCATCAAGCTTCTAATAGGTTTTGGCCCTAACTTTGCACATGGCCTTTAGTGGTCCATTTATCTCTTCAGGTTTAACGCTACTGATTTAAATTTTCATGTTACTTTCACCCCTAATGAAGTGTATTTTCAGGATATTGAGACCAGTAAGTTGCTTGGCAAAGGTGGAACCAAGGGAGACTTGTACTTTCTTGAGGAAACTGTGCTAGCTTCTTATTTATCTTGTGCTTGAAACTCTGTTTCTGAATTACCTAAAGATGTAATATGGCATGCCAGATTAGGATACCTTCATTCTCGTGCCTTGAACATCATGCTGCCTAGTGTTTTTTTTTAAAAAAGTGATTGTGAAGCTTGTATTCTAGGAAAACATTGCAAGTCTCTGTTTCCTAAATCAATGACTATCTATGAGAATTGCTTTGAACTTATTCATTCTGATGTGTGGACAGCCCCTTGTGCATCTTGAGAACTACATAAATACTCTGGGACTTTTATAGATGAAAAATCGAAGTACACATGGTAAACCTTGTTGAAATTTAAGGATAGGGTGCTAGAAGCTTTAAAAAAATTCAAATCTATATTGCTAATCATTTTCATGCCAAAATCAAAATATTTAGATCAGATAATGAGCGAGAATACACAAGCACAACCTTCAAGCAACATCTTACAGCACAAGGCATCATCCATCAAATGAGTTGTCCCTACATACCTCAACAAAATGGTGTAGCTGAGAGGAAAAACAGACATCTAATGGAGGTGGCCAGAAGAATAATGTTTCATATGAATGTTCCTAAGCAGTTTTGAGGTGATGTAGTTGTGACTGCCTCTTACTTGATCAACATGATTCCTACAAAAGTACTCAATGATATATCACCTTAGTATGTACTCAACAAAACCAGACCATCTATAGGCTAATTGCGTGTGTTTGGGTGTGTGTGTTTTGTTTTGATTCCAGGTGAACTGAGAACAAGCTCGAGGCTAAAAGCACAAAGGCCATGTTTATTGGATACTCTCCAACTCTAAAAGGCTACGAGTGCTATATAACAGAGACAAGAAAGGTTCTGATCTCCAGGGATGTTAAGTTTATGGAGTCTAGAGGCCACTATAATGAAAGGAGTTGGGAAGATCTCAAGGACCTCTCTCAGTATTCCTCAAATAAAGCTAACAACTTGAGATTAATTTTCGAGAACCTTGGAATCGACTTACCAAAAGAACCTGAGGGAATCAAGAAGACACCAGCTGATGATACTACTGAAGATGAAGATAATATTGAAGTCACTCATCCTGATCATGAGGGGGGAAATGAAACAACTCAGCCTGTGGAACATGCACAGCAATCTGAACACTCAGCAGCTCATGATTAAGATGAGATGCCATCAGATACTGAAGTTCAACCAGACGATGAACCCCAACTAAATGAGGAGGAAGAATCTGATCAGATACAACTATTGCGAAGGAGTACAAAGATCAAGAGAACAGCATTAAATTGGACCAATACAAGGGTTTACTTCAATGCAGAAGCAGTAGCTCAACCAATGAGTGCAGTATTCTCTCTAGCTCAATATCCAGAAGAACATTAAGCTTTCATTGTGGGGTAGGACAAGGAATATATTCCAAGATCTTATGCAGAAGCAATGGAGGATGAATAATGGAAACACTCAGTTGGAGTTGAGATCAATGCTATGATCAAGAATGACATTTGGTATGAATCTGAGCTCCCCAAAGGCAAGAAAGATGTGATAAGTCACCTACTATTCACAATCAAGTACCTAGCATATGGAAAACCAGAAAGGAAAAAGACAAGACTAGCTGAGAGAGGCTTCACCCAGGTCTATGGAGAAGATTACCTTAATACATTTGCACCAGTGGCCAAGCTCCACACCATAAGGATTGTGATCTCATTGGCAGTCAACTTGGAATGGGACTTATGGCAAATGGATGTCAAGAATGCTTTTTACAAGGTGAATTAGAAGATGAAGTATACATGCGATCACCACCTTGTCTAGAAGACAAGATCAAACCAGGAAATGTGTTGAGGTTAAAGAAGGCCATCTATAGACTGAAGAAATCTCCAAGAGCATGGTACCATAAGTTGAGTTCAACTCTAAATGGAAAAGGATTTTTCAAATTAGAGGCTGATCACACTCTCTTCACACTAACCAGCAAGAAAGGATTATTGTCATTCTCATCTATGTAGATGAACTTGTCATCAAAGGTAGCTCACAAGGAAGGTATCCTCTCAACTAAGACTTTTCTTAAATCTGCATTTGATATAAAGGATTTGGGAGAGTTGAAGTACTTCCTAGGAATTGAAATATGCCGCTCTAAAGAGTGGCTCTTTATATCCCAAAGGAAGTACACACTTGATGATTTGAATGAGGCAGGAAACCTTGGAGGAAGACAGGCCAGGACACCATTGGAAGAAGGCTACAAGGTACTGCAAGAGAGGGAGTATGAGGATACTTCATTTGAAGATGCCAAGAAGTACATGAGGATGGTGGGCAAACTCATATACATGACCATAACTCGACCAGATGTGTGTTTTGCTATGAACCAAGTAAGTCAACAAATGCAAACACCTAAAGTTCATCATTGGAATATTGTGGAAAGGATCTTGAGATACTTGAGAGAAGTGAAAGAATAAGAAGATTTTGTGAGTTTTAGAGAACCAGAGAGAGAGATTATGGAAAGAACATGAAAGACATGAGGGAGAGAGGAGATATTTCGTAAATGAGAGAGAGAGAGAGAGAGAGGAAATAAGTTCCCTTGGATTAATTATGTCTGGTTACAGCCTTTAAATAAACAGAATACAAAGATGCAAGTTGACAAGGAAATACAATAAACAAATGAGAGAGAACAAGACAAAGGGCTCTTGCAGCTGAAGTGAAAGTGACAGCTCCTAACTGGTCCCAAATTGATTCTCTGCCCCACCAGACCAGATCAGACCTGTGACTCTTCCTCCCAATGTCTATCTTTGCTTCTGGAAAAGGAAATATCTTCTCAAGACCATTTGAATAAGTCTCTGGTAAAGTTTCCTCTATTTCTTTACTTGCACCCTAAGTTAGGTAAGAGACTGTACGGTCCACCTTTCTTCTTCATCTCGGATGCTCCTCTTTCTATCTTCTCATATTTTTTTCATTAATTGCTTCATGTCAACACTCCCCTCAAGCTTGACCATTGCGACTGGCCAAGATTGGAAACCGTGAAGCATTCCCTCATTAAAACCTTTAGCCTAGCAAAACCTCATGGAATAAAAACCAAGCCAAGGAATGACATGAAAGGTCTATGAGTCCAAGCTTAGGATGAATGATCTCACAAACCTTGCTGATGGCTGCCTTAGTGAATATATCAGCCATTTGATCTTCACTTCTTGTATACCATGGAAGTATCACTTGTTGTTCTACTTTTTGTCTCACCTTGTGGCAGTCAAGTTCTATATGTTTTGTTCTCTCATGGAAGACTGAGTTTGATGCAATGTGTATAGCCGCCTGATTATCACAATGCATTTTCATAGGTGTAATGATCTCTATGCTCAAGTCCCTTACCAGTCCGTTGATCCATATGAGTTCACTGGTTAGCTTCCTTATAGATCAGTACTCTGCCTCAGCACTTGAGCAAGATACCAATATCTGCTTGTTACTCTTCCATGTAACTAAATTTCCTCCAATAAAGGTGCAATAGCCAATTGTTGATCTCCTATCAACTCTGTCTCGAGCCCAATCAGCATCACAATATCCTACAAATTTGGTACTCTTGTTGCAAGCCATCCACATCATTTTACAGTGATGAACCTTGGGTGTTTGCATGTGTTGACTGACTTGGTTCACCGTAAAGCACACATCTGTACGATAATGGTTAAATAGATGAGTTTCCAAACCATCCTCCTATACTTCTTTACATCTTCAACGGGTGTATCTTCATACTCCCCCTCTCGCAGTACCTTGTAGCCTTCTTCCAATGGTGTCTTGGCCTGTCTACTTCCAAGGTTTCCTGCCTCATTTAAAATGTCAAGTGTGTACTTTCTTTGGGATAAGAAAAGACCCTCCTTAGAGAGGCATATTTCAATCCCTAAGAAGTACTTCAATTCTCCCAAATCTTTAATATCAAAGGCAGTTTTAAGAAATGTTTGGTTGAGGAGATACATTCCTTGTCACTACCAATGATGTTGATATCTACAAATACCAAGATGACCACAATGCCTTGTTTGCTTGTTAGAGTGAAGAGAGTATGATCAGCTTTTGATTTCACAAAACCACTTCAATACCAGGCTCTTGGTGATTGTTTCAAGCCATAGATTGCCTTCTTTAACCTCAGTACATTCTATGGTTTTACCATGTTCTCTAGGTCAGGAGGTGGTCACATGTACACTTCATCTACCAACTCTCCTTGTAGAAAGGCATTCTTCACATCCATCTACCATATATCCCATTCCAAGTTGACAACAAGAGATAGAACAATCCTTATAGTATGTAGCTTGACCACTGGTGCAAATGTATCCAGATAATCTTCCCCATATACCTGAGTGTACCCCCTTACTACTAGCCTTGTCTTTCTCCTTTCTGGTTTTCCATTGGCTAGGTACTTGATGGTATATAGCAGGCGACTTTGCACAGCTTTCTTGCCTTTGGGGAGCTGAGTTTCAAACCATGTATCATTCCTGACCATGGCATTGATTTCATCTTCAACAGATTATCTCCACTACTCATGTTGCATAGCTTCTTCATATGACATCAATATCCATTCTTGATCCAATTCACTGATGAAGACTTGATGTTCCTCTGGATAATGGGCAATAGAGCATACTGAACTTATTGGATGAGCCACTGCCTCATCATTGATGTAAACTCGTGTGTTGATCCGGTTTGATGCAGGTTTCGTGATCCTTGTACTTCTTCTCAACGGCTGAACCTGACCTGCCTCTTCTTGTTCATGAACTTGAGTAGATTCAGGTGTAGGTTCAGTCTCTTCTTCTTCAACTGTATCCTGATCATGAACTTCTGAACCATGTTGAACTTCTGGTTCCTGTCCACTGCCCCCTTCAGGATCAAGAAGAATGTTTTCTTCAAATCCTTGTTCAGTCTCTTGATGAGGAAGAGCTTCTCTGGTTAGGATGATTCCAAGATTTTCCATAATAATCATCAGATTATGAGCCTTATCAGATGCTTGAGACATATCCTTTAGCGCATCCCAATTCTTCCCAACATAACACCCTCTACCTTCCATAAACTTCACATCTCTGGATACCACCACTCTTCTTGTTTCTGGATGGTAGCATTTGTATCCCTTCTGTGTAGAGGAGTAGCCAATGAACATACACTTCATACTTTTTGTTTCTAGCTTGTTTCTTTGCTCTCATGGTATTAACACAAAGCATGCACATCCAAAGACTCTGAGATGGTGAATGGATTGTCTGGTTTGGTTCATCACTTCATAAGGAGAGATATCCTTCAGCACCTTTGTCGGAATACAGTTAATCAGATAGCATGCTGTCACAACAGCATCACTATAGAACCTCTTTGGAACATTGGCATAAAACATCATTGATCTAGCCACTTCCATGAGATGCCTATTTTTCCTTTCAGCAACTCCATTTTCTAGGGCTATAAGGGCAGCTTGTCTGGTGAAGTATGCCTTGAATGCATGGATTGTATATTCCCCTCCATTTTCTGACCTCAGAACCTGCACATTTCCCTTGAAATGGTTAGCCACATATGCCTTGAAGTTCATAAAAGCTTCTAGCACACAGTCCTTGGAAGGCAGAAGTGTAAGCCATGTATACTTGGACTTCTCATCTATAAATGTGACGAAGTACGTGTGATTATCTATGGACTCACATGGGGAGGTCCATACATCAGAGTCAAACCAGTTCAAAGCACTTCGCATAGATGTTCTCAGATGTTGGAAACAAAAATTTGCAATGCTTCCCCAAGATACAAGCTTCACACTCCAAGTGATTGAAAGATACCTCAGCCATCATGAGCTGTAATGCACGAGAATGTGGGTGGCCCAACCGAGCATGCCAAGTAGTGCTATCAAAAGCAGGTGAGTCACTGATCATGCATATATAAGGAGGAGTAGAAGTAGAGGATTTTGAAAGCTTAGTCTTTTGGAGATGGTATAAATCACCTTGACGGGTACCTTCACCAATCACCTTCCCTGTCTTAAGGTCCTGAAACTCAACATCATTGGGTCTACAAACCACATGTCAATTCAGGTCAACCGTGGCCTTTTTCACAGAAAGAAGGTTAGATGCAAAACTAGGCATACAGAAGGCAGTTGACTCTCTATAAAACAACTTGAGGTTCCCTATTCCTTCTATCTTCACTTTATCTCCATTAGCTATTGTTACATTCCCTAAGGCAGGCGTAACATCACTAATAAGATTCCTATCACTAATCATATGATGACTAGCTCCTGAATCTGTTATGATTGGCCTAGATATAGGAGAATGTATTCCAGACTGTCTTGCGGAGATGATTGCCTTGGCTGCTTTGATCAGTGGCTGAATGTCCCTCATTTTGATTGGACCATTATTTACCACTGTCTAGTTCCAATTTTCTCCTCCATTAGACTCAAATACCAAGGAAGAATACATAGATGCACCTTCAGGCGCCACTTCAAAGTATTCATTAAACTCCACTTCTTCCTGGCTCAAGTTGTTTATGATCCTCTTGACTTCAAGTACTCGGCACAGGTTGGAAAAAATTCCAATATACAATTTTGAGACTCTCCTATAGATCCTTGGCAGTTTCACAATGTGAGTAAGCCACTATGATTGATTCTGAGAGAGAGAGAGTTGTGAATGATCTCAAGTGCTAGCTGATCTTCTTGACTTCACTTGTCCTCAATCTTCAGACAACTTGCCTGAAACTCTTCATGAGTCATCCTATTTGAGACCTCAGCCTTCATTATGTGGCTGTCCCAAAGTCCATGACTTCCCAAGGTAACTATGGCCACTCTTGACCATAGAAAGTAGTTAGAGCCTTCAAGGGTTACAGGAATAAGACTTTCTTTCTTCATTTCCATGGCTGAATTTCTTTTATCCACTAGACAAAGCTATGGACGGATGGAAAAACCTCAAGATTCCATGATATTGAAGAACAAAAAATAGATGAAGGTTTTACTATTGAAAAAGAGTTTAAGAACTCAAATAAGAACATGTGAAAGAAGTGTTTCAGAGGAGGGGTTGTGTGAGACAGACCCATAATAATTTCGAAATTTAGGAGAGAGAAAGAGGGTTGAAGGACAGATTGAAGAACATGGTAATAAACAGAGTGAAATGAGATTGATTTCTGGAAGTTGTGTGAGAATAAGGTTGAAGGAGCTTAGTGCTCTGATACCATAAAAGAATAAGAAGATTTTGTGAGTTTTAGAGAACCAGAGAGAGATTATGGTAAGATCATGAAGAACATCAAGAACATGATAGAGATAGAGGAGATATTTCATGAATGAGAGATAGAGAGAGGAAATAAGTTCCCTTGGATTAATTATGTCTGGTTACAGCCTTTAAATAGACAGAATACACATATGCAAGTTGACAAGGAAATACAATAAACAAATGAGAGAGGAGAAGACAAAGGTCTCTTGCAGCTGAAGTAATAGTGACAGCTCCTAACTGGTCCCCAATTGATTATCTGCCTCACCAGACCAGATCAGACCTGTGACTCTTCCTCCCGACGTCTATCTTTTCTTCTGGACAAAGAAAGATGTGCTCCAGACCATTTGAATAAGTTTCTGATCAAGTTCCCTCAATTTCTGTATTTGCACCCTAAGTTAGGTCAAAGACTGTACGGTCCACATTTCTTCTTCATCTCGGATGCTCTTCTTTGTATCTTCTCATCTCTTTGTCATTAATTGCTTCATGTCGACAAGAAGCTCCTAGTCAAGGTGTGTGGATGGCTTGCAATGGAAGCATAGAAATTTTGGGGTATTGTGATGCAAATTGAGCTGGTGATAGAGTTGACAGAAGGTCGACAACAGGGTATTGTACCTTTATTGGTGGTAACTTAGTCACCTGGAAGAGCAAGAAGCAGAAGATAGTATCATGCTCAAGTGCTGAAGCAGAATATAGAGCAATGAGAAAGCTTACTAGTGAACTTACTTGGATCAAGAACCTGCTAAGAGAATTGGGGATTGAGACTACTAGTCCCATCACCATGCACTGTGACAACCATGCTACCATTCGTATAGCATCCAACAGTGTGTTCCATGAGAGGACTAAACACATTGAGGTAGATTGCCATAAGGTAAGGCAAGCTGTGGAGCAGAAGATTATACTGCCTTGTTACACTAGAAATGAAGATCAGTTCGCCGACATCTTCACCAAAGCAGCAAGCACAAAGGTCTGTGAGTTCATTCATTCCAAGCTTCGACTCATGGATCTATCATCTCACTGATCCTGTTAGCCATGAGGTGTTCTATTATTTTTTCTTGGCTTAGTTTTCTCCCAAGTGGTTTTTCTAAGTTAAAGGTTTTAATGAGGGAATGCTTCATGGTTTCCAAGGTTAACCAGTCCCTATGGTCAAGCTTGAGGGTGAGTGTCGAGATGAAGCAATAAAATGAGGAGATGAAAATATAAGAAGAAGATGGCTCGGAAGAAACAAGATTCATGAAGACTTGTGCACCAAGGCTGTCCGTACAACCTAAAGGACCCAGAGTGCCTTGCAAGTAAAGGAAGAGAAGTGTTGTGCAAGAAATCAACTAGGAAGACTTATCCTTACTTTCCTGAAGAATGGGAACGTTGGAGAGTGGTTTTCACGTGCATAGATGGAGACGAGAAGGCTAAACAACCATTGTGACCTGTCCCTTTCAATCTAGGTGGCTTCTCAAGACAGTTTGGAGATTAGAACATTAGTTTATTCTTTTTCCTCTGAGCCTCTTTATTTATTATTTTCCCTAGGATATTTTCTTGTCTACTTAATCATTTTATCGACAGAAACCTTAGGCAAGTTGATTAAAATACTGACTTCTCTACTCTCTCTCTCTCTTTCCTCACAGATTCCTCTATCTCTTTCTCTTTCAGCAAGATCACCATGTTCTTAGTCTAAACTCTTAATAATTCTCTTAAAATCACAAAGGAGAGTTAGTTAGAGGTGAGGTCTATGATTCCCAATTTTGAATGGATGAACTCACAGACCTTGGTGCTAGCTGCCTTGGTTAAGATATCTGCCAACTGATCCTCACTTCTCGTGTAACATTGCAAGATGATTTATTGCTCCACAGCTTGCATGACCTTATGGCAATCTACCTCAATATGCTTAGTCCTTTCATGGAACATACTGTTGGATGCTATGTGAATTGCTTCATGGTTGTCACAATGCAAAGTGATGGGGGTTGTAGTCTCTATCCTCATTGCCCTATATTCTGCTTCAGCACTGGAACATGACACAATCTTCTGCTTCTTGCTCTTCTAAGTTACGAAGTACCTTCAATGAAGGTGCAATATCCAGTTGTTGATTTCCTATCAGTTCTGTCTTCTGCCCAATCAGCATCACAGTAGCCTACAATCTCTATGCTTCTATTACAAGACATATAAACTCCTTGACCAGGCGCCTCCCTCAGGTATCTCATGATCCTCTCCACCATATTCCAATGATGGACCTTAGGAGCCTGCATTGTTGAGATGAAGAAGAAATAAGTGTTGATATGAAGAAAAAATTAATATGGTTGAAGGAACAAGAAGATTATCGATACAGAAAATAACCATCTGACCTAACTTGGCTTGGGAGGCAAGGAAATCTTTCAAATCTCGTGGGTTGTCTGAGAGGCTCTGGATACTTTAAATAAGTATTTGGAGCCGTTGGAGTGAAGGGACAAAGGAAGATCACATGTCTGGCTAAGTAGGAGAGAGATGGCTGAGATGTCCCTATCACTTGGCTGAGAGAGCATGTTTGTCTTGTTCCAGCAGTCCACTGTTTATTTTTTCTTATGTCAACTTGTCTATTGTTTATTATTTTTTGATTCCCTATTTATGGGTTGTAAGCTTGTATCAGATTAATTCAAGGAAACAAATTTCCTCTTTCTCTCTCTCTATTTTCGAAATCACTCCTCTCTCTCTCATGTTCTTCATGTTCTTCCCATAAACTATCTCTGTTTTCTTCAATTCTCACATGGTATCAGAGCTCCAGCTCTTGAGACCTTATTCTCTTCATTCTCTTTACTCTTTGTAACTTTTCTTCCACAAATTTCTCTGATTTTTTCAAGATTTCTCTTCATTTCCCATTATTATCCAATGGTCAATAGCTGGAAAAGATGGAGGATTCGAGAATGGTAACCATTCCTGTGACATTGAAGGGATCTAATTACCTTCTCTGGTCAAGAATGTTGAATACATCCCTTGGAGGAAGAGGTTTGTGGAGCCATGTCACAGTTGGTGAGGCGCCTAGACAACCTGTCCAAGGAGAAGATGGCAATAAGATTATCCTGGTGGATGAAGGCAAATGGGGTCAGGATGATCTCATGGTGTTATTAATTATCCAGAACTCACTTGCACCATCTCTATTGGAAGCTTACTCCTACTGTGAGAGCTCCAAAGAGTTGTGGGATACACTGAAAAAGGTGTATGGAAACATATCTAATAAAAGTAGGGTGTTTGATGTGAAGCAAGCTATCAACAACCTGAAACAAGATGAAGGAGAGTTCCACCAGCATCTTGGGAAGTTTAGGAGTTTATGGTCAGAGCATAACATGCTCAGACCAAGCTCAAGTGATCCTGAAGTCTAAAGAAAAAGACAAGCTCAAGATGTGACCTTCATATAATCTGCTGATCAAGCATGTATTAAGGGAAGACAAACTTCCAAAGTGTAGAAGGTGTATGTGCCCTTATCCATAGAGAAAAAGCAAATCAAAAACTCTTTGAGAAGGAAGAGCAGCCTGTTCATGTAACAAAGAAGGCGCCAAGCTTGAAGAGGAGGATGGGGTTGTTTCCTAAGTATAAGAAGACTAAGAAACAACATAGAAGAAAGAGCTTGAAGCCAAGGATGATGGGTATCACGTTGGCCAGGGACTTGCTCAAGAAGATTGAGCATCAAACAGTTGAAGGAAAAACCATGTATTCTGCCTCCAAGACTAATTCAAATCAAAGAGGAACATGGGGAAGTACAACTCTTGGGATCAGTAGTGATAAGCCAGTGACCATGGGTGACTTGAATGAGTTTATCAAGGCTGCCAAAGCCAGTATGATATCCTAGAAGGCTGGTACACATTTTCTAGACTCTAAACCCAACATTATAGATTCAGGAGCTAGTCATCAGATGATTAATGATAGGAATCTGATTAGCGATGTGAAGCCTGTGTTAGGGAATGTGATTATAGAAAATGGTGATAAGGTTAAGATAAAAGGGATAGGGAACCTTAAGCTAGGGAACCTTAAGCTGTTTGGTAAGGAATCATCTGCCTTATATTTACCTCGTTTACATCTAACCTTTTGTTACTAAGGAAGGCTACAGTTGATTTGAGTTGTCAGGTTGTCTTTAGACCAGATGATGTTGAGTTTCAAGATCTAAAGACATGGCAATTGATTGAAAAAGGACACAGCCAGGATGAACTTTATCATATCCAAAGGGCAGAACCATCTACTTCTATCTGCATGATCAGTGCCTCTACTGGAGTGGATAGCACAACATGACACGCTAGATTGGGACATCCTCATGCCAGAGATCATCTGATGCTTCCTGGTGTGGTTTTTGCAAATGATGGGTGTGAAGCATGTATCTTGGGGAAGCATTGTAGAAAAGTCTTTCCAAGGTCTAGCACAATCTATGAGAAGTGTTTTGACCTTGTTCATTCTGATGTGTGGATTTCTCCATGTGTGTCTAGAGAAAATCACAAATACTTTGTGACCTTCATTGATGAGAAGTCTAGGTACACATGGGTGACACTGATTCAGTTTAAGGGCATAGTGCTTGAAGCTTTCAAGAATTTTGAGAACCACGTCTCCAACATTTTCAGTGCCAAACTCAAGATTCTAAGGTCAGATAATGGTGGAGAGTACACAAGCCAAGCACTCAAGCAGTATCTAGCTCAACATGAGATTATACATCAGACAAGTTGTCCTTGTACTCCTCAACAAAATGGAGTAGTTGAGAGGAAGAATAGGCACTTGATGGAAGTAGCAAGGTCAATGATGTTCTATACTAGTGTCCCAAAGAGATGTTGTTATGGCTGCTTGTTACCTTATCAACATGATTCCCACTAAGATAATCAATGACATGTCTCCATTTGAGGTACTTAACAGCAACAAGCCACCTTTGGATCATATGCGTGTATTTGGATGTCTCTGCTTTGTGCTCATACCAGGGGAATAGAGGAGCAAGTTAGATGCCAGAAGTTTAAAGGCTATGTTCATTAGATACTCATCAACACAAAAGGGATACAAATGCCATGATCTAGTGGCAAGAAAGGTTTTAATATCAAGGGATGTAAATTGTGTGAAGGCTAAGGGATATTATGATGAGAAGAGTTAGGATGACTTGAAAGATCTGTCTCAAGCCTCAGACAAAGCCACCAATCTCAGGATGATATTGGAGAGTCTTGGTATTAGTATGCCTCAAGGGAATCACGAAACAAGGGCACACCCTCCTGAAGCTGAAACTGTTCCAGAAACTGTGATTGATAAAGATGGGATAGATGAAGCAGGGGAATCAACATGAATCAGATACTGGTACAGAATCTCATGATCAAGATGAAAGGCAACAAGAATCAGTCTCTCAGCCAAATGAAGAAGTACAACCAGAAGAGGCATAATCTGATGATGGATAAGTTCAACCATAAGAGGCTGTTAAACCATTCAGACTTAGTACAAGAATCAGGAAGCCTCCTTCCAATTGGAGAAACACCAGAGTCTACTTCAACTCTCAAGCAGTAGCTCATCCTATACAATCAGTGTGCTCTTTAGCTCAGTATTCTCAAGAATATCAGGTTTTCATAAGTGAATTGGATCATGAGTATATCCCAAGGTCATATGAACAAGCTATGGAGCATGAAAAGTGGAGAGAGTCTGTTGGGAATTAGGCTAATGCAATGATAGTCAATGATACTTGGTATGAAGCTGAGCTTCCCAAAAGCAAGAAGGAAGTAACATTAGGTGGATTTTCACAATCAAGTACCTAGCTAATGGAAAGGTGGAAAGGCGCAAGACAAGGCTGGTGGTAAGAGGATTTACTCAGACATATGGAGAGGACTATATTGATACCTTTGCACCAGTAGCAATGCTTAACACCATTAGGATCATTTTCTCAATTGCTACTAACTTGGAATGGGATTTGTGGCAAATGGATGTGAAAAATGCTTTTATGCAAGGAGAGTTAGAAGATGAGGTCTACATGCATCCTCCCCCTGGTCTAGAGAATCAGGTCAAACCAGGGAATGTTTTGAGACAAAAGAAAGCAATTTATAGCTTGAAACAATCACCAAGGGCCTGATATCACAAGCTGAGCACCACAATAAATGGAAGAGGATTTAGGAAGTCAGAAGCTGACCATACTCTCTTCAAACTGTCAGGTACACAAGGCATAGTGGTTATCCTTATATATGTAGATGCTATCAAAATCACAGGAAGCGACAAGAAGGGGATTCAGGCTACTAAGGCATTCCTAAAATCAGTTTTGACATCAAGGACCTTGGAGAGCTCAAGTACTTCCTTGGAATTGATGTGTGGAGATCCAAGGAAGGACTATTTCTGTCTTAAAGGAAGTATGTAATGGATCTGTTGAGTGAGGAAGGAAACCTTGGAGGAAGAGCAGCCAAGACTCCTCTTGAAGATGGCTACAAAGTGCTGCGATAGGGGGAGTTTGAGGACACTCCATTAAAGGATGACAAGAAGTATAGAAGAATGGTTGGGAAGCTCATCTATCTGACCATTACTAGACCAGATATCTGCTTTGTTGTGAACCAAGTGAGCCAACACATGCAAGCTCCTAAGATTCATCACTTGAACATGGTGGAGAGGATCATGAGGTATCTAAGAGAAGTTCCTGGTCAAGGAGTTTGGATGGATTGCAGTGGATGTTTTGAGAATGTAGGATAATGCGATGCTGATTGTGTAGGAGATAAAGTTGATAGGAGATCAACCACTAGGTATTTTACATTCATTGGAGGCAACTTGGTAACTTGGAAGAGCAAGAAATATAAGGTGGTGTCATGTTCTAGTGCTGAGGCAGAGTATAGAGCTATGAGGTAGCATACTAGTGAACTCATATGGATCAAGAACCTACTGGGGGATCTGGACATTGAGACAATAACTCCAATCACCATGCATTGTGATAACCAGGCGGCCAAACGCATAGCTTCAAACTTTGTGTTTCATGAGAGGACAAAACATATTGAAGAAGACTGCCACAAAGTGAGACAAGCAGTGGCGCAACAAATGATCCTACCTTGCTACACTAGAAGTAGTTACCAGCTAGCTGACATTTTCACAAAGGCAGCAAGCACCAAAGTCTTTGAGTTCATCCATTCATAGCTTGGACTTATAGAGCTCACATCTCACTGACGGTCTTATCATGAAGACTTCTACTCTTTTTCCTTGATGTGTTTTTTTCCCACTGGGTTTTGCACATTAAGGTTGTAATGAGCGAAGTTCTTCATGATTCCATGCTTGACTAGTTCCTCAACTCAAGATTGAGGGGGAGTGTTGAGATGAAGAAGAAATAAGTGTTGATATGAAGAAGAAATTAATATGGTTGAAGGAACAAGAAGAGTATCATTACAAAAAAATAACCATCTGACCTAACTTGGCATAATATGCTAAGACGAAGCTCAAGTGATTCTGAAGTCTTAAGAAAAAGACAAGAACAAGATGTAGTCTTTAGTCTGCTCCTAACTCTAAAGCCTTCATATAATCAGCTGATCAAGCATGTACTGAGGGAAGACAAATTTCCAAGTGTAGAAGGTGTTTGTTCCCTTATCCAGAGAGAAAAAGCCAATCACAAACTCTTTAAGAAGGAAGAGCAGCATGTTCATGTCACAAAGAAGGCGCTAAGCTTGAAGGGGAGGATTGGGTTGTTTCCTGAGTATAAGAAGACTAAGAAACAACACAGAAGAAAGAGCCTGAGGCCAAGGATGATGGGTATCACGTTGGCCAAGGACATGCTCAAGAAGATTGAGCATCAAACAATTGAAGGAAAAACCATGTATTCTGCCTTCAAGATTGATTCAAATGAAAGTGGAACATGGGGAAGTACAGCTCATGGGACCAGTAGTGATAAGCCAGTGACCATGGGTGACTTGAATGAGTTTATCAAGGCTGCCAAAGCCATTATGATATTCTAGAAGTTTGGTACACATTTTCTGGACTCTAAACCCATCATTATAGATTCAGGAGCAAGTCATCATTTGGTTAGTGATATGAATCTGATTATTGATGTGAAGCCTTCCTTAGGGAATTTGATTATAGCATATGGTGATAAGGTTAAGATAGAAGGGAAAGGGAACCTTAAGTTGTTTGATAGGGAATCATCAGTCTTATATATGCCTCATTTTACATCAAACCTTTTGTTAGTAAGGAAGGCTACAGTTGAGTGGAGTTGTCAGGTTGTCTTCAGACCAGATGATGTTGAGTTTCAAGATATAAAGACAGGGCAGGTGATTGGAAGAGGCCACAGCCATGACGAACTTTATCATTTCCAAAGGGCAGAACCATCTACTTCTCTCTGCATGGTCAGAGTGCATCTACTGGAGTTGATAACACAAAATGGCACGCTAGATTGGGACATCCTCTTGCCAGAGATCTAAATCTATGCTTCCTAGTGTGGTTTTTGCAAATTATGGGCGTGAAGCATGTATCTTGGGGAAGCATGTATCTTGGGGAAGCATTGTAGAACAGTCTTTCCAAGGTCTAGCACACAATCTATGAGAAGTGTTTTGACCTTGTTCATTCTGATGTGTGGATTGCTCCATGTGTGTCCAGAGAAAATCACAAATACTTTGTGACCTTCATAGATGAGAAGTCTAAGTACACATGGGTGACACTACTTCAGTCTAAGGATAGAGTGCTTGAAGCTTTGAAGAATTTTGAGAACCACGTCTCCAACCATTTCAGTGCCAAACTCAAGATTCTAAGGTCAGATAATGGTGGAGAGTACACAAGCCAAGCATTCAATCAGTATCTAGCTCAACATGGGATTATACATCAGACAAGCTGTCCTTATAGTCATCAACAAAATGGAGTAGTTGAGAGGAAGAATAGGCACCTGATGGAAATAGCAAGGTCAATGATGTTCTATACTAGTGTCCCAAAGAGATTTTGGAATGATGTTGTTATGGCTGCTTGTTACCTTATCAAGAAGATGCCCACTAAGATACTCAATGTCATGTCTCCATTTGAGGTACTAAACAGCAACAAGCCACCTTTGGATCATATGCGTGTATTTGGATGTCTCTGCTTTGTGCTCATACCAGGGGAACAGAGGAGAAAGTTAGATGCCAGAAGTTCAAAGGCTATGTTCATTGGATACTCACCAACACAAAAGGGATACAAGTTCTATGATCTAGTGACAAAAAGGTTTTAATATCAAGGGATGTAAAGTTTGTGGAGACTAAGGGATATTATGATGAGAGGAGTTGGGATGACCTAAAAGACCTTTCTCAAGCCTCAGACAAAACCACCAATCACAGGATGATATTGGAGAGGCTTGGTATTAGTATGCCTCAAGGGAATCACGAAACTATTCCATCAACTGTGATTGATAAAGATGGGATAGATGAAGGGGGATTCAACATGAATCTGATACTGGTACAGAATCTCATGATCAGGATGAAAGGCAACAAGAATCAGTCTCTCAGCCAAATAAAGAAGTACAACCAGAAGAGGCAGAATCTGATGATGGAGAAGTTCAACCACAAGAGTTTGTTAAACCATTGAGAAGGAGTACAAGAATCAGGAAGCCTCCTTCCAATTGGAGAAACACCAGAGTCTACTTCAACTCTCAAGCAATAGCTTATCCTATACAAGCAGTGTGCTCTTTAGCTCAGTATCAGGAGTATATCCTAAGGTCATATGAAGAAGCTATGGAGCATGAAGAGTGGAGAGATTCTGTTGGGAAAGAGGCTAATGCAATGATAGTCAATGATACTTGGTATGAAGCTGAGGTTCCCAAATGCAAGAAGGCAGTAACAAGTAGGTGGATTTTCACTATCAAGTACCTAGCTAATGGAAAAGTGGAAAGCATTCTTGACATCCATCTGCACAATACCCATTCCAGGTTGGTTGCAATAGATAGAATGATCCGAACTGTATGAAGTTTGGCTTCTGGTGCAAATGTGTCCACATAATCTTCTCCATAGGTCTGGGTGAGGCCCCTTGCAACTAGCCTCGGCTTCTTTCTCTCATTCTTGCCATTTTGTAGATACTTGATGGTGAACACCCATTTGCTTGAAACTGCCTTCTTGCCCTTTGGGAGTTCACTTTCATACCAGATATCATTGATAATCATGGCATTTGCTTCAATAGAATTCCTACCAAGGTGCTGAAGGATATATCTCCTTATGAAGTGATGAACCAAACCAGACCATCGATTCATCTTCTTAGAGTGTTTTGATGTGCATGCTTTCTGCTGATACCAAGAGAGCAAAGAAACAAGTAGAAGCAAAGAGCATGAAGTGTATGTTCAATGACTACTCTTCTAAACAGAAAAGTTACAAGTGTTACAACCCTTAAACAAGAAGAGTGGTTGTGTCCAAAGATGTGAAGTTCATGGAAGGGAAATGGTTTTATGATCAGAAGAATTGGGATGAGCTCAAGGACCTGTCCCAAGACTCAAACCGTGACAATAACCCGAGAAACATCATGGAAAGTCTTGGAATCAGTTTTCAAAAAGAGAAGGATGATACTGGCGTCTCTCCGAAAGCAACAGAAGAAGGTGTCAAAGTCACTCATCCTGATCCTGAAGGGGGCAATGAACAAGAACCAGAACAGCAACAAGGTTCAGATGTTCATCATCAGGAGAGTGTACAAGATCAGGAAACTACTCTAGTGCATGAGGAAGAAGAGCAGCAAGAGGAACAAGCTCAGGTTCAAACTTTGAGAAGGAGTACAAGGATAAGGAAATAACCCTCCAACTGGTTGAACACAAGGGTCTACTTCAATAGTCAAGCTTTAGCTCATCCCACTTCAGTAGTATGCTCCTTTGCGCAATTCCCATATGAGCATCAAGCTTTCATTGTTGGTTTAGATGAAGCGTATGTACCAAGATCATATGAAGAAGCAATGAAGACTGAGGTGTGGGGAAACTCAGTTGGCGATGGGATAAAGGCCATGCTTAACAATGATACTTGGTATGAAAGTGAACTCCCAAAGGGCAAGAAAGTTGTGTCAAGCAAGTGAGTATTCACTATCAAGTTTCTACCAAATAGTAAGGCGGAGAGGTGCAAAACAAGACTGGTTGCAAGAGCCTTCCCTTAGACATATGGAGAGGATTATGTTGATACATTTGCACCAGTAGCAAAGCTGCCCACAATCCGGATCATCTTATCACTTGCCACAAATTTAGAATGGGAATTTTGGCAGATGAATGTCAATAATGCTTTTCTACAAGGAGAGTTAGAAGATGAGGTCTACATGCATCCTCCTCTTGGTCTAAAGCACTTGGTCGAACCTGGAAATGTTCTAAGGCGCAAGAAGGCAATCTATGGACTGAAGCAATCTCCAAGAGCTTGGTACCACAAGCTGAGCACTAAACTAAATGGAAGAGGATTCAGGAAATCAGAGGCTGATCACACTTTATTTACTCTTTCTTGTCCAATAGGCATTTTGGTCATCTTGGTGTATGTGGATGACATTATTATCACTGGCAGTGACAAAGAAGGCATCCAAGCCACCAAAGACTTCCTAAAGTATGTGTTTGACATCAAGGATCTTGGAGAGCTTAAGTACTCTCTGGCTACTGAAGTATGTCGATCTAAGGAAGGAATCTTCTTGTCTCAAAGGAAGTATGCACTTGATCTGTTGAATGAGGCAGGAAACCTTGGTTGAAGAACAGCTAAGACTCCCCTTGAAGATGGCTACAAGGTGCTGCGAGAGAGGGAGTTTGGACACTCAATTTTCTGATGTGAAGAAATATAGAAGGATGGTTGGGAAACTCATTTACCTAACCATTACAAGACCAGACATCTGCTTTGCTGTGAACCAAGTCAGACAACACATGCTGATATGGCCCTCAAATCCATGGCTCAACCAGACGCCAACCAAACTGCTCAAACTGATCATGTTGGTGATACCAGCGATAGGGGTTCAGTCCCAGGAGTATATTTCGAGACCCAGAAGGAGTATTTCCATGAAACCAATTTTACAAGACATCTAACTCATCAAGGAGTCATTGTGGCTTGGAATTTCAATGAAATCTTCACGGACCAGAAAGTTATGGATTTAACAAATCGGAGGTTCTCTAGCCCATCCAGCTGCGAGTATCCGAGTTTAGAAGTTGTTTCAAGCCCAATGAAGAAGTATTCCGATCCAAAACAGCTGATGGAATTCAAGATGGGTCTCTTAGATTTGGAACAAGCCCAGAATGAGGAGAAATGGACGTGGAAATCTGAAGTTATGGCCCAATCTCCAAAACCTGCCAATCCATTACTATACTTACCTTATTTGGAAGATCCGGGTTTTGCATTAATCCAATCTCAAGAAAGGCGACCAGGAGACCTTCTAAGTCAGTCAGAGGAACTCCAAAACATGTTAAGGAGCACCAGAGTACACAGGATCAGGCGGATCCCAATTAGACCAGAAGATAAGCTTGGTTTACCCACATTGGCCAAACCAGCACCATTTAAGGAAAGTATCCAAGATCTTTTACTTGGTCAGTTTGGTTCGACCCAAACTTATCTATGGAAGCCAGAAGATCATCTTAACCATCCAGAAGACATAATCCACGATCCAGGAGAGTCCTATGAGTTCATACCATGCACCAACCAACATAGGATCAAGAAGATGCTCATTAACACCAAACTGCCTTATTTGGAGATTCTTGTAATCCAGTTCCAACAGCTCTTTTCTCATTTATTTCTGGACGTGATAATCACCTTAGAAGCAGTCAAGAAGATCCCAAGGAAGCTCACATATCCCTTAAAACCATCCAGGTTCAAGAGAGACCAAGATTCCTCACTTGGAGCCAAAATCCCCCAAATGGCTCCAACGGCTAGATTTTTAATTTCTTGCTTAGTTTTTGATTTGTTTCCTTTTCTAATTGTTTTAGAACGTTAGGATCTTTGTCTCTGAGCATTATATAAGCTCATAGACGTGCATTGTAAAGATCACCCACAATCATCAAGTTAATAAGAAGTTTTATTCAGTTTTATCAAAGATAGTTTCTTTGCATAAAAGTTGTTCTTTAGTTTCTAAGTTGTATGAAGCATTAGGAGACTATAGAGCTCGTGGTTCATAGGTTCTTTGTGAGATTCAAGAGCCTTGAGACTCAGATTGAGAGACTCAATCAGCACCCACGGATTGAGAGAGTCAATCACCATCTATCCACCATCATCTTCCATCCATCCATCATCAAGCTTCTATCCATCACTCATTCCATTCCTTTATCCATTTAGTATCAGTTCTTATTTTTGTTATTCATAAACTCACTGTTCTTCCTTTATTTTCAGTTTATATTGGACAGAAAGGGGTAGCAAGTCGGCCATCATCACCATCTTCCCATCCGATCTCAATCCTTGCCGATAAAATCGACCCATCAACCATCCAAACCATCGAACCAGCTTCCGTGCCTGTATCATTTGGTATCAGAGCCGAAAGGATCCTTACCCAGGTGATATCAATCCATCTTTATCCCTGTTCTCATTTCATTGTTAGTTTTCATTTTATAAAACCAAAACCGATAAAAACTGCATCATTTGCATTTTCTGTTCATATTTTTTTCTGCTTGTTCTTGGTGTTCAAACCAGAGAGAGGCACGAAAAAGATAGCTTATTATCTTGTTTGATTCATTTAGAAAACTCAAAAAAAGACCATCCCTGTTTGCATTTAGTTGCATATATCCACTTTCCTTATCGGTTTATTTGTATTTAGCATAGAATCTGTTTTGAATTTATCATTTGTTTCTTTTAAGTTATAAAACAAAAATAAAATTTGAAGTTTATTGTTTTAATTTATATATTTCGTGCTTTCATTTATCAAAAAGAAAGAATATTGCATTTGTCTTCTTATTTACAAAAAAAAAAAAGAAAGAAAAGTTACTAAGTTTCCATTTTTTTTGCTTATTCTTCTTTCCTTCTATTTTGTAAGCACAAATTGATACCTTTGCTTTCTGGTTTTGCAAGGTGAGAACTAAGAAAATACAGAGGAAAAACCATGGAAGAAAATTCAGAAGAAGAGAGTTCTTATGATTCAAGCAAAGAATCCAATTTTGGTGAAACCGACCAAGCTTGGTCTGATGAAGAGGATGGCCGTGATGGGACATGGTCGGATGATAACTACTCTATTTCAGAGTATGGAGACGACCCTGATGAAGCATATCATGAACCAGAACCACCTGTTCATTCACGTGAAGTCACCAGCCAACAAGAATGGCATGAAGAAGAGACTGAACCAAAAGTCAGTCTATATGAAGATGATGGATACCCTGGAGGTGAAACAGAACGTGATGATCCAGAAGCTTACCATGAAAACTCATGTCAAGAAGGAACTGATTCTGAAATCAGTATGGAAGAATCAAGTTGGCATGGAGAAGATTTTTCTAAAACCAGTGACGCCTATGAAGATGATGAAGGTGGAGAAAATTTTTCTCAGTCTGGTGTAGAAGAAGATGGAGAAGAAATTGAAGAAGAGTCTCAAGCCAGAGACATACCATGGTGTGAGATACCTTACTCTGTTGAAGAGGATGAAAACCAAGACGAAACTGGTTCCCTAATCAGTGTAGGCCACTTGGAAGAAGCCTACGGAGAGAAATCAGATTATCAAGAAGACTTCACTGAAGAGGAGGAAGCCTTATGTGAGGCTGGAAGAAGTGTTAAAGAATCTCAACTTGTCTTGGCTGAAGAGGAAGAAGTTGAAAGTGAGGCCGGAAGAAATGTTACTGAGCTTGAAGCATACTACATCAACTTTTCTGGTTATGGCCAAAGAGATGAGGACTACCTAAAGTGGGAGGACAAAATGGAAACCTTGTTCCAAAGTCACCACATTCCAGAAGAAGAGAAGCTGTCCTATGCCACTAAGACACTCACTGGCCCTGCTCTATACTGGTGGAACAAAGAGCAGTATACAGTATGGTACTACCAAGAACCAGCTCATACTTGGGAGAGTTTTAAATCAGAGTTGCTTAAAGGGTTTGTGAAGAAAATTCCAGAGCAGGAATATCAGTCCCCTATGAGTGTTTCTCACGCAGGCTACACTCCCACATCAACCCAAAGCTTCAAGGCTGGAAGCAATCAAGCTCATCACAGCCCACAAAAGATAGAACCGGCTATAGAGAAGAAAACTGTAAAGAAGCAAGAGGGTTCACAGGTAGGTTCACTACAGTTGATAAAGGTACCAGACACATTCTCATATCCAAAAGTAACCTTACAACCAGGGAGAAAGAAGGCCAAAGTTGTTCTTGAGAAAGGACAACCCCAACCTAAAGATGAAGCTATGGTACAAAGTTTGCAAAAGCCACCAGCATCATCAAATCAAAGTAAGTCCTCTAATTCTAAATATATTAAAATTCAGACATGTTATAGATGTCATAAGAGAGGCCACTTTGCTGTAAATTGTCCATCTAGAAAGATAATAGGCTGCACATCCTTGGAGTTGAAACCGGAACCAAGTAAAACAAGTGATAGTCTAGTTCCTTTAGAACTTTCAAATTCTGGATTTATGCACTTGTCTTTGCTAGAAAATTTTGATCCAGGAATAAAGCAAGATTATGGACGACCAAACAATGCTGGGAGGGTTCAAGAAAACCAGGGACAACACCTGACTTGTCCACAAAATGTTGGAGAAGATGTAAGAAACATCAAGAGCACACATGCTGCCAAAGAGCCAATTATTCTTCAACTTGCTAAAACAATTTGGGTAAATCTGAACTTTAATTTTCCTGATTATAAGTTCTTAAACCTAGATATAATACACTTGTTTCCTGCCAAAAGTGTTGATTTTATTTCAGGAACAGGGTCAAAGGATCACATGAATGATCCCCATAAGAACACAAGGTGTTTACATACTAAAAGAGAACAAGAAGTTGTCATCAGCAACATCTTGATTCCAGACGGTCCAGAAGATAAAACACTACCCACCAGAGTTCCCTACCAAAATAGAGGAGTAATCTTGTCGTCCCTGCTCAAAGGAGAGTCACCTGATGGGCCATCAAAGATCAAACCGATAAAATACCAAGGTAAGGCCCTAGAATCTCAAAAGAGGATGAAACCTAACTTGCTCTATCTTAATGCATCAGGTTATACAGTTTCGAGGTCGAAACCTTTTCAAGAGGGAGGGAATGATATGGCCCTCAAATCCATGGCTCAACCAGACGCCAACCAAACTGCTCAAACTGATCATGTTGGTGATACCAGCGATAGACGTTCAGTCCCAGGAGTATATTTCGAGACCCAGAAGGAGTATTTCCATGAAACCAACTTTACAAGACATCTAACTCATCAAGGAGTCATTGGGGCTTGGAATTTCAACGAAATCTTCACGGACCAGAAAGTTATGGATTTAACAAATCGGAGGTTCTCTAGCCCATCCAGCTGCGAGTATCCGAGTTTAGAAGTTGTTTCAAGCCCAATGAAGAAGTATTCCGATCCAAAACAGCTGATGGAATTCAAGATGGGTCTCTTAGATTTGGAACAAGCCCAGAATGAGGAGAAATGGACGTGGAAATCTGAAGTTATGGCCCAATCTCCAAAACCTGCCAATCCATTACTATACTTACCTTATTTGGAAGATCCGGGTTTTGCATTAATCCAATCTCAAGAAAGGCGACCAGGAGACCTTCTAAGTCAGTCAGAGGAACTCCAAAACATGTTAAGGAGCACCAGAGTACACAGGATCAGGCGGATCCCAATTAGACCAGAAGATAAGCTTGGTTTACCCACATTGGCCAAACCAGCACCATTTAAGGAAAGTATCCAAGATCTTTTACATGGTCAGTTTGGTTCGACCCAAACTTATCTATGGAAGCCAGGAGATCATCTTAACCGTCCAGAAGACATAATCCACGATCCAGGAGAGTCCTATGAGTTCATACCATGCACCAACCAACATAGGATCAAGAAGATGCTCATTAACACCAAACTGCCTTATTTGGAGATTCTTGTAATCCAGTTCCAACAGCTCTTTTCTCATTTATTTCTGGACGTGATAATCACCTTAGAAGCAGTCAAGAAAATCCCAAGGAAGCTCACATATCCCTTAAAACCATCCAGGTTCAAGAGAGACCAAGATTCCTCACTTGGAGCCAAAATCCCCCAAAAGGCTCCAACGGCTAGATTTTTAATTTCTTGCTTAGTTTTTGATTTGTTTCCTTTTCTAATTGTTTTAGAACGTTAGGATCTTTGTCTCTGAGCATTATATAAGCTCATAGACGTGCATTGTAAAGATCACCCTCAATCATCAAGTTAATAAGAAGTTTTATTCAGTTTTATCAAAGATAGTTTCTTTGCATAAAAGTTGTTCTTTAGTTTCTAAGTTGTGTGAAGCATTAGGAGACTATAGAGCTCGTGGTTCATAGGTTCTTTGTTAGATTCAAGAGCCTTGAGACTCAGATTGAGAGATTCAATCAGCACCCACGGATTGAGAGAGTCAATCACCATCTATCCACCATCATCTTCCATCCATCCATCATCAAGCTTCTATCCATCACTCATTCCATTCCTTTATCCATTTAGTATCAGTTCTTATTTTTGTTATTCATAAACTCACTATTCTTCCTTTATTTTCAGGTTATATTGGACAGAAAGGGGTAGCAAGTCGGCCATCATCACCATCTTCCCATCCGATCTCAATCCTTGCCGATAAAATCGACCCATCAACCATCCAAACCATCGAACCAGCTTCCGTGCCTGTATCACATGCAGACGCCTAAGGTTCACCATTGGAACATAGTTGAAAGGATTATGAGGTATCTGAGAGAGGCTCCAAGTCATGGTATGTAGATGGGTTGCAATGGAACTAAAAAATTGTAAGGTATTGTGATGCTGATTGGGCATAACACATGATTGATAGGAAATCAACCTCTAGGCACTGTACATTTATTGGAGGCAACTTGGTAACTTGGAAGAGTAAAAAGCAAAAGGTTGTATCATGCTCAAGTGCTGAGGCAGAGTATAGAGCCATGGGGGAGCTCACTAATGAATTGATATGGATCAAGGGATTGCTTGTTGACGTGGGGATCAAGACTACATCACCAATCACAATGCATTGTGACAATCAAGCTGCCATTTACATTGGCAGAAACACAGTCTTCCTTGAAAGGACCAAACATATTGAAGTAGACTGCCACAGGTTAGACAAGCTGTGGAGAAACAAATCATCCTACCTTGTTAGACAAGAAGTGAAGATCAGTTAGCTGACAACTTCACCAAGGCAGCAAGCATCAAAGTCTATGAGTTCATCCACTCTAAGTTGGGACTCATAGACCTCATTTCTCACTTACTCTCCTAACATGAAGCCTTCTACTCTTTTTCCTTAGTGTGTTTTTGTCCCACTAGGTTTTGCACACTAAGGTTTTAATGAGGGAAGTTCTTCATGTTTCCAAGCTTGACCAGTCCCTATAGTCAAGTTTGAGGGGGATTATTGAGATGAAGAATCAAAGAGATGAAGATAAGGGAGAAGAAACAATCTGGTGTTAGTCAAAGAACACGTTTTTTTTTGGTGGCCGGTGATGACGGTGGACGGTGGCCGTAATCAAAGAAGACGGTTTGGTAGGTGGTGATTTGTAAACAATCGTGAGCTTCACCAACCTTCAATTTCTCCTATAAATAGAGGCGTATGGTGCAGAGGCAAGAGCCATCCCAGAAATCCAAAAGAAAGAGAGAACAAGAAAGAAGAAGAAGAAACTTCTTCGTGAGAGAAAAAAAAAAAAAAAACTTTTTTTTTCGGGTGTAAGTTGAGAGCTTGTAAAATTTCCCGGTGATAATAAAAAGATCGGTAGCAGGTCCCGAAGACGTAGGCACGATTGGCCGAACTCCGTTAACAATTTTGTGTGTTTTCTTCCCGCTCCCACAAATTCTGAGAAGATGGATCAGGCTGAGTGGGAGCCCCTTGACAGACAAGTTCTGGGTGTTATAAGGCTAACACTGTCGAAGAACGTTGCTCACAAAGTTGCGAAGGAGAAGACCACTGAAGGGCTCATGAAAGTTCTCTCTGATATGTATGAGAAACCTTCGGCAAATAATAAAGTGTTTCTCATGAAGAAGCTATTTCATTTGAAGATGGAAGAAGGTGGCCTGGTTGCCGCACATGTGAACGAGTTCAACACGATTGTCAACCAACTGTCATCCGTTGAAATCGAGTTTGATGATGAAGTGCGCGCATTGATTCTGTTGGCATCTCTGCCAAATAGTTGGGAGCCGATGAGGGCAGCGGTTAGTAATTCTGTCGGTACTCAGAAGCTTAAATTCAATGATGTTAGAGATCGTATCCTTGCTGAGGAAGTTCGAAGGATAGACTCCGGGGAAGCATCAACGAGCTCTGCTTTCAATGTGGAAAACAGAGGTAGAAACCAAGACAGAAGTAACCGGAGTAAAGGCAGATCGAAGTCAAGGAATGGATGGGGTCAGTCCAAATTCAGACAGCCTCCGGAGTGCTGGAATTGTGGAAAGACAGGCCACATTAAGAGGAATTGTGGAAAGACAGGCCACATTAAGAAGAAATGTCGGGCACCACCTAAGAAGGAAGACAACAAGGGAGGCGGAGCCAATGCAGTGACACGTGAGATTGCTGATGCATTGGTAGTGTCTGTTGATTCCCCGAGGAAAAGTGAAGCTCGTGATGCAGCTGCAAATACCACCAAGACGTCAATCTCCTACGTTGATAGCCCTATTGATTCATGGGTTCTTGACTCAGGAGCGTCATTCCACACGACGCCGCACCATAACATTATGGAGAATTATGTTGCGGGAAATTACGGAAAGGTATATCTTGCTGATGGATTACCTTTGGACATAGTTGGTATTGGAGATATCAACTTGAAGATGTCAGATGGACGTGTGTGGAAGATTACGAAGGTTAGACATGTGCCAAAGTTGATGCGAAATCTGATCTCAGTAGGTCAACTTGATGATACGGGGCACGATGTCAATTTTGGTGGTGGAGCCTGGAGAGTCAGGAAAGGTTCAATGGTGGTTGCAAGAGGTCATAAAAGAGGCACTCTCTATATGACGACGAGTTATCAAGACACTGTTGCTGTTGTCGAGAATGCCAAACAGACAAATTTATGGCATTGTAGGTTGGGGCACATGAGTGAGAAAGGGATGAAACTCATGGTGGAAAATGGCGCTCTTCCGAATCTGAAGACGGTGGATCATCAGATGTGTGAAAGCTGCATCCTTGGGAAACAGAAACGAGTTAGTTTCTCTAAAGGAGGAAGAGAGCCAAAATCTGAGAAGTTAGAGCTGGTGCACACTGACGTGTGGGGACCCGCTCCTGTTGCATCGCTGGGTGGTTCGTGCTACTATGTGACCTTTATCGATGACTCCACAAGAAAGGTGTGGGTTTACTTCATGAAGAACAAGTCTGAAGTGTTCTCGGTTTTCAAGAGATGGAAAGCCATGGTTGAGATTGAGACGAATCTCAAGTTGAAGTGTTTAAGGTCTGATAATGGTGGAGAGTATATCAGCGAGGAGTTCAAGAGATATTGCGCTGATAATGGAATCAAGATGGAGAAGACTATTCCGGGAACGCCTCAACAGAATGGAATAGCAGAAAGGATGAACCGGACCTTGAATGAGCGTGCAAGGAGCATGAGATTGCACTGTGGATTGCCAAAGACGTTTTGGGCAGATGCAATCAGTACCGCAGCTTTCTTAATAAATAGAGGACCGTCGGTGCCGTTGGGATTCAAGATCCCTGAAGAAGTTTGGAGCGGCAAGAAAGTAAACCTTTCTTATCTAAAGGTATTTGGTTGCTTAGCTTATGTTCACATTGACGATGCTGCAAGAAGTAAACTTGACTCAAAGTCGAAGAAGTGTTACTTCATCGGTTATGGTAACGAGGAGTTTGGTTACCGGTTTTGGGATGATGAAAATCGAAAGATCATCCGCAGCAAGAATGTTGTGTTCAACGAAGAAGCGTTGTACAAGGATAAGCTAAAAGAAGGCTCAGAGAGGAAAGAGCCAGAAGTTGTTGACCTAGGAGATATCGTGACACCGGAGTTGCCACAGGATACAACAACAACAGAAGAAGAAATCTCTCAAGAAGAGAGTGGTGAGGCTGATGAGGATGATGATTCCGAAGTGGTCCCACATACACCAGTCACGGAGTTACGACGGTCAAGTAGAATCATCAGAAAGCCTGTAAGATTTTCTCCATCGCTTAACTACATTCTGCTCACAGATAGAGGCGAGCCTGAATGTTATGAGGAGGCTATGCAAGTTGATGAGTCGATCAAGTGGGAGCTTGCAATGAAAGACGAGATGGAATATATGAATAAGGTTCCATATGCTTCTGCTATAGGCAGCCTGATGTACGCGACGATATGTACAAGGCCAGACATTGCACATGCAGTGGGAGTCGTTAGCAGGTTTATGAGTAATCCAGGAAAGGAACATTGGGAAGCCGTGAAGTGGATTCTCAGATATCTGAAAGGGAATCCAAGTTTGTCGCTATGTTTCACGAAGTCTGAGATGGGATTGCATGGATATGTTGATGCTGACAATGGAGGTGACATTGACAGCACGAAGAGCACAACTGGGTATGTCTACACTTTTGGCGGTACTGCAATTTGTTGGGTTTCAAAGTTGCAGAAAATTTTATCTCTATCAATCTGTGAAGCTGAGTATGTTGCGGTGACGGAGGCAACAAAAGAGATGATATGGCTACAATCTTTTCTAGAGGAGTTAGGCCATGACCATGGGAAAAGTGTATTGTACTGCGATAGTAAAAGCGCCATCGACTTGGCAAAGAATCCAGTTTACCATGCTCGGACGAAGCACATACATCGTCGATATCATTTCATCAGACAAGCATTGGAAGATGAAATGTTGGTGCTTGAGAAGATCCCAGGAAGTAAGAATCCGGCAGACATGTTAACGAAGGTCGTGACGCGCGATAAGCTGAGGTTATGTGCAACCTCAGTTGGCTTGTCGGAGTAACAAGCTGGGAAGACCTGCTACATTGATCAAGGTGTGAAGACAGATTGAAATCAGTCTTCAAGTGGGAGATTGTTAGTCAAAGAACACGTTTTTTTTTGGTGGCCGGTGATGACGGTGGACGGTGGCCGTAATCAAAGAAGACGGTTTGGTAGGTGGTGATTTGTCAACAATCGTGAGCTTCACCAACCTTCAATTTCTCCTATAAATAGAGGCGTATGGTGCAGAGGCAAGAGCCATCCCAGAAATCCAAAAGAAAGAGAGAACAAGAAAGAAGAAGAAGAAACTTCTTCGTGAGAGAAAAAAAAAAAACTTTTTTTTTTCGGGTGTAAGTTGAGAGCTTGTAAAATTTCCCGGTGATAATAAAAAGATCGGTAGCAGGTCCCGGAGACGTAGGCACGATTGGCCGAACTCCGTTAACAATTTTGTGTGTTTTCTTCCCGCTCCCACAAATTCTGATTTTTTCCGCAAGGAAATTTGACCCGTATTTCCTAACATCTGGTTGGGTCATTTATTTTATGTCCGTACAAGTAAGCTTATGTAACCTATCTTGGAGTGCAAGGCAAGACATTGGCTTACTGTCGACTAACTTAGTCTCTAGGAGAGTAATGAGACCGTTGGGGCTTCATTTTACCAAGAGGAAGAGGTTAAAAGAGTTTGAATCAGAAGAGTCACATGTTTCCCTAAGGCAATATAGTTGTTATGACTTGTCACTGTCTTGGCCAGGAAGTTGAATTCTTACGGATTTTATTTTTTGTTTATTCTGATTGTATGTCTATTTATTGTAACCATTCTGAATCAATGTAAGAAAGGAGAATATCTCCCTTCTCTCTCTATTCTCTTCAATTTCGTCCAGCATCTTCTCTCTTTCTTACTCTCTCCAGAAACTCACTCTTGTTCATCTCTCTCTTGTTCTTCACACAAATCTCATCCAAACTCAACTATTCTCTTCTATTCTCCTTGTATTTTCTCAATTTTAACAAGGAGGAGGATACATGTAGATCTCATCTTCTAGTTCTCCTTGTAGGAATGCATTCTTCACATCCATTTTCCAAATATCCCACTCTAGATTCACATCAAGAGATAGTATTATCCTTATGGTGTGAAGCTTGGCGACTGGAGCAAAGGTATCTATGTAGTCTTCTCCATAGGTTTGTGTAAACTCCCTTGTCACTAGGCTTGTCTTCCTCCTATCAAACTTCCCATTTGCTAGATACTTGATAGTGAATATCCATCTGCTGGATACAACCTTCTTTCCTTTTGGAAGTTGGCTCTCATACCAAGTATCATTCTTGATCATTGCGTATGCTTCAGTACCAACTGATTCCCTCCATTCTTTGTCTTGCATGGCTTCTTCATAAGATTTTGGTAACTGACTCCCATCCAGGCTAATCATGAAGGCACAATGTTCTTCAACGTAATGGACCAGTGAGCAAACGGCTTAAGCATGATGCTCAACTGATTGGGCATTGTAATATACCTGTGTATTAACCCATTTGGATGGATGGTTCCTTACCCTTGTACTCCTTCCCAAAGGTTGGGCTACTTCTGGTTGATCCTCCCCGATCTCCCCTTCTTCTGCCTGGTTCCCATTTCCAACTTCTTCATCTTCATTTCCTGATCCATACCTTGATCATGCTGAGAACCTTATCCTTCATAATGCTGGTTATCCATATCAGGTTCATTTCCCCCCTCATGGTCATGGTAGGGTTCCTAATCATTCACATTAGCAGTGGGGAAACCTTGTTGTTGTCTTCCTCCACTCTTCGGATACTTGATAAGTTAATCCCAAGACTCTCCAATGTAATCCTTAAGTTGGCTCCTTTATCAGAAGCCAAATCTTTAAGATTTGCTTGGTTCTTCTCCTCATAGAACCCTCTTTCCTCTACATACTTAACATCCCTTGATATTGCCACCCTCCTAGTTTTCGAATCATAACACTTGGACCCCTTCTGAGTTGGTGAGAACGCAATAAACATCCCCTTTGTACTCTTGGATTCCAACTTGTTCCTTAGCACCCCTTGTTTGTGAACAAAGAAATGTTAGAATGAGTAGTTTAGTGTCTGGTTTTGTGAGGAAGTTGAAGAACAGGAAAAACTAGAGAGAAGAAGGAGAGAAATTTTAAGAGAGAGTGAGGAGGGAGAGAGAGCTACAAATTAGAGTAATGAGGAATGATATTCCTTGCATTCTTTTGGGTTCATACAAAGTTATTTTAAAGAAAAAATTGGAGAGAACATGACAAGAATAATATATTAAACAAATGATCTGCTGGAGCAGATTTGAATCCAGATAGTGACTGCTCCTGAACTTGTCTCCAAGCCTTATGGGAGCATGTGACTTTTATGATATTATATTGCCACTTGCTTGCCTATTGTCCTGACCTCCAACAGATCCTTCTTCTTCCCAGATCCGTCTAGGCGAGTTTATTTCCTCTCCTTGTCTTCTAAGGTAGTCTAGGTTACAAAGGTAGCTTAGGTTGCAAGGTTGTATGGACTGACTTGAGTTCCAAGTCTTGTACATACAGACTTGGAACACAAGTCTGTCCTTACAAGACACAACCCTTCTTCAACCATCTCAACCTCTACATCCTCTTTGCTTGTTTATTGCTTCATGTCCACACTCCTCCTCAAGCTTGACTATGGGGAACCAGTCAAGCTTGCATACGATGAAGCATTCTCGCATTAAAACCTTACTTGGAAAACCCACTAGGGATAAAAATCAAGCAAGGAAAAAGAGTAGAATACTTCATGGCAAGAGGATTTGTAACATGTGAGGTCTATGAGTCCAAGTCTAGGGTGAATGAAATCAAAAACTTTGCTATTGTCTGCCTTAGTGAAATTATCAGCTACTTGTTCTTCACTTATGGTGTAGACTGGGAGAAAGACTTGTTGTTCTACTGCTTGCTTGACCTTATGGCAGTCCACCTCAATATGATTGGTTCTCTCATGGAATACTGAATTCGATGCAATGTATATGGCCGCCTGATTATCACAGTGCATTGTCATGGGTGTAGTGATCTCTATACCCAAGTCCCTTAGCAGTCCCTTGATCCATATGAGTTCACTAGTTAGGTTTCTCATAGATCAGCATTCTGCCTCAACACCTGAGCAAGATACTACCTTCTGCTTCTTGCTCTTCCATGTGACCAAATTCCCTCCAGTGAAGGTGCAATAGCCTGTAGTTGATTTCCTATATGTTGATCTCATTTAATAAAGAGAGGAGGATTAAGAGTTTAAAGCTGAGGAATGTTATCAAAGGGAAGATGGTGCAAACTTAGGGTGAGTGTACGGACGGTACGTCCGACCGTACAGACCACTCGACCCAAACCCTTTTAAATTCGACCAAAACATATTTTGGTCTTGTGAAAAAATAGGGCATATTTGTACGGATGGTCTAGGACCGTACAACTCTAGGTCTGTACAACAATGGTGGAACTTGAGTCACAAGGAAGAAGAAGGGAAGTTAAGGTTAATGGATGTTGCGTTAATGGATGTTGGGTAAATGAGAAGGTTAACCTTGGTGGTTACTCGGTAAAGAAGTGGCTCGCAGATAAGGAGATAAGGCTTGACCAAAGACAGCCTGTCCCGAGCTAGAAAGGAGAAGGCATCTGGTCAAGATGCCAAAAGCTTCAAGCAACCACAGCCATAAGTTCAAACCAGGCGCCCCTCTCCCCTTTGCACTGTCCACGTCTATAGTCTTGTTACCATAACCTTTGTATCGAGTCTCTAGTTCTCTCTTTTCTCTCTTATTCATCATGAACATCAAGCATACTCTCCCTAATCTCTACATCTCTTCTATTTCTCTCTTGATTTCTTCTATTTTACTCTTGTTCTCCAAAAATCTCATGGTATGAGGGCTAGCTTGCCATATCCTGGTAATTAGATCTGTTATACTTCAGCTTCATTTCTAGTTCAAAGGTCCAAGCTTTCTGGGTTCTTTAAGGTTGATTAGAAGATGGAAGGAAGGAAGGTGATGATAACGGTTCCTATTACTCTTAAAGATGGTGGGACCTACCTGTTGTGGTCTCGGTTAGTAAAGACCGCGGTTGGGAGCAAGGGTTTGTGGAGTCACATCTCGGATGGAGCTCCAAAACCCATTGCAAGTGAAGAAGGTGGTGAAGGAGAGCTTGCTATTGCTGATCAACAGAAGTGGACCCACGATGACATAACGGTTCTAACCATGATCCAAGGGTCTCTGGTTCCACCCATACTTGAAGCATACAACTAGATGCCAAAGGATCTATGGGAGACTCTCCAGAAGATCTATGGTAACACATCTAATCTAAGATGGGTATTTGAACCCAAGAGAGCTATCAATACTCTTGCTCAAGCAGAAGTTGAGTTTACCAAACACCTTGGGAAGGTCAGGGCCTTATGGTCCAAACTAGAGATGCTTAGGCCCAACACAACCGATCAAGGCATCCTCATGGAGAGGCGCGAACAAGACCAGGTGTTTGGGTTACTTCTAACCCTGAATCTTGCCTTCAACGATTTGATTAAGCACGTACTAAGGTCCTCAAAGCTTCCAACTTTTGATGATCATGAACGGGGAAATGAGCCTGAAGATGAAGATAAAGATGAGGAAAACTCAAATGGTCATGATCAAGGTGGAGCCCCAAATGAAAAGAGTGGTGGAGGAAACCAGGAACCTGAAGAAGACGGTCATGTAGAATAGTAAGAACAAAGGATAGAGGTTCCTGTAAGAAGGATCACACGAAGCAGTAGCACACCTAACCCAAGTGGTATGTTCTTTTGCTGAGTTTCCAAAAGAAAACTATGTGTTCATCACAAGCTTGGATGATAGTCAAGTTCCAAGATCTTATGAGGAAGCTATGTAAGATAAGGAATGGAAAGACTCAACGGATGATGAGGCTAAGGCCATGATAAGAAATGAAACATGGTATGAAAGTGAGTTGCCAAAAGGGAAGAAGGCTGTAACCAGTATATGGATATTTACCGTCAAGTTTCTACTTACTGGAAAGATAGAAAGAAAGAAAACAAGATTGGTGGCTAGAGGATTCACTCAAACCTATGGAGAGGACTACCTTGACACTTTTTCTCCAGTTGCCAATCTTCATACTATCCGGATTGTTCTATCTTTGGTAACCAACCTGAATTGGGGCTTATGGAAAATGGATGTGAAGAATGCATTTTTCAGGGAGAACTTGAGGATGAAGTGTATATGAAGCCTGCACAAGGACTTGAAACTCTTGTAAAGCCCGGAAATGTGCTGGGATTGAAGAAGGCTATATATGGTTTGAAGCAGTCGCCTATGGCTTGGTACAACAAGTTGTGTACCACATTGAATGGGCGAGGTTTCAGGAAGTCAGAATTGGATCACACCCTCTTCACTCTCACCACATCATCAAGTATCATTGTTATTCTACTTTATGTTGATGATATCATCATAACTGGAAGTGACAGAGAAGGTATACAAAATACAAAAGACTATTTGAAATCTGGGTTTGAAATCAAATACCTAGGGGAGATGAAATACTTTCTTGGAATTGAGATATGTAGAGCCAAGGAAGGTTTATTCATGTCCCAAAGGAAATATACACTTGATCTTTTGAAAAATGTAGGTAAACTTGGTGGAAAGGCAGCCAAAATGCCACAAGAGGATGGGTATAAGGTTCCACGTGAAGGGGAGATTGAGAACAACCAACATTTTGAAGATCCTAAATTGTATAGGAGGACGGTTGGTAAGCTAATGTTTTTGACTATTACTCGTCCTGATATATGTTTTGCTGTGAACCAGGTAAGCCACCACATGCAAGAGCCAAGAGAACATCACTGGAGGATGGTGGACCAAAGTCTGAGCTACCTAAATGGAGAACCAGCCCAAGGGATATGGATGGGGTGCAATGGATGCACTGAAGTAGTAGGTTAATGTGATGCAGATTGGGCAGGGGATCGAGCTGATAGGAAGTCCACCATAGGCTATTGCACCTTCATTGGAGGAAACCTGGTTACTTGGAAAAGCAAGAAGCAGAAGGTGGTCTCTTTTCCAAGTGCGGAGGCTAAGTAGAGGGCCATGTTGAAGCTGACAAATGAATTGGTGTGGATCAAAGGGATACTGAAGCATCTAGGAGTTAAGCAAGACACAACAATAACTATGCACTGTGACAACGAGGCGGCCACCCACATTGCAACAAACTCGGTGTTCCATGAGAGAACCAAGCACATTGAGGTGGACTGCCACAAAGTAAGTCAGATGATTGGCCTTGGAGAGATCTTACCATTCTCCACAAGGAGTGAGGATCAGTTGCCGGATATCTTTACCAAGGCAGCAAGGCAAAAGGTTATTGAGTCCATTCACACCATATTGAGACTCATTGACCACTCCAAGCAACTAATCCCCTCGCTATGGGGTCTTCACTCATTTTCCCTCACCTAGGAGTTTATCCCATACGGGCTTTTGCTTTGGTGAGGTTTTTAATGAGGGAGATCTCATAGCATTCCAAGCTTGACTTGCTCCACATGGTCAAGTTTGAGGGGGAGTGTTGATTTGAGTAAAGAAAGAAGAGGATGAGGTTGCTTAGTCTAAGAACTGAGATCAGGAGGAAGATAGTGCAAATTTCGGGTGAGTGTACGGACGGTGCGGACCACTCGACCCAAACCCTTTTAAACTCGACCAAAACATATTTTGGTCTTCTGCAAAAATAGGGCAAAGTTGTACGGATGGTCTATGACCGTACAACTCTTGGTTCGTACAATAATGGTGGAACTTGAGTCACAAGGAAGAAGAAGGGAAGCTAAGGTTAATGGATGTTGGATAAATGAGAAGGTTAACCTTGGTGGTTACTCGGTAAAGAAGTGGCTCGCGGATAAGGAGATAAGGCTTGACCATGACAGCCTGTCCCAAGCTGGAAAGGAGAAGACATCTGGTCAAGATGCCAAAAGCATCAAGCAACCACAGCCATAAGTTCAAACCAGGGGCGCCTCTCCCCCTGGACTGTCCACGTCTAAACTCTTGTTACCATAACCTTTGTATCCATTGTAAATCATCCTTCCTCTCTATATAAGTGTAACTCCTCTCAGATTAATATACCAAGAAACATTTTCGAGTCTCTAGTTCTCTCTTTTCTCTCTTGTTCATCATGAACATCAAGCATACTCTCCCTAATCTCTAAATCTCTTCCATTTCTTTCTCGATTCTTCTATTTTACTCTTGTTCTCTAAAAATATCACTATCAACTCTGTCTCCAGCCCAATCAGCATCACAATACCATATAACTTCAGTACTCTTGTTGCACGCCATCCACACACCTTGACCAGGAGCCTCTCGTAAGTATCTCAAGATCCTCTCCACCATGTTCCAGTAATGGACTTTGGGGGCTTGCATGTGTTGACTAACTTGGTTCACAGCAAAACACTCGTCTGGACGAGTAGTGGTTAGGTAGATAAGCTTCCCAACCATCCTCCTATACTTCTAGACATCTTCAAAGTTATCTTCAAACTCCACTTCTCACAGTACCTTGTAGCGTTCTTCCAATGGTGTCTTGGCATGTCTTCCTCCAAGGTTTCCTGCCTCTTTTAAAATATCAAGTGTGTATTTCCTTTGGAATAGGAAAAGCCCCTCTTTAGATCGGCATATTTCAATCCCAAGGAAGTACTTTAACTCTCCTAAATCCTTAATATCAAAAGATGTTTTAAGAAGGTTTTAGTTAAGATGATACCTCCCTTGTCACTACTAGTGATGATAATGTTATCTACATAGACCAAAATGACCACAATCCCTTGCTGGCTGGTTAGAGTGAAAAGTGTGTGATAAGCTTCAGATTTTTCAAAGCCTCTTCCATTGAGGGTTGTGCTCAATTTGTGATACTAGGCCCTTGGTGATTGCTTCAAGCCATAGATTGCCTTCTTTAACCTTTGAACATTTCCTGGTTTGACAATGCTCTCTAGACCAGGAGGTGGTCGCATGTATACTTCATCTTCCAACTCTCCTTCAAAAAAATCATTCTTCATATCCATTTGCCATAGATCCTATTCCAAGTTAACAGCAAGGGAGATGACAATCCTTATTTAAGTAGCTTAGCTACTGGTGCAAATATATCAATGTAGTCCTCTCCATATGTCTGTTTAAATCCCCTTGCTACTAATCTTGTCTTCCTCCTTTCTGGTTTTCCATTGGCTAGGTACTTTATAGTGAAGATCCATCTACTTGTTACTGCCTTCTTACCTTTGGGTAGCTCAGCTTCGTACCATGTATAATTTGCTATCATGGCATCAGTCTCATTACCAACTGACTGTCTCCACTCCTCATGTTACATAGCCTCCTCATATGACCATGGTATCCACTCCTGATCCAATTAACTAATGAAGGCTTGATGTTCCTGTGGATACTGAGCGAGGCATCATACTGCACTAGTTGGGTGAGCCACTGCTTCAGCATTGAAGTATACTCTGTATTGATCCAGTTTGATGCAGGGTTCTTGATCCTTGTACTCCTTCTCAGAGGCTGTATGTGATCAGGTTCTGTCTGCTGTTTTTCACTTGAGTCGCCTGGCTGAGTCTCATTTGCTGTATCTGGTGCCATCTCATCTTGATCATGAGTCGTTGAGTTCTCTTCGGAATGTATAGTTTCATTTCTCCCCCCTCATGATCAGGATGAGTGACTGTAGTGTCTTCCTAAGGAATTGCTTCACTATGTGCTGGTGTCTCCCTGCCTCCATAGGTTCCTTTGGCATAGTGAGGCCAAGGTTTTCTAGAATCACTCTCAGTTTGTTAGCTCTATCCGAGGCAGATTGATATAGGTCTGTGAGTTCATTTCAACTCTTCTCATCATAGTAGCCTCTTGATTCCACAAATTTAACATCCCTGGAGATCAGACCTTTCCTAATGTCTTGGACATAGCAGTTGTAGCCATTCTGAGTTGGGGAGTATCCAATAAACGTGGCCTTTGTGCTCTTAGCCTCCAATTTATTTCTTAGTTCATCTGGAATCAAGACAAAACACATACACCCAAAACACGCAAGTGATCTATAGATGGCCTAGTTTTGTTGAGTACCTCATAAGGTGATTTATCATTTAGAACTTTTGTAGGGATTCTGTTGATCAAGTATGAGGCAGTGACAACTGCATCTCCCCACAGGCGCTTAGGTACATTCATGTGGAACATCATGCTCCTGGCCACCTCCATTAGTTGTCAATTTTTCCTCTCTGCCACACCATTTTGCTGAAGAGTGTAGGGGCAACTGGTTTGATGGATGATGCCTTGTGTGGCAAGGTGTTGTTTGAAGGATGTGCTAGTTTATTCTCCTCCATTGTCTGGCCTAAAGATCTTAATATTGGCATGAAAGTGGTTAGCAACATAGCTCCTAAAGTTCTTAAAAGCTTCTAGCACCCTATCTTTTTATTTCAACAAAGTTAACCAAATGTACTTAGAATTTTCATCTATAAATGTCACAAAGTATTTATGTTGTTCTCAAGATTCACAGGGTGCTGTCCAAACATCAGAATGAACTAAGTCAAAGTGACTGTCATATATGGTCACTGATTTAGGAAACACAGACTTGCAATGTTTTCCTAGAACACAAGCCTCACAATCACTTATATAATAAAGACTAGGCAACATTATGTTCAGGTCATGAGAATGAGGATGTCCTAGTCTAGCATGCCATACTACATCTTTAGGGAATTCAGAAACATAATTTAAAGCACAAGATAAATCAGAAGCTAGCATTGTGTCCTGAAGAAAGTACAAGTCTCCCTTGGTTCCACCTTTGCTCTGCAACTTACTAGTTTCAATATCCTGAAAATACACTTCATTAGGTGTGAATGTAACATGACAATTCAAATCAGTGGTGGCCTTTTTAACCGACAGAATATTATATGCAAAGGTTGGCATATAGAAGGCTTTAGACACTTTATCAAGCAATTTCAAGTCACCTACCCCTTTTATTGGTACCTTATCACCATTAGCAGTCATGACACTGCCTTGAGCTGGTTTTATATTAGTAATCAAGTTTGAATCACTAATCATTTCGTGTGATGCACCTGAATCTATTACTAGTGGTCTAGTAGTATCTATTCCATTCAAGGCAGTACCAACAATAAAAGATGCATTGAGTGAGATACCAAGGGTGTTAGGGATACCAGAATTTTCTTTTAAGTCCTTGATGAGAGCTTCCAGATCAGATCGTTTGATGGTCTCATCCTGGTTTCTCCTTGCAGTAGAGTAAGAGGATGTTATTGCCATGGCTTTTCCCATACCAGTGTTAGAGCTCATCGAGGAGTATCGAGAGGGAGTTACTGGTTCAGCTCCATCATTTGAGAAGTGAGCTCTAGCATCCTGGTACTGACTTCATGGCTTCTTGAACTTGTTGGGCTTCAAATGAGGATGAAGTATCCAGCACTTATCCTTCATGTGGCCCTTATTCTTGCAGTGGTCACATATTAAGACCTTCCTATCATCATGCTTGTAAAATCCCTTGTTTGCTACTGGTCCTTCAGCATGACTTCTCATGACTAGCTCGCCTTTGCCTCCAAAAAGGACAGGGGTTCCTTGCTCCTTTTGTATCTGAGCACATACTTCTTCTAGGCTTGGTAACTTGTCAGATCTCATTATATGTTTAATCAGGTTGTTGTAGGTGGGACTAAGGTGAGGAGTGTAAGATTTTCAGAGTTGAAGCCGTGTGTGTGTGTGGCGAATAACCCAGCAAGGGTCGTTTTAGTCTTGAACAAAAAAGAGAGAGACTAATGGAAAGTGATGAGAGTATGTGAGAGAGAATGGGAGATTAAGAGAGACTAAGAAGGATTCGTGAGTAACCAGAGTATGTGAGCTTTAGTATCAAGAGAATAGAGAGTTTAGAGAGTATAGAGAGACAAAGTAACAAGAGAATAATGAAGAAGAAAGGGGAAATCCCCCATTCATCTTAAACATTACAAACTATCTACAAAGAGCTTATATAAGCTTTACAACTTTAAATAAACCTAAACATAAGGGCTGTGATTTATTTATTTAAATGGACCTCCGGGATAGGTCTTGATAGTCTGGTTGCTAGCTGGAAAGTCATGGACAGCTTGCTTAAAATGGAAGGCTCAGATTCCTCCATTTGAAAGAATGGTTGAGATTGGTCATGGCTGTAAGGGTAAAGCACCTTCAACTTTCCAGCTTGCATACACAGATCAACCCACACGCCCCTGATGTTATATTACCTCTTGGATCCCATTCTGAGTCAAGTGGAAGAGCACACACGTTTTGACAGGCTGGAATAGGCTGCGGGTAAGTATAGATGTGGATAAGGTCAGGAAACTTCCTCACACCTTCCTTCCTTGCCAAAGGCATATTTTGAGCGTATTCTTTCTGATATTTCTACCCAAGCATCCACTTGCCTCCTTATATTCAAACGGTCACAAGATAATTGCTTTGGTTCAGTCTAAATTGATTAAACCGAAGGCAATCCCAAAACTGCTTAATTGCTCTGGGCTGGTCGACCTTATTTTTGCACATGACCTTAATGCTCCCAAATCTTCCCAAAACTTTATAATGCCCTTCGTGGACATCTTCTGGTTGTTGCAAGGGTTTCTGGACACTCCTTAGGTCTTCATCAGACTTCTAATGGTGTTTAACCCGAACTTTGTTGTTGCAAAACTTTATAAGCACCATGAATTCCTCTTGAGCCCATTTGCCTTCATCCACCACGAGTATCTCCTTTCTATCTTATCCTGGGATGGTCTGTTTTGGAGCTTCTCCATTTGAGACATGGCTCCATAAACCTCTTCCTCCAATGGCAGTTTTCACCAATCTAGACCATAAAGGTAGTTCATTCCCTTCAGAGTCACAAGAATGGTTGCAAGCTTGGTATTCTCCATCTTCTCTTGCTATTAACCACTAGGTAATAGGGTGAGACTTGAAGATACTTAAACAAAGACTAGAACAAAATGGTTTGCGGAAGTAGAGAAACGTTTCAAGAGCTTTGTGGCTCTGATATCATGTTAGAATAAGTAGATTTAGTGTCTGGTTTTGTGAGGAAGTTGAAGAACAGGAAGAACTAGAGAGAAGAAGGAGAGAATTCGGGAGAGAGAGTGAGGAGAGAGAGAGAGAGTGAGGAGAGTGAGAGATCGAGTGAGGAGAGAGATACGAATTAGAATAATGCGGAATGATATTCCTTGCTTTCTTTTAGGTAGCATACAAAGTTATTTTAAAGACAAAATAAGAGAGAACAAAACAAGAAGAATATATTAAACAAATGATATGCTGGAGCAAATTGGAATCCAGATAGTGACTGCTCCTGAACTTGTCTCCAAGTATTAAGGGAGCATGTGAATTTTATTATATTATATTGCCCACTTGCTTGCCTCTTTTCCTGACCTCCAACGGATCCTTCTTCATCCCAGATCAGTCTAGGCAAGTTTATTTCTTCTCCTTGTCTTCTAAGGTAGTCTCGGTCACAGAGGTAGCTTAGGTTGCAAGGTTGTACGGACTGACTTGAGTTCCAAGTCTTGTATGTACAGACTTGTGTTCCAAGTCTTGTACAGACACAACCCTTCTTCAACCATCTGAACCTCTACATCCTCTTGTCTTGTTTATTTCTTCATGTTTACAGCAAAGACAACCAAAAACCCAGAGATGATCTAAATCTAGTCTATGCTTGTTCAGAACTTCAAATGGTGATTGATCATCAAGGACCTTGGTCGGGGTGTGGTTGATCAGGTAACAAGCAGTAACCACAAAATCACTCCAAAACCTCTTTGGCACATTTGCTTGAAACATCATGGATTTAGCAACTTCCATAAGGTGCCGATTCTTCCTTTCAGCAACTCCATTTTGTTGAGGGGTGTAGGGGCAGCTCGTTTGGTGAAGAATTCCATGTTGAGCTGCTTGAAAGCTTGACTAGTGTACTCTCCACCATTATTTGATCTAAAAAATTTTCAGCTTACCATTGAAATGGTTAGTCACATATGGCTGAAAATTACTAAATTTATCAAGCACCCTATCTTTAGATGAAATCAAAGTTATCCATGTGAAAATAGATAAATTCAGGTGAGAGAATGATGTAGAGACAGAGTATGGTCGAAACTAAGAGGAAGAGAATGAAGTGAGTAAGTGAGAATCAATGAGACTGTAATGGAGAGTATACAGAGTATGAGAATGTTCTTGAGTATTTCTTGTGAGATTGAATAACCAGAAAGTATAAGAGACATAGAGGGATTTAAAACCAGAGAATGGTGAAGAGAGAGGACTCCTCTCACTTAGTTAATTTCGTGTACAAGAGGGGGGCTTTATTGCCAAACACAACAAGCTACCCTAGAGATTAAACAAAGACTTTCTTTGGAAGCATTAAACAATAACATCAAGAAGGGGACAAGGTCTGTTGCTGCAGCTCGGCGAGATGGGGACAGGTCCTAACAGCCATATTCCTTAAGCTCACATTTGATTCAGTTTGAATTCAAACTGAAACCTTTGGCGCCAACTCCTTATGTTCTTTCTGGGCCGACATAAAACTCCCCCGGGATATGCACATTGATCTTGTTTCTTTTGCATAAACTTTGGTTTGCAAATTGATATTTGGATGATTTGGGGCTGACCCGAACTTTGCACATCATTATCTTTTTGTGCAAATCTTGTGCAAGATAATCTTTTTGTACAAACTTTGCACATCATTATCTTTTCACAATCTTTGGACAGACGACTTGATCACACTCACTGATGCTTCTTCCTTCTCATTCCAACACTCCCCCTCAAGCTTGACCATAGGAGATCCTTGGACAAGCTTGGAACCTTAGAGAATCTCCCTCATTAAAAATCTTAGCCAGAAAACCAATTTGGGACAAAACCAGATAAGGAAAAGAGTAGAGTTCAACAAGTCCTGGGGATTGGCAAGTGAGCCTAAGGAACTTCATATAAATCATGGTGGAGTTCTTAGGCTCTGGATCATGGCCAATCTCGTGGTGCAATCTTGAACTCCACCACTTGCACACACCATCATCTTTGAACTCTTCTTTAGGCCAGTTGTGTCTCTCACTCTCTTCTGACTACTCACCATGTTGAAAGGACTTAGGGACCACCAGCTTCTGCTACAGAGATATCCAAGTACCTACAACATAATGCATAAACACTTGCATCAATTACAAGGCATAAACCAATCAAACATTAACTCAAAGAATGAAATGGTTACTCCCCTTGAATTTCGTGAAATGAGAATAATGAGGAGTGCGTTTTGAACACGTGAATCATGCTTCTGATCTGAGGTGAGGCAATGGACGACTTGGACCTTCAGGATTGCTCACCATTACCCATCCTCAAGATTGATCCAGAGAGTATAGGAGAAGGAACAAGCTTGGAAGTGAGCAACACCGAACCTAAACCAGGAGCAAAATAGTACCAACACATGCGCTTAAGCCAACTTATCCACCCTTGGTTTCTGCTCCACTGCCTTAGACCATCAGTCTTCCTTGCTTGTCTCTTTGAACCAGGAGCGCAACAATCAAACAGCTTGCGCTTAAGTTAACCGGTTCTCCAAACAAGATATCTCTCCATGGACAGGAATATACCTCATGTGTAGGCTTAGGATCAACCAGAATATACGTCATGCGTATGCTCTGAACACATGGGCAAAGCCTTTTTATTTGTCTTTGTTTGATGATGGACAGAGAGAACATGTTGTGTACCTAAAACATCACTCAAACTCCAGCAAGAATCAGACCACACACATTAGGATTAGACATTGATTACTCACCAATTCTGATCCCAGTGATTTAAGAAAATGCAAAATACAACTAATTTAGCTCAAATCCATGCAACCAATTCACTAAATGCTCAAGCATGATAACTCATCAATTACAAGGCATCTAGGCTCATTTTATCACACATATGACATAAACAGAATACAATGACAATTTTGACAGTAGCTTAGACTAGACAACTCATCAAATCAAGCTACACAACCATGAATCCAACACATGATCAAGAAACTCTCCTAGACCTTTATCAATGAAACAAGACACAAAATGAGACTAAGCAACTCAATTAGGCCAGACAAAATACAAAAAATGATTCTGGGACAGAACTACACATAACCATGCTAACAAGCTTAACGAATCCAAGAACAATACACACACAACTTTTAAGTATCATGGGACAGAAACTAGACACACCACTCAACACAAACAGACATAAAGACAAAAGCTTTACTCAAGGGAAAGAGGTTTAACTTACAAACAAGGAACCTTATCTGGTTCCTTGAACCTCCAAGGCACATGGTTAACTTGAACTTGAGCAGATTTGGATTTTGGGTTCTCTACCCAACTCCATTTCTTTGTTTGTGCTTTCCCCTTGAACCTCTCATGCTTAAGACCGCTCCTTTCTTCCTGATTACCAGGCGCCACCTTCTGGAACACAGTGAGAGACTCCATCTTGGAAAGAACATGAAAAATCGCTGGTAGAGACAAGGATTAGAGTTTTGCTTGCCAAACAGCTCCAAAACCTTCTTTCTCCAAGAGATCTCTTCATGCTGAAGAGGGGGACGGATAATAGATCTTGGGAAGCCTCTAGAAATGTCATGCTTGCAGTTTTCTTCCTCTTAAAGAGATTGAACAACCAACAAGTCTTCTTCCTCTTAAAGAGATTGAACAACCAACAAGACAAGAAGGCCTGAGATGTGCACAAGTGTTCTCATTGTGCAAGATAGGCTTCCATATTCATATACAGGCTATCTTGAGGAGGAGGGTTGAAATGAGAACACCAGGAAGAGCTGAACCAAGTGGCAGGAGGAGAAGCTCTTCATATGGTGCAAAGGATGGCTTGAGTGACACAAGCTACTGACTAAACTCCAAAGACAACAAAGAACATCACAAAAGTGAATGTGTGGAGTAAATCGCCTATTATTAGTGTGAAGGAGAGCTTTGGGGGAGTAAAGCTATCATCATCTATGGAGCAGAGTAAGGAAGAAAATGGAAACCTTCAGGGATCCATTTGAGTGTGTCAATCACTAATGCTCCGGAGAAAAGAAAAAAGAAGAAGGTGCATGAGAAGAGCAAACACACATCATTTTGTGCAGATTGGTGTGAGTAAAGAATTCAGTGTAGCCTAAAAAGGTTGTCCACACACGTTTCCCAAGAAGAAGAGTCCAATAGCATGATGAACCAAGTAGAATACTAGGCCACCTATCAGATTAAAGAAGAACCAGCAGCCCAAACTGTTTATAGATAAGTGAAGCCCAAAAATTATGAGGAATGGAATCCCAGAAATCAACATGAAGAGAGGCCATGAGAAGAACAAGACCAGTACTGATCCAATAAGAAGAAGTAGCCAAGCACACAAGCTGGTGACAAGCAAGTGAAGAAAAAGGCAACAATGGCTGCTGGTCCTTTGGAAGGAAGAAGTCAAGAATAGATGCTAAATAATAACATTACAATGAAGTCAATTTTAGCCGCTGCATATTTACACCAATACTAGAGGTGACACACGTTTTCTACTCCTTGTTTTAGCTCATGGTTTTACTCTGCTGCAGAAGCAAGTTGGCACAAGTAGAATGATGTGTATTACTTAAGTTTAAGCATCTAGTTGTTCCTTTATGTATAAATATGTATGTTCAGTTATCAATGAAAACTAAGAAAATCATTGAGCTTCTTCCCCCTTATGCTTATGTAATTCACCATAAATGTTTTGGGGTTACAAATCCTTAAATTTCAACATGGTATCAGAGCAGTGTTATGCCTTAACTAAAAGCTTCCGCAAAATCAAAACAAAAACAAAGCAAGTTCTCTGTTCAATTTTTTTTCAAAATTCTAGTTACTGATGAAAAAGCTCAAGTTTTTGGGCGTTCAATACTCTGGTTACTTATTTGCATACTCTCATTCTCTAAAGGAAGTGGCACGCCTAAGGAGAAACATGATGTTCAGTCTTCAAGGTTTTCAGAGAACTATTGGAGAATTGGAATTGTTGAGCTGCTGAAGATGACGCCTTAGAAGACCATGATGGTCCAGATGACAAGGAGCTGGAGTTCAGTAACCTTGCAAGCAAGAGGCGCTTTCCCATAAATTAAGGAGGCATTTGAAACTGTTGAAGACAGCCTTTGGAGGTCAGTTTTGAAGATGTTCCAGAATTGGTCCAAACAAGAAGTTGTTCATTCTCTCACTGATGACTACCTGCCTACACATCAGAAGTGTTTGTGTGGGTTCTGAGATAAGGATTTCATATGCTGAAGAAGTGGATCAATTAAAGCATGTATGATGTCCCTTTGTTTCTCAATAACTATGGCTATGGAGGTTATCCAATTATTTTACCAACATACCAGAAGCTACAAGAAGAACAAAGGTATTTGTTCAAGATGGTGTTTTCAAGAATAAAAACTTTTGGGAAATATCTCAGGAGGATATAGTTTGTTTATAAACTCATGTGGTAATAAGAGCTATTTTAAGTAGCCTTATGTTTCGTGGATCACATCTAAAGCTTTCATGAAGCTGAAACCAAGGAGGAGAGGAGTTCAATAGAGCTCCCATCAGAAGCGGTTCAAGCAAATTAAGAAGAAAGGTTAATCCAAGTTGTTAAAAGCGTTAGTACATACACAAGCTATTCCAAGGAGGAGATGGCAGTGCTATTGGTGCTACTTCAACAAACAAACAAAAAAAAGAAGCTCACACAAAAGAAAAAGATGTGTACACTAATGATTTCCATTTCAAGATTGGCTTTCATTGTATATCCAAACAAATCTTGAGGGGGGCTGTTAGAATGTGAATCATGAAGACCAACCATGGAGGCTAACCAACTGGTGGAATCAAAAGTAGCTAGTCATTGCACACAGAGCTCTATTGTAAGCTGGCTGACCCAAGATGGCTGACAAAAAAGAGGAAGACCACAAGAGTGAATGTGTGGAAGATGGCTTGAGTGACACAAGCTACTGGCAAAACTCCAAAGACAACAAGGAAGATCACAAGAGTGAATGAGTGGAGTAAAGTGCATATTATGAGTGAGAAGGAGAGCTTTGGGGCAGAAAAGCTATCATCATTTATGGAGCAGAGTAAGGACAAAAACGGAGACCTTCAGGGATCCATTTGAATGTGTCAATCACTCATGTTCCAGAGAAAAACAAAAATGAAGAAGGTGCATGAGAAGAGCAAACACACATCACTTTGTGCAGATTGGTGTGAGGAAAGATTTCAGTGTTGCCCAATAAGGTTGTCTACACATTTTGCCCAAGAAGAAGAGTCCAATAGCATGAGGAACCAAGTAAAATACTAGCCTAACTATTAAATTAAAGAAGAACCAGCAGCCCAAACTGTTTGTGGATAACTGAAGCCTAAACTGTTTATGTGTAAGTGAAGCCCAAACCTTATGAGGAATGGAATCCCAGCAATCAACATGAAGAGAGGCAATGAGAAGAACAACCCCAGTACTGATCCAGTTCGGAGAAGTAGCCAAGCACACAAGATGGTGACAAGCAGGTGAAGATAAATCAACAATGGGTGCTGGTTCTGTGGAAGGAAGAAGTCAAGAATAGCTGCTAAATAATAACATTATAATGAAGTTAATATTAGCAGCTGCATATTTACACCAATACTAGAGGTGGCCCACGTTTTCTACCCCTTGTTTTAGCTCATGGTTTTACTTTGCTGCAGAAGCAAGTTGGCACAAGCCAATTGACGTGTATTAGCTTAAGTTTAAGCATTTAGTTGTTCCTTTATGTATAAAATTTTATGTTTAGTTATCAATGAAAACTATGAAAGCCATTGAGCTTCTTCCCCCTTATGCTTATGCACTTCACCAAAAATGTTTGGGTTTAGGAATTTTTTAAATTTCAAAACACCCAGGATATGCACATTGATCTTGATTCTCATCTATAAATGTGACAAAATATTTATGGTGCAGTCAAACATCCGAATGTATTAAATCAAAGCAGTGATCATAGATAATAGTCGACTTCTGAAACACATTCTTACAATGCTTGCCTAAGACACAAGCTTCACAATATTATTCTCAAAAATAACACCTGGAACCATTATGTTTAAAGCTCTAACATGAGGATGTCTAGTCTAGCATGCCAAAAAGCATTCTTGTTTAGAACAGAAGCAGAAACAGAAGTAAATGAACAACTATGATTAGGCAAAGAAGTAAGATCTTCAAGTAAGTAAAGGTCTTCTTTTGTAACTCCTTTCCAAATCAAACGACTGCTTTCAATATCCTGAAACTTCACATTATTAGGACTGAAGATAACATTGCATTGTAAATCATTAGTGCACCTCTTAGCAGATAACAAGTTTGATGTAAACTCAGGCATATAGAAACATCTAGATTCCTTATCAAACATTTTAGCTTGCATATACCCCTTATTGGAATCCTATCACCATTAGCAATCATAACATGTCCATGCGCATGCTCTATATCTCTAATAAGACTAGTATCACTAATCATATGATGAGAGGCACCTGAATCAACTATCAATGGTTTAGACATGCTACAAACACTATGAGATAAACCAGCAATCCTAGAGTGGATATAAACATCAGTTTGATCATGAAAACTAGCAATCTTAGATGCACCAAAATAATACTCCCTGAGGTTACCATGAGTGTTACCATTGTCTTTGAGCATCTTGATGAGAGCATCCATTTCTGATCGACGGATGAACTCATGCTCATTTAAATGGTTGGTTTGAGCTGTGTAGGTCACCAATACCTTGTTCTCGCAACCTTCCGTCTCCTATGCTCGGTTGGATGGCCGGGCTCCACTCACACCATGCTGATCACTCCCTCCATACCTAACATTCGCCCTTGCATCTCTGTCCTTCATGAACTTGGTTGGTTTGATGATGTGATCATAGATGAACAAGGAGCTGATACAGAGCTGGATGAGCTGGAAGAGTGTGACTTTGGAGATGGAGCTGATTGGGAGCTGAATAGGAGTGACACTCGAGCAGGAGCTGATCAGCTTACTAATAGTGACACTCTACCAGAAGCTGGAAGAAAGGCTGCTCGGCCCAATTCCAAAATTGTTGATGCATCTTCAACCTTCTTGTCAGCCCAACATGATCAAGACCCATTTTCTCTGTCTAAAGGGCCCATGACGAGATCCAAGATCAGAAGATTGGAGAAGTCCATTAGTGGCCGGGTTTATACTAAAAATTCAGAAGAAACCCAAGACAAGGAATCGCCCAACCTCTTCAACTTCTCAGTCTTTGAAAGTGCTTAGTATTCTGCTTATTCTTCCTAGTTTTTACACAAGTCTTTGTTTCTATTTTCCACAAGTCCTTTGCGTGTAATGAATTGCCTTTTTCCTATATAAACACATGTGATCCTTCTGAATAAATCAATCATTTCTTTTATCAAATCTTTCTACAAAGCTTGTGATTCCTTAGTTCAGTTTCTAGACATCGATTTGGCCAAGAGAGTGATCTCCCTAAGCCTTGGTCTTGTTCACTAGTGGGGCTGCCTCTCACGGACTAAGAACACCCAGCTAATGTCTGATCATTCCGCAGATCATCCACTGAAGTCCATCTCTACCATCGATCATTTTTGTCAATCATTAATCGATCATCATCTTTCAGTGTTAGTAACCTGATCCATCACCACCAATTCTGTCTAGAACGACCCTCAAGAGCATCCTAAGGTCACGTCCTTTATTATGACTTATCAAGTGGCATCAGAGCAGCTTGAGGACATCAAATCGCCAAGGGGTTTGTGTTGATTTACCTTCTCTGTTTTTGGGAAACTATTTTCATCTATGTTCTTTGCAATCTCTTTTCTGTTCTTCTCTATCTATCTGTTGTAGCTAGGTTTATCAAAAAAAAGGACCGAGGAGAAATCCGATCCTACGAAACCAAGAGAATGAAGAGAAAGCCAATCCAGAAAAAAAAAGTTTGATCGAGGAGAAAGCAGATCAGTTATGGTCAAATCAACCTAGCAAAGAATGTCTTAAAACTTTCTATCTATTTCTTTGGGGTATTGGGGTTGATTTCTTTCTGGCTAAAGTTGTTTGTTTGGTTACTGAACTCCTGGAATCATAGAGAACTACTGAGTGACACTAAACACTTGAGAGAAAACACCAGTGAGGCTTCGGCTAACTTTATCGGTACTAACCTTTCTTGTTGAACTTCTTAATAGGAAACCATGTCTGATGGCAGTAGAGAAGAGGAAACATCTGCCCCTAAACTTGATAAACTGCAGATGGAGGCTATGATGTCTTACATGATGAAAGAGTTTAACAAACGACTAGATTTTCAGAAAAATTCAACTGATGATATCCTGGGTTCTTCTTCCTAGGTTAGGAAAGCGGCTAGAGAGAAAAGGAGAGGCAAGAGAGTGGCCACAGGAGGAAATGAGGACAACTAGTCATCTTCTGGAAGGAGTTCAAATGAAGTGAAATCAATAAGAGCAGCCTCTCAAACTAGAACCCATAATTACCGAGCAGTAAGAGAGCACCCAGATGATAGTCTTGGCAATCTCAAACTCAGGATACCATCTTTCAATGGTAAGAATGATCCAGATGCCTACCTGGAGTGGGAAAAGAAGATAGAGCTAGTGTTTGATTGCCAAAACTACTATGAGCCAAAGAAGGTAAGACTAGCTGTTACTGAATTTGATGGGTATGCGCTCAATTGGTGGGATTAGATTGTCACAACTAGGCGCAGAACCGGAGAGCCGCAGGTAGCTTCCTGGTATGAGCTCAAAAAAATTATGAAAAGAAGGTTTTATCCTACTCACTACAATAGAGAGGTTCATCAGAAACTAAGATGGCTCAATCAAGGCAGCATGAGTGTTGAAGATTACTATCAAGAGATGGAGATCCTAATGATCAAGGATGCTATAGATAAAGTTTATAATGCAACCATGGCTCGTTTCCAAGATGGTCTCAATCGAGACATTTAGGATCGTTAGGAGATGCAAGAGTATGCAGATATATGTAAGCTTGTTCACAAGGCCGTTCTTATTGAGCACCAGTTGAAGAGAAAGTATTTTTCAAAAAGGTCTTATGGCAATAACTTTAGATTATCCAACAACAAGGAATATAAAGTCTTTGTCAAGCCAAAGTAATAAACAAAAGGAAATCGACGAGATGACAAGGGAAAGACACCAGCTACCAGAATCAGAGATGTGATGTTTTATAACCTTACTTGAAAATGGTGAACTGATCTCTGAGGATGAAAAGGCTGATGCTCCTGATGACAAAGCCATAGACTATCTAGCTCGTGGGGAACTTCTTGTTACAAGGATATCACTGAAGGTTCAATCCAAACAGAAAGAGAATGATCAAAGGGAAAATCTTTTCCACACCCGTTGCACGGTTCAAGATAAAATTTGAAGTTTGATTATAGATGGTGGGAGTTGTACTAACATTGCTAAAGAATCTCTTGTAGAAAAGCTTGGATTGAAGACTGGAAAACATCCTAGACCATATCTACTACAATGGCTGAATCAGAGTGTCGAACTGAAGGTCACAGAGCATGTAATGGTTCCTATAACCATTGGAAGATACCAAGATGAGATTGTGTGTGATGTTCTGCCCATGGACTGCTGCCATATCCTGTTGGGAAAGCCTTGGCAGTTTGACAAGAAGGCCATTCATGATGGGTTCAGAAACCGCCATTCTTTCACCCACACAGACAAAAAGATTGTTCTTGCACCTTTGTCTCCACAAGAGGTCCATGAGGATCAGATACAACTCAAGATCAGGCGACAAGAGGCCAAAAGCAAAGAGAAACTATCTGATGGAAAGAAAAACAAGGAGATACACCTCATAGCCAAGAACAATGAGGTTAAGAAAGCTATGTATCTCCAACAATCTACGCTTTTGTTTGTGTTTAAAGGTGCACTAACATCCTCTTCTGACCTTGCACCGCTATTATGAGTGAACTTAAGTGTCTATTGTAGGAATATAGTGATGTGTTCACAGATGAGATTCCCAAAGGGCTACCTCCTATGCGTGGAATTGAACACCAGATAGACTTGGTCCCATGAGCTTCTCTTCCAAACCATCCTGCCTGTAGAACAAATCCTGAAGAGACCAAAGAAATACAAAGGCAGGTTGATGAACTGATCGAGAAGGGCCACATCAGAGAAAGAATGAGCCCATGTGCAGTACCAGTACTCCTTGTACGAAAGAAAGATGGAAGCTGGCGCATGTGTGTAGATTGCAGAGCCATCAATAATATCACTGTAAAGTACCGACATCCTATTCCTAGACGATATGTTAGATGAGCTGTATGGTTCTTGTGTGTTTTCTAAGATTGATTTGAAAAGTGGATATCATCAAATTAGGATGAAAGAAGGTGATGAGTGGAAAATTGCTTTCAAAACTAAGCATGGGTTGTATGAGTGGTTAGTTATGTCATTTGGTCTCACCAATGCACCTAGTACATTCATGAGGCTGATGAACCAAGTTTTGAGATCATTCATTGGACGTTTTGTCACTGTGTACTTTGATGATATTCTGATTTACAGCAGAAGCATGTATGATCATGTGAATCACTTAAAATTTGTTGTAGAAGTGCTTTGGAAAGAATCCTTGTTTACCAACTATAAAAAATGTACTTTTGGGACAGATCACCTTGTGTTTCTAGGATTTGTTGTAACAGCACAGGGAATCAAAGTAGATTAGGAGAAGGTCAAAGCAATTAGAGATTGGCCAAGTCCTATGAACGTGAGTGAGGTTAGGAGTTTCCATGGCCTTTTTGGGTTCTACAGAAGGTTTGTAAAAGACTTTAGCACCATAGCTGCACCCCTTACTGAATTTATCAAGAAGAATGTGGGATTTCATTGGGGGAAAGGAACAAGAAGAAGCATTCCAAACTTTGAAAGGGAACTTAACTAATGCTCCTTTGTTAGTTCTTCCTGACTTTGTCAAGACATTTGAAATTGAATGTGATGCTTCTTGTGTAGGTATTGGAGCTGTGCTTATGCAGGAAAAGAGGCCAATAGCATATTTCAGTGAGAAACTGAATGGAGCAATGTTGAATTACCCAACTTATGACAAAGAACTCTATGCTCATATTAGGGCATTCCAAAGGTGGCAGCATTACCTCTGGCCGAAAGAGTTTGTTATACATACCGATCATGAGTCGTTGAAACCATTGAAAGGAGAGCACAAGCTCAACAAGAGACACGCCAGATGGGTAGAGTTTCTGGAAACTTTTCCTTAAGTGATTCATTACAGGAAAGATTCACGTGAACCTGGCTCTGATACCATGAACACTAAGTTTGAATCTGAGTATAAACGAGTAGAAGAGAATTTGAGAGAGACTAGAAGATATTTGGAGACTAAGGTTTGAGACTTTACTAAGAACCCATGAAGAACACTAGAGAGAAAATGAGAGACTCGAATGTATTGCTTGATATTAATATGAGGTATGTGTTACAATATATAGAGAAGGAAGATTAAGGCTTAATCCTATCCGTAAACAGTAACAAAAGGAAGAGAGATTAAGTGGTAAACGTGGTTCCACAAGGAGGAGAGCGCGCCTAGTTTGAATACTTGGCCGAGATTGCAAGATACCTTTGGCATCCTGACCAGATGCCTTCTCCTTTCCGGCATGAGCCAGCCTGTCAAGGAAGATCTCTCCTTATGGATAAGGTTCGCTTATCTTCAGCCCTGAGTAGAAAAGTAGGTGGATCAAGTTAACTCCTACGGGTAAACTGGTTTTACCTTTGGCCGACATTTTCACCTTTTGGTCGACCCAAAGTGTACGACCTTGTACGTACACTTGTACGGCCTCTTGTACAGACATCCTCAAAACTTCTTCTCTTGATCCCACAAGCCTTCTCTAATACTTGTAACCACATTTCTTATTTGGTTTACGATTCTGACCAGTAGTGTGTTATGCATTTAAATAGGTTCCAAGAACAATACCAGAGTTCTCCTTGATGGCTTTGATAAGAGAATCAAGGTCTGACTTCTTGATAGTCTCATCCCGAGTGGTCCTAAAGGTAGACAAAGCACTTTTCGCCATTGCTTTGGCCTCACCAGCTGCATTTGAGCCAACATGAGAACGCATGGTTGAGCACATGAATGGTGTGGATGGTTCTGGCGTGTTTAAGGATAAGTATGCTCTTGCATCCATGTACTGACTCCTTGGCTCTTTGAATTTTGTAGGTTTGATGTGAGGGTGAAGGATCCTTCATGTGGCCTTTCTGCTTGCAATGATCACACATTCACACCTTCCTATCATCCTGCTTGTCGTACCCCTTGTTAGCTACTACTATTTCCACCTTGTGTGCCATGGTGAGCTCTCCCTTTCTTTCAAACAATCCCACTGAGCCTTGTTCCCTCTGGATTTGAGCACACACTTCTTCCAGGGGTGGTAGCTTCCTAGCTCTGAGTATGTGCTTAATCAAATCATTGTAGAAAGGGTTAACGGTCAGGAGCATTCCAAAGACCTTGTCTTGCTCACGCCTTTCATTTAACACCACTGAATCAGTTGTACTTTTTCTGTGCAATTCAAACTCAGCCCACAGTGACCTGAACTTCCCAAAGAACTGATTTAAGTCCATGCCTTCTTGCTTGAGAGAGTTAATGGCTCTTTTCACTTCAAAGACTCTGCTAAGGCTGGAGACATTCCCATACACCTTGTACAGAGTATCCCACAGTTTCTTAGAGGTTTCACAATAGGAATAGGCATCTAGGATACTTGGGTCGAGAGAGTTTTGATGGCTGACAACACCAGAAAGTCTTCTTGAACCCATTTGTTTTCATCAACAGCTACAACTCTCGGCCATCTTCACTTTGTGTTTGCCAGCTTTGGGGCTTGACCTTCTGTCACATGAGTCCATAAGCCACGACCTCCAAGGGCAGACTTCACCAGTATTGACCAGAGAAGGTAGTTTAACCCTTTCAAGGTTACTGGAACCACAACAGCCTTGTTTTCCTCCATCTTGGATGCTATGGACCGTTGGGTAATAGAGTGCTTCTTATAAATTTGAGAATTTGGCGAACTGGAAATGAAAGACTTTCCATAACAACTTGTATACTCCAGGAATCTGAATGATATACCCAGAGAAACAAGAACAAAGAGGAGAACTCGACAAAAACAGAGGAAAAACAGAGGACCCTTGATATTATCCACTAGATAATAGTTTAGGTTTTGTTGGAAACTTGAAAGGAGATGAAGAAGAGTATATTGCGGAAGAAGAATAGAGGTTTAGGAGCTTGAGTAGCTCTGATACCATGTAAGTTTAAGAGAGTTTAGAGGAGAATAAGCTGAAAAACAGCAAGAAGATGAAGAACACTTGATAAAAGAGAGAAGATGAGAGTATTTTCGAGAGAGAAGAGAGTAAACAAGTAAAGAGGAGGTTTTTTCTCGTTTAATTAATCCATTCTGCCTACTACATTGTTTAATAGGGAACCAGATAGAGAGAGAGAGAGAGAGAGAGAGAGAGAGAGAGAGAGAGCGAGGACAGTGACAGGAAGAACAATGCAAAATGGAAACAATAAACTAAGGTCTTCTGGTCGAGGTGACAGTGACCTCTCCCCAACAGTTCCTTGCTTGAATTAGAACATGTTACTCTTCTATTTTAAAATTAAAACTTGGGAAAGTGGCTTCACAACGGTCTCCTCTCCATCCGTGACCAACGTAGGCGAGTGTAGAGACTTGAATGCCTTGTTCCACAAGCATCCGAGTTTCTTCTCTCCTTCGTCTACTCTGATCATTGTAACTTCCCCTCTTCTGGTTCTTCATCTCAATAGTATGGACCTCAAATTAACATTCATTTAACTTGTAACTGAATCCTCTTCAACCATACAACATGAACTCACCATTCAAAGGAAGAGACAACCAACTGGTGGTTGAATCCTCTTAAACAACCTACACTATAACCAAGATTCTAGATAGCAAACTAGTTATGTGCGGCAAAGAATCTCTAGTTTGAATCTAATCCTTGAGAAGTGACACAACACTTTCAGTTTGTTCACTTAAGGAGAATGAGAAATAGAATCAGTAATCTAGAGCATAAGAAGGGATAAAGAAGTGTTTAGAGTGAGTTTTACAAGTATTAGGCTACCTTAAGAGAGAAAGAGGTAATACAGCCTCTAAACCATAATGTATAACTCCTCACATTGTGAATATTATTTGGACACAAGAAAAGGAGAGAGAGCACACGAAACTAGAATGAGAGAAACTTGTATATTGATTCTGGTGATGTGTTGTGATTTTGCATAGTTTTAGCTTTGTATTTTCATATATATTCATGCATTAATCTTACATTTATTTGCATTTAGAGTCTATTACATGTTTATTTGCATCTTGTAGGTGTTGGATGAGCTATTTGGAGTTTTGGAGATGATTAGAACACAAAAGGAGCAAAAAGAGACTTGGATCGATCGATCCGTTTTTGATGGAAAACTGGATCGATCGATCCAAGAAAGCCGAGAGCAAATGGGAAAAGTGATCGATCGATCTGAATTCCAGATCGATCGATCTGAATTCCAGATCGATCGATTTGGACATGGATCGATCGATCCATTTATACCAAAAAAATGGATCGATCGATCGGGACTTTGAATATAACGTGTGCTCGAAGAAATACACACGGATCGATCGATCTGGTTTCGGGCAAAAACAGATCGATCGATCCAGACAGCCTGTGTCACTTTTTCATGTGCTGGACGAGTTTTGTGGATCAAGTGGCCTAACTTTCTCTACCTTTTCTGAAGAGCCAAGTTTACATTTGCCTTGTAAAGGGTCAAAAGGTGTGTGCAAATGGGATAAAGTGGAAGAAACATCAATGAGTGTGTTTTATTTTAGATCTAGATCTTAACTTTGTAACATGGGGGTGGGTTGTTCTTCACCTATAAATAGAACCCCAAACCCCATGGCAAAACACACCATCTCCTTCTGAGTCTTCTTCTGTCTAATAGAGTTTATCACTTTCATTTTAAGTCTTGTTTTGCATTCTATTTTAAGTTCTTGTTGAAAACAATTGTTCTTAGTATTATTAAGTGTTCTTGAAGTTTATGTTATAAAGTCTTGTTTTCTTTAGTTATTCTCTTCATCTACATTCTGTTTCTTGTTTTCATATATTATATCATCTTGATTATGCTTCTATCCATCATGGGATTAAGTGTAAACAAGATGATTAGTGAGTAGTCATCCTTAGAATCAATGGGTTAGGTAGATTAATGGGTGGTTAGAAAAGAGTTAAGATGTTCTAATGGTAAAATGCTTAAATTTCTATGCTTACTAAGTGTTCTTAATGCTAGATTGATTTTAGCCATTTTAATCTAGATTCTAAGTGTTTGTAGGACATCGAAAGTGTTTGCATAATGCTTGAAATAACTTAGTATTGCTCTAGTGAACAAAATGAACGGAAGTTGATGTTTAGATTGCTAGATGGCTAGTAGACTAAATCTTAATGTATGTTTGAGTGAACAAAACGAACGGATGTTGATGTTTAGTTCATAATTGCATAAGGGTTTCTACCATCGAAAGTGGATTAACCTATATTGAATGAGATCTACGCCTATAGAAAGTTATGTTTATTTGAAGTTAGACACCTTGATTTAGAACTACCACCCTGAAATCGATTGCCTAATTACCCATTGGTTCTTCTTTGTTATATTTGTTTTAAAACTCGATTATTTCACATTGTTTCTTGCTACAACAAACCTCATTTGATTGCACTTAGATTAAGCCAAATGATCTGTATTCTTAGTGCTTAGAATCACTAGAGTTTGGATTGACACCTTAAGTACTACAACAACTTAAGGATTAAACTTATCCTACATCAAGTTTTGGCGCCGTTGCCATACTCTAGTTTTGATTTTGACATTAGGATTTGGTCATTACTTGAGACTAAGTCTTATTGTTCATTTTTAAGTTACTAATTCTCTATCTTCATCTCTCTTTGGATGACAGGTGCATGAACTTAAGAAGCAAAGGAATAACTAATCTTGCACCAAGAGTAGACAACATCAAAGCCTTAGAAAGAGAGTTGGGAAGACAGAGAAAAGAAAGAGAAAAGCAAGCCCACTTGCATAGATTGGGGCTGGAGATGGAGAGGAACCAAAACCAACCTGAAGGTGTCTATGGAGTTGATGATCATAGACAACACAACCAAGGAGTCCCTCTTGGAGCTGATCAAGGAGGGCCTGGTCAAGGAGCTGCACACCTTAGGCCACAACATCAAATCCGCCAACCACAAGGCATTGGCACCTTTGATAAGCCACATATCCATGGGAGTAGCTTGGGAATTCGTGCACCAGCTGTGGGAAACAACAACTTCGAAATCAAGGCAAGCTTAATCAACATGATAGAAGGAAACAAGTACAATGGTCTGCCCTTGGAGGATCCAATAGATCACTTGCATCACCACAAAGACCAATGGAGTTTCCGAAGATGCATTGAAGCTAAGATTGTTTCCATTCTCACTTGGAGGAAAGGCACACATATGGGAGAAGAACCTCCCAAGTGACTCCATTACCACTTGGGCGGAATGCACAGAAGCTTTCCTTAACAAGTTTTTCTCAAATGCAAGGACTGCCAAGTTACGGAGTGACATCACAGGATTCAAGCAGATGCATCTAGAAAGCTTTGGTGAAGCATGGGACAGATTTAGAGGGTATCAAGCACAATGCCCGCACCACGGCTTCAACAAGACCAACCTACTCAACATATTCTATAGAGGAATCTTACCTACTCATAGAAGCCGCCTAGATACTGCCAGCAATGGTCACTACTTGGGAAGAACTGAAGAAGATGCTTGGGAGCTGGTCGAGAACATGGCTCACAGTGACTCAATATACAATGACGAGTATGATAGGCACAACAGAGGAGGAGCAAATGAAGATGCTTCCACCAAGAAGGAACTAAAAGCCCTACAAGAGAAGATGGACATGCTGCTCAAGGAGAGAAACACTCATGCACAAGTCAACTATGTGGGAAACCAAGGCCAAACCCCAACTCCAATGTTTAATGAAGAAGAGGTGTGCTACATCAATGCCAATGGTGCATGGTACAAGAAAGATACAAACTTTCCTTACCAACCAAAAGACCAAGGAAACTACAGCAACAACCAGCACTACCAAAACAACTACCAGCAAAAACCAGCATACAACAATCAACAAGGAGGATATCAACAAAAGCAAACATACCCACCCGGCTTCAACAACAAAAGCAACCAGTATGCTCAAAGCCAAGCCAACTCATCACAAACACCACAACAAAACACAAGTATGGAGACAATGCTCAAGCAAATACTTGAAACTACCACTTCAACTAAGATGGAGATCAAAGATGAACTGAAGACAATGAATTCACGAATTGAAGGGACTTACAGCGAGCTCAACACCAAAATCAGGAACTTGGAGAATCAGTTCGCTTCTTTCGCCTCCACTTCACAACGTTCTATGGGATCACTCCCTGGAAAATCAGAGCAAAACCCAAAGGAGACAATGCACTCCATCACACTTCGAAGTGGAAGACAACTACCAAGGAGAGTTCTCCTCAAGGATGATGAGAATCAAGGTGGGGAGGTCGCCATTAATGTTGATGATGAAGTGGTCATTGTAGATGAGAAGACAGATGAGGAGATAATGGAGAAAATAGTGGAAGCCAAAGGAAAAAGAAAGGTGAGAGAGGAGAAACCAGTTGAGAACAAGAATGATGCTGCCACCACCACCAAACCAACTCCATTCATGCCACCTCCTTATGAGCCAAAGTTACCCTTTCCGGGACGATTCAAGAAGCAGCTGCTCGAGAAGTACAAGGCACTCTTTGAGAAACAGATGAGTGAAGTGAAGATCACAATGCCAATCATTGATGCATTTATGCTTGTTCCTCAATATAGCAAATTCTTGAAGGATGTTGTAGCTGAGAAGAAAAAAGAAATAGAGGGCATGACGGTCCTTACTCATGAGTGCAGTGCCATCATCAAGAGATTATCCATACCAAGGAAGCTAGAAGATCCAGGCAGCTTCACCTTGCCATGTGCCATAGGTCCATTGACCTTTGAGAAATGTTTGTGTGACTTGGGAGCAAGTGTAAGCCTTATGCCCCTTTCTGTCGCAAAGAAGCTAGGTTTTACACAATACAAGAAGTGTAGGATATCATTGGTGTTGGCTGATCGCTCTGTGAAGCTCCCCGTAGGAATCTTGGAAGACCTTCCAGTCATGATTGGGGACTATGAGGTTCCTACCGATTTTGTGGTCTTAGAGATGGATGAAGAGCCTAGAGATCCCCTAATTTTTGGAAGACCATTCTTAGCTACTGCTGGAGCCATTGTGAATGTGAAAGATGGCAAGATAGCTCTTCACCTGGGGGAGGGAAACACTCTTCACTTTGACATCAAGGACGTGATGAAGAAACCCACCATTGAAGGGCAGATGTTCTACATTGATCAGATGGAAGCCCTTGCTGATGAGTACCTAGAAGAGTTAGCACTGGAAGACTCCCTACAACATGCTCTCACCATAAACAAAGAGGCTCAGCTCATTGAAGATGGAGTGAGCTTGGAGTATCAGAAGCTTCTCAATTACCATGAAAAGTTAGTCGATGAAGGCATGTTCCTGGAACTGCCACAAACTGATCAACATGTCTCCTCGGTCGCTGTCCAAGAGGATGATTGGAGTGAACTCAAGGCTCCCAAAGTCGACCTTAAGCCACTCCCCAAGGGGCTCAGGTATGCCTTTCTTGGACCCAACAACACATATCCTGTCATAGTGAGTAGTGAACTCAATGAAATTGAATTGCTTGCACTCTTGAAAGAACTTCGAAAATATAGAAAGGCAATAGGGTACTCACTAGATGATATTAAAGGGATATCACCATCATTGTGCACACATAGGATATATCTTGAAAATGAATCAATGAGTTCAATAGAGCATCAAAGAAGATTGAACCCAAATCTGAAAGAAGTTGTTAAGAAAGAGATTATCAAACTTTTGGATGCTGATGTTATATATCCTATCTCAGACAGTACTTGGGTATCTCCTGTGCATGTAGTCCCAAAGAAAGGTGGTATTACTGTGGTTAGAAATGAAAATGATGAATTAATACCCACTAGAACTGTAACAGGGCATAGGATGTGTATTGATTATAGAAAACTTAACTCAGCCTCTAGGAAGGATCACTTTCCATTGCCATTCATTGATCAAATGCTTGAGAGGCTTGCAAACCATCCATATTATTGCTTTCTTGATGGGTATTCAGGGTTCTTCCAAATCCCAATACATCCCAATGATCAAGAGAAGACAACTTTCACATGCCCCTATGGTACCTTTGCCTATCGAAGGATGCCATTTGGGTTATGTAATGCTCCAGCAACCTTTCAAAGGTGCATGATGTCTATCTTCTCAGATCTCATTGAGGATGTAGTGGAGGTTTTCATGGATGATTTCTCTGTCTACGGATCCTCTTTTTCTGCTTGTTTGTCAAATTTGTGCAGGGTCCTACAGAGATGTGAAGATACCAACCTTGTGCTAAATTGGGAGAAGTGCCACTTCATGGTTAAAGAAGGGATTGTACTTGGGCACAAGATTTCAGAGAGAGGCATTGAAGTGGATCAGGCGAAGATAGAGGTGATGGTGAAGTTAGCTCCACCAAAAACAGTTAAAGACATTAGAAGCTTCCTTGGCCATGCTGGTTTCTACAGAAGGTTCATCAAAGACTTCTCCAAAATAGCTAGACCACTGACCAAGCTGCTGTGCAAGGAGATCATCTTCCACTTCGATGAAGAATGCCTAGAAGCCTTTAAAAGACTGAAGGAAGAGCTCATTAGTGCCCCCAATAGTTCAACCACCAGATTGGAGTCTACCCTTCGAAGTCATGTGCGACGCTAGTGACTATGCTGTGGGGGCAGTCTTGGGGCAAAAGAAAGACAAGAAGACACATGTGATCTATTATGCTAGTAGAACACTTGACGATGCCCAAATAAAGTATGCCACAACCGAGAAGGAGCTGTTGGCAATTGTCTATGCCTTCGAGAAGTTTAGAAGCTACCTGGTGGGGTCTAAGGTCATTGTCTACACTGACCATGCTGCACTACGACACCTACTTGCCAAGAAAGACGCCAAGCCAAGGCTGCTGAGATGGATATTGTTACTACAAGAATTTGATCTCGAAATCAAGGACAAACCAGGAGTGGAGAATGGTGTAGCTGATCACCTTTCAAGATTAAGAGTGGAGTGTGGGATTCCTATTGATGAGGGACTTCCTGAAGAACAAATTATGGCCATAGGAGCAGTGGTCACAGCCTGTGAGACTGAAAAGAAGCTTGAAGAAATGAAGGCAATTGATGAGACAGGCCCATGGTATGCCGATCTAGTGAACTACTTGGCATGTGGGAGGGAACCATTGAATCTGACGGGCTATGCACGAAAGAAGTTTTTCAAAGATGTCAAGAGATACTACTGGGACGAGCCTTACCTCTACACTCTTTGCAAGGATCAGATCTATAGAAGAGTAGTAGCTGAAGAGGAGGTGGAAGGAATACTCACACACTGCCATGGATCATCCTATGGAGGCCACTTTGCAACCTTCAAGATTGTCTCCAAGGTGCTACAAGCAGGATTTTGGTGGCCCCATATGTTCAAAGACACACAAGAGTTTGTGTCAAGGTGTGACCCATGCCAAAGGAGAGGGAACATAACCAAGAGAAATGAGATGCCTCAAAATCCTATCCTGGAAGTAGAAGTGTTCGATGTGTGGGGCATTGACTTCATGGGACCATTTCCATCATCATATGGTAATGAATACATCCTTGTTGCTGTGGATTATGTGTCCAAATGGGTGGAAGCTATAGCCAGCCCAACCAATGATGCCAAGGTTGTCCTCAAGATGTTCAAAACCATTATCTTCCCAAGGTTTGGAGTCCCAAGAGTCGTGATCAGTGATGGAGGCACTCACTTCATCAACAAACTTTTTGACAACCTTCTGAAGAAGAATGGTGTAAAGCACAAGGTGGCAACTGCCTATCATCCCCAAACAAGTGGCCAAGTTGAGATTTCCAACAGGGAGATCAAGTCCATTCTGGAGAAGACTGTGGGGATAACAAGGAAGGATTGGTCTAGCAAGCTTGATGATGCACTTTGGGCCTATAGGACTGCTTACAAGACACCCTTGGGAACCACTCCCTTCAATCTTGTCTATGGAAAAGCTTGTCATTTGCCAGTGGAGCTTGAGTACAAGGCATTATGGGCTGTTAAGATGCTGAACTTCGACATCAAGAGTGCCAAAGAGAAAAGACTTTTCCAACTCCATGAGCTTGATGAAATTCGACTTGATGCTTTTGAGAACTCAAGGATTTACAAAGAAAAGACCAAGGCATTCCATGACAAGAAAATACTGAAGAGGGAGTTCAACATTGGAGATCAAGTCTTGCTCTTCAACTCTCGATTGAAGCTGTTCCCTGGAAAACTTAAGTCGAGATGGTCTGGCCCTTTCAAGATCAAAGAAGTGAGGCCATATGGAGCAATTGTGCTTTGGAACAAGACTGGTGGAGACTTTACAGTGAATGGACAAAGAGTCAAGCTGTACATGGCGGCCACACCAGAGGAGGGAGGAACTTCAATTCCACTTTCCGATCCTAAAACAGCCTGATCCAAAGAAAAAGGAAGTCAAGCTAGAGACTTAAAACAAGCTCACTTGGGAGGAACTCCCATGTCTATCCCTATATATATAATTGTTTTATTTGTGTGATTTTCTTTTGTGTGTTTAATAAGTGTGTTTGATTTTTTTTTTTCAGATGACTCTCCATATCAAAGTAGAAGGATGTCCACTAAATCAAAGAAGAAAGATGCCATCCACCAAAGCAACAAATGTTAGAATTATCCAGCTCCTTCCAGCAACTCCAATTAGCTAAGTGTCTCTCCAACTATTGTAAATATATAGCTTTCATGTTTATTTCTTCTAGTCCTCTTCTTTCACATTGCTCTCACACAAGAGACTGTGTGAAGTAAGTGTGGGGGGAGAGTTTACCTATTCATTAACTATTTGCATAAAAAACACATAAAAATTTAAAAAAAAAAAAAAAAAAAAATTATATATATATATATATTTGCATTTAGATTGCATTCATGCATTGGGAGCTTACCTTACGAGGAATACAAACCTTGAAACTCTTCTTGAAACTTGTTTTTGTGTGAGATTTGACATTCTTCTTGAAACCAACTCCAAATGAACTTAAAGCTAAATGAACTTAATCTTTCTTGCTTATGGGTACTTGTATACTTGATCATGGATCATAAACATTTGGGTTTGATTTTATCCTTCTACCATTCTTAGACAACCCAAATGGCACCCCCTTACCCTTAAAACCCTTACCATTCTTTGAAGCCTAATCATATTTGTTGAGTGAGGTCTCTTTTGATAGCTTGTCATGTGCAAAAACTTGAGAGTATTAGAGGCGACATTGGTTGTTCTTATGTTGGGCTAGCTATAAAACCTCTTGAGAGCTAGCAATTAGGTTGGGAAGTCTGGTATTGTTTTACAAAAATCTATCTTGGGTATAAAAGGGTATGATAAGTGAAAGAGATGAACCAAAGGAGTGAAAAGAAAAGAATGAACAAAAGAAAAAGAAAATCAGTCTCTAGTCGGTTCAAAAAAAAAAAAAAGAAAAAAAAAGAAAAAAAAAGATAAGAGAGAATTCACTGGATGAGTAAAGAGAGTGATCTTAACGTCTTTGGGATGAATGAATTAACACCAAGAAAAAAAGGGTAGAGTTGAAGATCATCTAGGAAAAAGGGAAGAATAAGAACAATCAATGTATGCATAAGTTGTCTCTTTTCTTAGATTGATTTTGCATAATGATCATGCTCCTACTTTTGAGTGTAAGCCACTAAAAAGAAATGTGTTTGAACCCCTCTTACATACTCATTAAACCATTTCACTTACCAAGCCAAATGATCGAGATCAAGTTTCCATTTGCAAGAATTCACCTTGTTAGCTTATGCTTAATTGAATGTGAGAGTTGGTTGTGAAGTAATGTCGATTGAGGATCCGTAAACTTGTGTAAAGCTATGAGTTCAGGAAATGTATACCTTAGTTCTTAGCTCCCATTTTCATTATCTCTCCCTTTGATCTTAATTAAATTACTTGAGGACAAGTAAAGGACTAGTGTGGGGGAGTTGATGTGTTGTGATTTTGCATAGTTTTAGCTTTGTATTTTCATATATATTCATGCATTAATCTTACATTTATTTGCATTTAGAGTCTATTACATGTTCATTTGCATCTTGTAGGTGTTGGATGAGCTATTTGGAGTTTTGGAGATGATTAGAACACAAAAGGAGCAAAAAGAGACTTGGATCGATCGATCCGTTTTTGATGGAAAACTGGATCGATCGATCCAAGAAAGCCGAGAGCAAATGGGAAAAGTGATCGATCGATCTGAATTCCAGATCGATCGATTTGGACATGGATCGATCGATCCATTTATACCAAAAAAATGGATTGATCGATTTGGACATGGATCGATCGATCCATTTATACCAAAAAATGGATCGATCGATCGGGACTTTGAATATAACGTGTGCTCGAAGAAATACACACGGATCGATCGATCTGGTTTCGGGCAAAAACAGATCGATCGATCCATACAGCTTGTGTCACTTTTTCATGTGCTGGACGAGTTTGGTGGATCAAGTGGCCTAACTTTCTCTACCTTTTCTGAAGAGCCAAGTTTACATTTGCCTTGTAAAGGGTCAAAAGGTGTGTGCAAATGGGATAAAGTGGAAGAAACATCAATGAGTGTGTTTTATTTTAGATCGAGATCTTAACTTTGTAACATGGGGGGTGGGTTGTTCTTCACCTATAAATAGAACCCCAAACCCCATGGCAAAACACACCATCTCCTTCTGAGTCTTCTTCTGTCTAATAGAGTTTATCACTTTCATTTTAAGTCTTGTTTTGCATTCTATTTTAAGTTCTTGTTGAAAACAATTGTTCTTAGTATTATTAAGTGTTCTTGAAGTTTATGTTATAAAGTCTTGTTTTCTTTAGTTATTCTCTTCATCTACATTCTGTTTCTTGTTTTCATATATTATATCATCTTGATTATGCTTCTATCCATCATGGGATTAAGTGTAAACAAGATGATTAGTGAGTAGTCATCCTTAGAATCAATGGGTTAGGTAGATTAATGGGTGGTTAGAAAAGAGTTAAGATGTTCTAATGGTAAAATGCTTAAATTTCTATGCTTACTAAGTCTTCTTAATGCTAGATTGATTTTGGCCATTTTAATCTAGATTCTAAGTGTTTGTAGGACATCGAAAGTATTTGCATAATGCTTGAAATAACTTAGTATTGCTCTAGTGAACAAAACGAACGGAAGTTGATGTTTAGATTGCTAGATGGCTAGTAGACTAAATCTTAATGTATGTTTGAGTGAACAAAACGAACGGATGTTGATGTTTAGTTCATAATTGCATAAGGGTTTCTACCATCGAAAGTGGATTAACCTATATTGAATGAGATCTACGCCTATAGAAAGTTATGTTTATTTGAAGTTAGACACCTTGATTTAGAACTACCACCCTGAAATCGATTGCCTAATTACCCATTGGTTCTTCTTTGTTATATTTGTTTTAAAACTCGATTATTTCACATTGTTTCTTGCTACAACAAACCTCATTTGATTGCACTTAGATTAAGCCAAATGATCTGTATTCTTAGTGCTTAGAATCACTAGAGTTTGGATTGACACCTTAAGTACTACAACAACTTAAGGATTAAACTTATCCTACATCATCTGGTAAGTGTTACAAGAGAGGGTGAAAGTCTTTGATTAGACAATCACTTACAATAAACAGTTACTAGATCATAGTGACTAAACAACTAATATAACGGAGAAATAGAAGAGGCCAGAAGGATATAGACAAGGGGAGGCGCGACCATATGAGGAGAAAGGGACATGAGAGAGGTTGGCACAGCCTGCTTGAGTGAATGTGACAAGTCCAATTACTTCTCCAAAGCAACCCATGTGACTTTTTCTTGTCTAATTCAAACCATCCTCTCTTATTCAAATTCAAACATGTTTCCTTGACTTCTCAGTGGTTCCCAACGTCCATATTCAGTCTCTCAGACTCCTTTCTTGTCATGCAAGGCAAGTTAGGTCAAGATGGTAGCCTGTGGAGCAAGTTTGTACTGATAGAACCAAATTGGCTTCTCCAGATGAACTCTCCTTTGATAATGAATGTTTTCTTTTGGTTATTCTCTTCTTCATTTCAACACTCCCCCTCAAGTTTGACCATAAGAGAACCTTAGGCAAGCTTGGAACTGAGATTATTTGCATCATTAAAAACCTAAGTGTGGAAAACATCATGGGGTAAAACCATCACTTAGGGAAAAAGAGTGCAACTACTCTCAACCTAGGGATTCGCCAGTGGGTTTATGAGTCTTATGATCTGTTGGAATTCATGAGTGTTTGTCTCATGTCAAGAGAATATTCAATTAACTTGTAACTGAATCTTCTTCAACCATACAACATGAACTCACCATTTAAAGGAAGAGTCAACCAACTTGTGATTGAATCCTCATACACAGCTTACTATATAACCAAGTATCCTAGACAGTAAACTAGTTTTCTGAAGAAGAAACTCTCTAGTATGAATATAATCATGGAGAAGTAACACAACACTTAGAGTTTGTGTACTTAGATGAATGAGATTTAGAATCAGTAAGCTAGAGTTTGAGACAGTAGCCAAAAAAGAGTTTAGAGTGAGTTTGACAAGTATTAGGGTGCCTTAAAAGAGAAAGAGCTAAGGCAGCCTCTAAACCATAATACTTAAATCCTTACATTGTGAATATTATTTAGACACAAGCAAGGGAGAGAGAGCACACAGAATTACAGAGAGAAACTTGTCTATTGATTCTGGTTAGTGTTACAAGAGAGGGTGAAGGTCTTTAAATAGACAATCACTTACAATAAACAATTACTAAATCAGAGAATGAATAAACAACTAATATACTGGAGAAATGGAATAGGCCAGGAGGATATGGACACGGGGAGGCACGACCAGATGAGGAGAAAGGGACCGGAGAGAGGTTGGCACAGCCTGCTTGAGTGAAAGTGACAGGTCCAGTTGCTTCTCCAAAGCAACCCATGTGACTTCTTCTTGCCTAATTCAGACCAGCTTCTCTTATTCAAATTAAAATAGGTTTCCTTGAATTTTCAGAGGTTCCCAACGTCCTTATTCAGTCTCCCAAACTGTTTTCTCACCTTGCAAGGTAAGTTAGGTCAAATGGTAGCTTGTGGAGCAAGTCTGTATTGACATAACCAAATTGGCTTCTCAAGATTAACTCTCCTTTACTCATGAACTAACTCCTTTCCTATGGTTATTCTCTTCTTCATTTCAACACTCCCCCTCAAGCTTTTCCATAGGATATCAATGGGCAAGCTTGGAACTGAGTGTATTTGCCTCATTAAAAACCTAAGTCTCGAAAATCTCATGGGGTAAAACCATCACTTAGGTAAAAAGAGTGCAAATACTCTCAGCCTAGGGATGGGCCAGTGGGTTCATGAGTCTTATGATCAAGTTTAGGGACTCATAAATAAAAGTTTGAGAGAATCCGGTTGTAGAGAGTAGAAACGAGAGACTAAGGTTGAGATTTAGACTGGAAAGAAGAGACTCAATATGAAAGACTAAGAACCATTAAGAGAGACTAGAGAGAGAGGAGACTATAGAGAGAGAGACTGAAAGTGTTTCGATATGTATTGATTAACCAGAGTTACAAATATATAGAGGACGAGATTAGCTTTACAATGGATAGAAGATAAAATTTTAGATAAGCTTATCCAGCAAGCATGTGGAGTAAAAGGTTGAGGCGCGCTTATTTTGAAATGTTGTGGCCGGGAAGCTTCACACGATTGATGCTTTTGGCATCTTGATCATATGCTCTTCCAGCCTTGATCCAGCCTGTCCAGACGCGTTCCTTATCCCTTTGGTCTCTCCTTATCTGTATATCAGAAGGTAAAGGTAAGAACTGGTTGAGTAAAATTTACTCGGGTAAAACTCGACCAAGGTAACTTTGGGTCGTCCACTTGTACGGCCTGTACGGCCATCTTACAAACACTTGTAAGGACGACCCAAAGTTGATTCCTCTTCACTTCCTCTATCATTTTATCTCCTCTGTTCAACACTCCCCCTCAAGCTTGACCATGGAAACCAGTCAAGCTTGGATGCTATGAGATCTCCCTCGTTGAAAACCTTATCAAGCAAAACCCTCCTTAGGGATAAAAAATTGACAAGGAAAAGAGTAAAGACCCAATGGCAAGGGGATCAGTTCCTTTTGGTAAGATCCATGAGTCCAAGTGTAAGGTTAATGGACTCAATGGTCTTCTGTCTAGCCGGTTTGGTGAACACATCAGCTAGCTAATCTTCACTCCGAGTATAGCAAGGCAAGATGTCTCCGGATACTATCATTTGCCTCACTTTATGGCAATCAACCTCAATATGCTTTGTCCTCTCATGGAACACCGAGTTGGAGGCAATGTGGATAGCTGCTTGGTTGTCATAATGCATGGTCATAGGTGTGGCTTGCTCAATCCCCAAATGCTTCAGTATACCCTTGATCCAAACCAACTCGTTTGTGAGCTTCAGCATTCCTCTATACTCAGCCTCCGCACTAGAACATGACACCACCTTCAGCTTTTTGCTCTTCCATGTAACAAGGTTTCCACCAATGAAGGTACAGTAGCCAGTAGTAACTTCCTGTCCATCCTATCTCCAGCCCCATCCGCCTCACAACACCCGACCACTTCTGTACTCTCATTGCATCCCATCCAAACTCCTTGATCTCATGATCCATTCATGTACATGAGTAGACGGTTCACCATGTTCCAATGATTCTCCTTAGGCCCTTGCATGTGTTGACTCACCTGGTTCACAGCAAAGCATATATCAGGCCGTGTAATAGTCAAATATATCAACTTACCAACAAGCTTTCTATAAAGCTTGGCATCTTGGAAAGGTTGACTTTGTATCCATTCATGCAAAGGTTTCTTGACTGTACTTCCTCCTTGTATACCTGCACCCTTCAAAGGATCAAGTGTATAGATGTACATGGATACTTTCTTTGGGATAGAAACAAACCCTCCATGGATATACACAACTATATTCCAAGGAAGTATTTCGTCTCTCCCAAGTCTTTGATTTCAAATGTTGGATTTTCAGGGTAAAGTCTTGTGTGTGATGAACACTCCCCTTTAGGATCTAGTTTTTCTTATTTTTACTTGAATCAGAACTAAAGACTAGAATAGACTTAGAGAGATTTGAGAGAATAAGAAAGGGATAGACTAAAGGTAATCTGGAACAAGAACACTAAGCTTTACTATGAAGTGGAGAGGGGAAATCCTCCTTACCCACTTGGTGATTACACTCGACAGAGATCTGATTATATAGAGAGATGAGACCTACACAAGGCTAAACCTAAGCATGTGAGGTCAACAAGACTATTTCAAAATACTTGGCCAGGAATGCACACATGCTGGACAGGTTATCCATGGCTGGTGCTAATCCTTTGCTTTTGGCGAGTGGATAAGGTTATCCATAAGCTCTTCCTTTGCTTTTGGTAATTGGATAACCTTATCCATACCTCAGCCTATTCTAGGAAGATCCCTTGTCCGAATATACCAATGTATCTTCTTTTACTCGCCCAACCCCTTTCTTTAGACCCAAGTCTTTGATCTTCATTCGAGACCCTAAATCTTCCTTGCCTCACACGTCTTGAAGCTTTCCTTGGGTTAAAAATCGAGGTCATTTTAGGATCCCTTGATGTTCCATAACTTGCCCAAGACTCAAAACCATCTTCTAAGATCAAATGGTCGTGTCTTTATGTTTCTGGGTCGAGTCTGGTCCGTACGGATTCGTACGGCCGTACGACCATCCGTACAACTCACCCAAACATGGACCATTTGATCCCATCTCTTCCCTAAAGCTTCCCAAGGTCTTCGTTAGACTTCTCGTTGATGTTACATATCCTCTCGTATACTTAACAGCTTCCCACACCCTTCTCCATTCTTTTTGGACAAGATCTCTTCACACACTTTCATCTTCTTTGCTCCATCTCATCTCTCATAAGTTCATTTGCATCTCTTCAAGTTAACACTCCCCCTCAAGCTTGACTCTAGTGATCCTAATTCAAGATTGGAACCTTGAAGAGCTTCCTCATTTAATAATTCACGAAGAAAAACCCTTTTGGGATAAAATCTTGATGAGAGAAAAAGAGTAAAGTCCTCAAGGCCTAGGGATTGGCCAGTGAGTCTTTGTGTCTTGGATCATTGCGATGGACACAAAGACCCCAGATCATGACCTCAGTGTGGTTCAAGTCTCATCCGACTTTCTTTGAACACCACTAAGTCTTCTTGAGCTCATCTAGCTCAACTCACACTGATCTTGGTCTCCCCTCCTTTCGCCAAACCTTTTGTTGGATTTAAGTGCTCGGATTACCAGATACAACTTCATCTTCATACCCAGCTTTGGTTGCTTCTACTTCTTTAATAACCACCAATGATCTTCTCATCATTGAAGATTCTGAATACTGCTTCTCAAGCTTGGGACTGAGTCTTTAGGAAGACCCAAGTTTGGATGGACAGCTTCATGATCTTGATCAAGACACCACTGCACACTCTCTTCTTGAACTCGCCATCTTGAATGAAATGCTGGTAGATGCCCCAGTCTTCTCTTCAACCACCTCAATTCAGATGCCGCATTGTAGAGTAACCTTCTTCTTCACACAGCCAAGATGCTCTGACCACTCTCTTTTCTAGACTTGCCAATGTCTAAACCCGGATGGCTTCATCTTTTCTTCTTAGTACAATGGTGAGGAGGAACCAGGTCTTGAACTTAGATCATCAGGACACTCACTCAAGTCACCACCTCAAGCTTGAATTGAGTCTAGGTTCAATCTTGAATTGAGTCTAGGTTCAAGCTTGAAGTGAGCCTTAATGAGCATTCAATCCAGGAGCACACCACCCCAACAGCTGCGCTTAAATCACTGATCCACCTTCATGTCTTCAGCTTCAAGTACCCTCAATTCACTGACCTCCTCAAGCTTCCGTGATGACCTTGCCTTGTGCATCTTCATTGAACCAGGAGAACATCACCCCTAACATCTGCGCTTAAGTCTACTGGCTTCATGCACAAGCACCAACAACTCTCCACTGCTCCAGCAATGGGCATTGCCTTCCTCTTTGTCTTGGATGGATGATGAACAAGCATACTCCTTGTGAACCTGAAACACACTCAAACTCCATACAAGATAAGACACACTTGCATTGGGATCAAAACTTGACTAATCATCAAGTTTGATCACCAATGTCACACGCTTTGCATTTAGACAGTATCTCATTGTCATTAAGATCCATCTAATGCAAGCTTACCACTCTCTAAATGCTATCACAAAGAACTTAGGCAACCATTTATTGCCTTAAAAGACCCTTTAGACTTTACTCTAGATGTCTCAACCTTAAGTCAGTCCCAATGACAATAGTATGCAACAACCTTAACCTATTCAAATCATGAATGGAATCCGGATTAGATACAACTATCTCTCATCCTAGCAAGACATTCATTTTGAATAGAGACTAAGCAACAATATCATTTCCAAATACCAGACCCAAATGCTATACTTTAATCAGTTTCTATTCATGCATGCATGTAGATTCAGAATATACTATCTAATATTATGTCAAGCAACATTTAGAACTGGGGTAAGTACTTTAAACACTCAACCATTCAAACGAGTCTCATCTAAGCATCCTGGTATAGATTCTAAACATTCATATCTAGCAATATTCACACATACTCATGTCTCAAACACATCACACAACACATTCAGTTCATAAAGTATCAAGCTTTTAATCAAGGGACAGTAGGTTCTTACAAACAAGGAACTAGTGTTAGTTCCTTGGCCACCTTTTATTCATGCCAAGACAAAGAGATCTTGGTTGCGACCCAACACCTTCTTCTTCCATGGACCTTTCCTTGGACTCTCCATGCCTAATGTCCCCACCTTTCTTCATACTTTGCTCGCCACCACCAATAACATGGTGAAAGCTTTTACCTTCCTTCCTGGTCTTTGAATAAGAACTAACATGGTATTGATTTGATGAAGAGGGTAGCTAATCAACTCCATAACTCCTGGGTCTGAGGCTCTCCCTTCTTCTGGACGGTATGAGAGAGTATGGGACTTCAAGAACACCTTATAGGCTTTCCGGATGAACACCTTCATGTAGAGGTTGAACTGGCTGGAAAAGAGGTGACTTTCTGGTTTTGAATGGCCTGAGAGAAAGCCTTGATCTTTGCGGATGTTAGAACCAAGTTCTTGTGAACCTCGCTCTGATACCATGTTGGATTTTCATAGTGTAGGCTCGTGTTTGCTGACCAAGCCTCTAAGGCTGATGATGAACAAGAAATGAAGATGAAATAGGATCTGGTTTTGCTTGTGTTTACTTGAATCAGAATCAGAGACTAAAGGAGACTTGGATAGATTAAGAAGACTAAGAAATGGGTATACTAAGAAGGATTTAGTTAATCAACTCCATAACTCCTGGGTCTGAGGCTCTCCCTTCTTCTGGACGGTATGAGAGAGTATGGGACTTCAAGAACACCTTATAGGCTTTCCGGATGAACACCTTCATGTAGAGGTTGAACTGGCTGGAAAAGAGGTGACTTTCTGGTTTTGAATGGCATGAGAGAAAGCCTTGATCTTTGCGGATGTTAGAACCAAGTTCTTGTGAACCTGGCTCTGATACCATGTTGGATTTTCAGAGTGTAGGCTCGTGTTTGCTGACCAAGCCTCTAAGGCTGATGATGAACACGAAATGAAGATGAAATAGGATCTGGTTTTGCTTGTGTTTACTTGAATCAGAATCAGAGACTAAAGGAGACATGGATAGATTAAGAAGACTAAGAAATGGTTATACTAAGAAGGATTTAGATTCAAGAACACTAAGGTTTTCATTTAGAAGTGGAGAGGGGATTTCCCCCTTACTCCCCTGGCGATTACACTCGACAGAGATCTGATTATATAGAGAGATCTACACAAGGCTAAATCTAAGCATGTGAGTTCAACAAGACTATTTCAAAATACTTGCCTAGGAATGCACACATGTTTTGACAGGCTGTCCATGGCTGGTGATCTTCCTTTGCTTTTGGCGATTGGATAAGGTTATCCATAAGCTCTTCCTTTGCTTTTGGTAAGTGAATAACCTTATCCATACCTCAGCACCTTCCAGAAAGCTCCCTTGGCTGAATATACAAAGGTATCTTCCTTTACTCGCCCAAACCTTTTCTTTAGACCCAAGTCTTTGATCTTCCCTTCAAACTCTAAACCTTCATTGCCTCACACGTCTTGAAGCTTCTTTGGTTTATAAGTCTAGGTCATTTTAGGGTCCCTTGCTGTGCCCTAACTTACCCAAGACTCAAAACCATCTTCTAAGATCAAATAGTCGTGTCATGTCTAGGTCATTTTAGGATCCCTTGGTTTTCTTGTGTTTACTTGAATCAAAACTAGAGAATAAAGGAGACTTGGGTAGATTAAAAAGACTAAGAAAGGGGTATACTAAGAAGGATTTCGATTCAAAAACACTAAGCTTCATTTAGAAGTGGAGAGGGGTTTTCCCCCTTACTCCCTTGATGTTTACAATTGATAGAGATGAATTTATGTAGAGAGAGATGAAGAGATACACGTTTAAACACTAAGGAGACTAAGCATGTGGAGTCAAGGTATCCAGGCTGCTCGATTTGAATCTTGCAAACAAGAAGCTCCACACGTTTTGGACAGGCTGTCCAAGAGCTTTTCCTTTGCTTTTGGGCGAGTGGATAAGCTTATCCACAATGCTCTTCCTTTCTTCCTTTTGGTTAGTGGATAACCTTATCCATTAACAATCACTAAGCCTTGGCTCCTTCCTGGAAGTTTCTTTGCCTTCCCTTCCTTATCTTGGACGATGAATATACCAAAGGATCTTCTCCTTTCTTCACATGCAAGGTCTTTTAGACTTGGGAGAAAAGTCTTAGCAAATTAGGGTTGTACGGCGAGATATCAATGGCCTGGTCCATACTCTTTGTGCCCTAACTTGCCCAAGACTCAAAACCATTCTTTAAGGTCAAATAGTTGAGTTTACATGTTTCTAGGTCGAGGTTGGTCCGTACGGCTGTACGGCCATCCATACACTTCACCCAAACATGGACCATTTGAAACCCTCTCTTCCATAAAGCATCCCAAGGTCTTCATTAGACTTCTCCTTGAAGTTTCATAGTATCTTGTACAATTAACAGCCTCCCACAGCCTTCTCTCAACACTTCTTGTACAAGATCTATTTAACCCACTCTATCTTCTTTCACTCCATCTCATCTCTCATGGTTCATTGACATCTCTTCAAGTTAACACTCTCCCTCAAGCTTGACTATAGTGATCCTAAGTCAAGCTTGGAACCTTGAGGAGCTTCCTCATAAAAAAACCTCACCAAGGAAAACTCTTTTGGGATAAAACCTTGATGAGGGAAAAAGGTTTAAAGTCCTCAAGGCCTAGGGATTGGCCAGTGGGTCTTTGTGTCTTGGATCATTGTTATGGACACAAAGACCCTGGATCATGGCCCTCACTATGGTGCAAGTCTCATCCGACTTTTATTGCACACCACTAAGTCTTTTTGAGCTCATCTAGATCATTCCACACTGATCTTGGTCTCTCCCCCTTTCACCCAACCTTCTGTTGGGTTTAAGTGCTCGGATTACCCATATACAACCTCCATTGAGTACCATCTTCCTTCCCTGCCTTGGTTGCTTCTTCTTCTTGAATAACCACGAAGGACTCTATCTTCACAGATCATTGAAGCTTCTCAATATACCCTCTCAAGCTAGGGACTGAGTCGTTAGGGAGACCCAAGCTTGGAAGGACAGCTTCATGATTTTGAACAACACACTACTGCACACTCTCTTCTTGAACTCGCCATCTTGTATGGAATGTTGGTAGATGCCTCAGTCTTCTCTTCAACCACCTCAATTCAAAAGACGCATTGTAGAGTAACCTTCTTCTTCACACTGCCAAGAGTGCTCTGACCACTCTCTTATCTAGACTTGCCAATGTCTAAACCCGGATGACTTCATCTTCTCCTCTTGGTGCAATGGTGAGGAGGAACCATGTCTTGAAATTAGATCATCAGGTAGCTCACTCAAGTCCCCACCTCCAGCTTGAATTGAGTCTAGGTTCAAGCTTGAAAGTGAGCCTCAATGAGCACCCAAACCAGGAGCACACCACCCCAACAGCTGTGCTTAAATCATTGATCCACCTTCATGTCTTCATCTTCAAGTACCCTTTGGTCACCGGCCTCCTCAAGCTTCAGTGATGACCTTGCCTTGTGCATCTTCATGGAACCAGGAGCAAATCACTCCCAACAGCTGGGCTTAAGTCTACTGGCTTCATGCACAAACACCAACAACTCTCCACTGCTCCAGCAACGGGCATTGCCTTACTCTTTGTCTCGGATGGATGATCAACAAGAATATTTCTTGTGAATCTCAAACACACTCAAACTCCAGACAAGATAAGACACACTTGCATTGAGATAAAACCTTGACTAATCATCAAGTTTGATCACCAATGTCACAAGCTTTTCATTTAGACAGTATCTCATTGTCATTAAGATTCATCTAATGCAAGCTTACCACTCTCTAAATGATATCACAAAGCACTTAGGCTACAATTTCCTGCCTTAAACAACCCTTAGACATTAGTCTAGATGTCTCAACCTTAAGGCAGTCCCCATGACAATAGTATGAAACAGCCTTAACCTATTCTCTTCATGAATGCAATCCAGATTAGATACAACTATCTATCATCCAAGCAAGACATTCATTTAGAATAGAGAGTAAGCAACAATTTCTTTTCCAAATACCAGACCCAAATGCATTACTATAATCAGTTTCTATTCATGTATGCAAGCAGATTCATAACATACTATCTATTATCATGTCAAGCAACTTTTAGAACTGGAGTAAGCACTTGAAACACTGAACCATTCAAAAGAGTCTCATCTAAGCATCCTGAGATAGATTCTAAACATCCATATCTAGAAATCTTAAACACATCTTCAGGCCTCAAACACATCACACAACACAATCAGTTTATAAAGTATCAAGCTTTATACAAGGGACAATAGGTTCTTACAAACAAGGAACTACTGTTAGTTCCTTTTGAACACCTTTGATACATGGCAAGACTAGGAGCTCTTGGTTGCGACCCAACACCTCCTTCTTTCATGGACCTTCCCTTGGACTCTCCATGCTTAAAGACCCCACCTTTCTTCATACTTTGGTCACCCCCACCAGTAACAAGGTGAAAGCTTTCACCTTTCTTCATGGTCTTTGAATAAGAACACGCCTGGACTGAATCGATGAAGAGGGTAGCTATTCCCCTCCATAACTCCTGGTTCTAAGGGTCTCCCTTCTTTTGGACGGTATGAGACTTCAAGAACACTCTATGGTCTCTCGGGATGAACACCTTCGTCAGTAGTATTGATTTGAGTAAATACAGAAGGGATGTTTAAGGGTCTTAAGCTAAGGAATGAGATCAAGAAGAGGTTGGTGAAAAGTTAGGGCGAGTGTGCGGACAGGCGGACCGTACGGACTATACGGACCACTCGACCCAAACATGTTTAAACTCAACCAAAACCCTTTTTGGTCGTGTGAAAAAATAGGGAAAAGTTGTACGGATGGACCTTGGCCGTACAACTCCCTATCCGTACAAGGTTGAAGAGGCTTGGGTCACAAGGAAGGAAGGAACCAATGTAAAAAGTGAAAGGGTAAACGAGAGTTAACTTGGTGTGCTTACCCGTTAAAAAGAGAAGGAAGTGTTCGAGGATGAGGCTTGACCAAGACAGGCGGGCTCGAGCTAGAAAGGCAAGGTATCTGGTCAAGATCCCAAAGGCATCTTGCTTTCTCAGCCAGGCATTCAAAAACCAGGCGCTCCTTCCTCTAAGTGTGTCCACCTGTCAGCCTTAGTTAATATACTTCTCTTGACCATTTTTGGATTAGATTAACCTTCTCTATATATATTGTAACCGAGACTCAGACCATTAATCAAGCAATACATTTTCGAGTAACTCTTTCCCTTTCTCACTTGTTAATCATGAACATCAAGCTATCTCATATCTAATCTCTCACTCTATTCACTCTTTCTCTCTTAGATTCGTCTATACTACTTTTATTCTCTCAAAATCTCATGGTATCAGAGCCAGGTTGCTCACATCTTAGCAATTGAATCTGTTACTCTTCATCTTCATTTCGTGTTCCAAGTTTAAACCTTTATGGGTTCTAACTCTTGTTTGAAGAATGGAAGGGAACAAAGTGATGATGACTGTCCCGATTACTCTTAAAGGTGGAGGAAACTACCTGTTGTGGTCTCTGTTGGTGAAGACAGCGGTTGGGAGCAAGGGTTTGTGGAGTCACATCTCAGATGGAGCTCTAAAACCAGTTGCTACTGAAGGAGAAGGCTCAGGAGAACTTGCTCTTACAGATAAACAGAAATGGGACCAGGATGACATGACTGTTCAAACCATGATACAAAGGTCTCTTGAAGCATCTATCCTTGAAGCCTATAGCTACTGTTAGTCACCAAAGGATCTCTAGGAGACTCTCTAGAAGATCTATGGAAACACTTCCAATCTGAGCCGGGTGTTTGAGGTAAAGGATCAATCAACACCCTTGTGCAAGAAGAGGTTGAGTTTACCAAATACCTGGGTAAGTTCAGGACTTTGTGGCCCAAGGTAGAGATGCTTAGGCCAAACACAACAGATCAAGACATCCTCATGGAAAGGCGTGAGCAAGATCAGGTGTTTGGGTTGCTATTGACTATGAATCATGACTTCATCGATTTGATCAAACGCATATTGATGTCCTCAAAGCTTCCAACTTTGGAGGAGGTATGTGCTCAGATCTAGAAGGAAGAAGGGTCGTTGGGTTTGTTTGGTGGTAAGGAGGAGCTATCCCTTGCTAAAAAGGCAGAGGCTGTCCAAGCTAATGAAGCTATGTACAGGCCGGATGTAAGGAGAGGTGGTGAAGATATGAGGTTTGGAGGTAACTGTGATCATTGCAAGAAACCGGGTCATAAGAGGAGCCAATGCTGGATTCTCCATCCTCACCTCAAGCCAGAAAAGTTTATGAAGGATAGAGAAGCAAGAGCCCACCTCTCAGCAGAAACAAGTGAAGCTGGTCCATCTGGAGCTGGCTCAACCATCCGTGAAGGAGAAGTAAAGGCTTTAGCTTCTCAGCACACACCCTTGAAGAGTATGGAGCATGAGCTGATCAGGAGGTCAGACATTGATGCCCTCATCAAATCTCTCAAGGAGAATGGTAGTGTATCTGGTAACCCTTTAGGGTACTCTTATGCTGCATATAACTTGTCTAGTATCCCTGATCCCTTGAAGAATGGAAATGACTCTCATACTACTGCAACTAGTTTGCTTAAGAACCTTGATGATTTAGAACATAAGATTGATCTGCCTAGTTCCTATAATGCTCATAACACTAGTAAACCTCTAGTTGTTGATTCAAGAGCATCTCACCGCATGACTAGTGATGATATTCTTATAAAAGACATAGAACCTGCTCATGGTCATGGAATGATTCCTAATGGTGATAGAGAAGCAATAAGAGGAATATGCAAGTTGAAACTGTTTAACAAGGATTCTAAAGCCTTTTATATGCCTGAATTCACATTTAATCTCTTGTCGGTTAAAAAATTCACTACTGATTTGCATTGTAATGTTATATTCAGCCCTAATGATGTGAAGTTTGAGGATATTGAGAGCCATAAGTTGATCGGAAAGGGAGTAACTAAAGGAGACATTTACATGCTTGAAGACACTTCTCCCATCTCTAGTTCTAATTACTCGTTTAGTTCCACTTCTGGTTTGAATAATGATGCATTATGGCATGCTAGATTCGGCCACCCTCATGTTAGAGCTTTAAGTTTAATGTTACAAGGTGTCATGTATAAGAATAATGAATGTGAAGCATGTATCTTGGGTAAGCATTGTAAGACAGTCTTTCATAAATCAACTACTTTATATGAGTACTTTGTAACATTCATTGAAGAAAAATCAAAATACACCTGGATAACACTAGTTCAAACTAAAGATAGGGTGCTTGAAGCATTTAGAAATTTTCAAGCTAATGTTGCTAACCACTATAATGCCAAGATAAAGATTTCCAGGTCTGATAATGGTGGTGAGTACACAAGTCAAGCATTCAAACAACACTTATCCCAACATGGGATTCTTCATCAAATGAGCTGCCCTTACACACCTCAAGAAAATGGAGTTGCTGAAAGGAAGAATAGGCAAATTATAGAAGTTGATAAGTCGATCATGTTCCAGTCAAACGTTCCAAAAAGATTTTGGAGTGATGTTGTGATGTCTGCATGCTATTTTATCAACTGGTCCCAACTAGAGTGTTGGTTTATAAGGCTCCATTTGAGGTTCTGAATAAGGAGAAGCCAGCTCTAAACCATCTGAGGATATTCGGCTGCTTATTTTCTGTGCTAGTACCAGGGGAAATGAGGAACAAACTGGAACCAAAGAGCACAAGGGACATGTTCATTGGGTATTTAACAACACAGAAGGGTTACAAATGTTTTGATACAAAGACAAGGCGAGTTCTAGTGTCTAGAGATGTGAAGTTTGTGGAGTCTAGAGGGTACTGTCATGTCCCCAATCATGGGTACGATAACAGGGACGGACCATAGCGCAAGGACACGCACCAGTCAGGTTATGTGACCAAAGACAAGTGTTCCATGACCTAAAAGAAAGGTTAAGGGCTTCAGGACATTGAGACTTAACCAAATGTAGAAGGAAACAAGCTCAAAGGAGCTGGACAAGCCATCTGGTAGCTGGACGAGGCCGCAAGGAAGCTCGACCAGCTCAGGGCAGCTCGGAAGAAGCTCGACCAGCTAGGAGAAACTTGGAGATAGCTCACTCAGTGTTTTATCAGCTAGGTGAAGCTCGATGAAGTGAATGATAAGAATGGATCATGAGAAAACTAAGTCTAGGTCTGGAAATAGACCAAGGGACTTAGAAGGATTGAATAAGATGAAGATATTAAGCAGTACGAAGTGTATCGCAGCTGGGTGATGCGAACAAGAAGCTCAACCAGCTGGATGGAGCTCAAGTAGAGTGTGTCAGCTCCCTGAGCTGGATGGACTAGCTCACTTATCTGGGTCAGCTGGGGATCATCTCATCTAAGCTAGACGGAGTGTTAAGGTCTCGGGCAATTGGACCGGTCCGAGCCGTGGTCGGGTCAGCCGGTTGGGTCTTATGGTCCGGCCATTGGGCCAATGGCTTGGGAAGTGTATGGGCTCGGTCCAAGGACTTCTGTAAGGGTCCAGCATCACCTAGGAACTTCTATATGGCAGTTATAGGCGAATAGATACAAGGATAGGCAGTTATGGCCGAAAGGATGCGATGGGCCAAAAGGTGCCCATTTGCCCACCAAATGGTGTCTCCTTGGCAAGGGAAGTTACCCACGCCTTCTTCTTTATAACCAGGACCGTGGGCACGAAAATAACTATCTTTTCTCATAGGAAAAACAGAGAGACAAGTCATGGGACAGAGAGAAAGAAGGAGATATCAAAATCTGCCTTAAAGGGGATATTGTGGAGATTATGCAACTCCTCTTTCTCCTATATAAGGAAGGAAATTCCGTGGGTTTGAAGGCACGCCAGGGATTCTTCCTACACCCTGAAACACAATGAAAATGATAGAAAAACATAGAGATGGTCGGATTCAATCATCCAAGACAGAGATGCATTCAAAGGCAACAAAGAGGCAGTTTTGGAGGGCAATGAAGAAAGGAGTTGAGGTCGACCCTCTCATTATTTTTGATTAATTTTTGGCACGCCCTAGGCTTCCTCTACATCCATAAAATACACTCAAATATCCAGGATAGATATAGAGGGACGGAAAGCACTTACAATGGTTCAGACAGCCTTGAAGGCAGATGTGTGTAGAAAGGCAGTTTCATGGGTACTGAAGGGGAAGTGATGCACGACCATTGGGTGAAGTTTAATCAATGGATGAACACATCCCATACTTCCTATGTGTCTTGGGAACACACGTAAATATCCAGGATAGAAGGGAGAAGGCCGGACTTTACTCTCAATGACATGAACAGCCTTGAAGGCAATGCAGTGTAGAAAACAGTTTCATGGGAGTTCCATGGAAGGGAAGTTATGAACGACCTTTGATGGAGCTTGATCATTTAAGATCAGGTCCTAGGCTTACTTTACAATCATATAATACAAGAAAATGGCCAGGGAACAAGATATGATCAGAGTTCACTCTCAAAGGCCAAGGCAGCCTTATAGGTGTATAAGGTGGGGATTAAGCAACAAAAAGGTTAAGTTTGATTTGGGAAAGGCAAGGCCGACTGGAATGGATTTAAGAGGCAAGGAGAAATAATTGGAAAGGGGCTTTAAGACTCCCGGACACACGTTCAAGTTAAAGGCTATGACCATAGAACAATGGGCCAAGATCAAGGATCGGTTTGATCATGATTATTGAGCGGGTTTGTAATGGTTATATCCTATCTCTTCCTTTTCTGTTTAAATTACTTTCCCTTCATTTTATACTCTGTATTATAATTAGGAACAGACTGGTTTGGTCTCAGAATTGGCTTGGTAAAGGGTCATGGTCATGTTCTAAGTAGAAGCAAACATTAACATGGTTCATGGAGACTGCCCATGAACGGTTCTCGTATGATCAGAATGGATTTGGTTGATTCCAAGTATGGGAATCTCTTAGTGGTGATTTGTCATGAATTATCATGAATTTTAATTAGTTTTTGGAGCAGGTTTGAAGGATGTCATTTTTAGGCCAGAGATTCATTCTAAGGACCGACACAAGCATTGAGCTGGTGTGGTTAATCAAGGAAGGCCGTGTGTTATCTGATCTTGGCAAGGATGGACGACCTGATCCATAGATGTTGGATCGAGGTGTCTGATCTGATTGATCAAAGGATAGGTTGTAAGAGCAAGAATGATCAGGTTCACTGGGACAGGGTTCCATGGCCGGTTAGGTATGTGTGAAGACTCATCAGGTCTGAGTCATGTGGGGTGGTTGGTTGATTGACTTAGCATCTGATGAGTATTGTTAGTCCAAGAGAGGGACTTGGTATCATATTATACAAAGCATAAGAATGATGCATGAGCTGAGAAGAGCCAAATGCATGTCATTTACCGTTCAAGACTTCCTAAACGTTACTTGGTCAGTGGGGATGGCTGGTTGAATGACTAAGTACCCACATACTTGGTCTCTCTTCCCTTTACGAAAACCCTTGTTATCCCCTCTATATATTGCCAACTCTCTCTATGAATAAAATATACGATTTAATCTCTCTTTTCCTGTCTTTGTTCTTCGAGTTCATCATGATACTCACTCAAGTCTAACCAAATCTCTTCTCATTCTCTTTATTAAATCCGTTTAATCTATCATTTCTAATCTTTTCTAAACATTTTACACACACCTTGACTAGGAGCCTCTCTTAAGTACCTTAAGATCCTCTCCACCATTTTCCAGTGATGAACCTTGGGTGCTTGCATGTGTTGACTGACTTGGTTCACTGCAAAGAACACATCTGGACGAGTAATGGTTAAGTAGATGAGTTTCCCAACCATCCTCCTATACGTATTGACATCTTTAAAGGGTATATCTTCATACTCCCCCTCTCAAAGTACCTTGTAGCCTTCTTCCAATGGTGTCTTGTCCTGTCTACTTCCAAGGTTTCCTGCCTCATTTAAAATGTCAAGTGTGTACTTTCTTTGGGATAACAAAAGACTCACCTTAGAGCGGCATATTTCAATTCATAAGAAGTACTTCAATTTTCCCAAATCTTTCAATGAAAGGCAGCTTTAAGAAAGGTCTTAGTTGAGGAGATACCTTCCTTGTCACTAACAGTGATGATGATATCATCTAAATATACCAAGATTACCACAATGCCTTGTTTTCTGGTTAGAGTGAAGAGTGTAAGATCAGGTTCTGATTTCACAAAACCGCTTCCATTTAGTGTTGTACTCAGCTTATGGTACCAGGCTCTTGGCGATTGTTTCAAGCCATAGATTGCTTTCTTTAACCTCAGTACATTCCCTGGTTTGACCATGTTCTCTAGGCCAGGAGATGGTCGCATGTACACATCATCTTCCAATTCTCCTTGTAGAAAGGCATTATTCACATCCATCTGCCATAGATCCCATTCCAAGTTGACAGCAAGAGATAAAACAATCCTTATAGTATGTAGCTTGGCCACTGGTGCAAATGTATCCAGATAATCTTCCCCATACACCTGAGTGTACCCCCTTTCAACTAGCCTTTGCTTTCTCCTTACTGGTTTTCCATTTGCTAGGTACTTGATGGTATATAGCAGGCGACTTGTCATAGTTTTTTGCCTTTGGGAAGCTCAGTTTCAAACCATGTATCATTCCTAATCATGGCATTGATTTCATCTCCAACAGATTCTCTCCACTCCTCATGTTGCATAGCTTCTTTATATGATCTTGGTATCCATTCCTGATCCAATTCACTGATGAAGACTTGATATTCCTCTGGATAATGGGCAAGAGAGCATACTGAACTTATTGGATGAGCCACTGCCTCAGCATTGAAGTAAACTCGTGTGTTGACCCAGTTTGATGCAGGTTACTTGATCCTTGTACTTCTTCTCAGCGGCTGAACCTGGCCTGCCTCTTCTTGTTCATGAGGTTGAGTAGATTCAGGTGTAGATCAGGTGTAGATTCAGTCTCTTCTTCTTCAACAGTATCCTGATCATGAACTTCTGAACGATGTTGAACTTCTGGTTCCTGTCCACCGCCCCCTTCAGGATCAGGATGAGTGTTTTCTTCAGATCCTTGTTCAGTATGTTGATGAGGAGGAACTTCTATGGTTAGGCTGATTCCAAGATTTTTCATAATAATCTTAAGATTATGAGCCATATCAGATGCTTGAGACAGATCCTTGAGCTCATCCCAATTCTTCCTAGCATAAAACCCTTTCCTTTCCATAAACTTCACATCTCTGCATACCACCACTCTTCTTGTTTCTCGATGGTAGAATTTGTATACCTTTTGTGTAGAGGAGTACCCAATGAACATACACTTCATGCTTTTTCCTTCTATCTTGTTTCTTTTCTCTCCTGGTATTAACACAAAGCAGGCGCATCCAAAGGCTCTGTGGTGGTGAATGGATGGTCTGGTTTTGTTCATCATATCACAAGAAGAGACATCCTTCAGCACCTTGGTAGGAATATGGTTAATCAGATAGCATGCTGTCACAACAGCATCACTCCAGAACCTCTTTGGAACATTGGCATAACACATCATTGATCTAGCCACTTCTATGAGATGCCTATTTTTCCTTTTAGTAACTGCATTTATCTGAGGTGTATAAGCGCAGCTTGTCTGGTGAACTATGCCATGTTTCGCCAATTAATTCTTGAATGCATGGCTTGTATATTCCCCTCCATTGTCTGACCTAAGAACCTTCACATTTTCCTTGAAATGGTTAGCCACATAAGCCTGGAAGTTCATAAAAGCTTCTAGCACACGGTGTTGAACAGAGGGGTTTAATTGATAGAAGAAGATGGAAGGAATAGAGAAGGTTTGGATTTGGGGTGTTCGTACAAGTCCGTATAGAAAGCCCGTACAAGGCCATACAATGGTCGACCCGGGGTCGAAAGTTACCCGAGGTAAATGTAACTCAACCAGAAGATACATTTACCACCCCAGTTCAAGCTTGCTACGCGGATAAGGAAGACCTGGTGACAGGCTGGCTCATGGGCTAAGAAAGGAAGAGCATATGGTCAAGATATTTTGGCATCTCACCTGTGAAGGCTCTCGACCAAGTATTTGAATTAGGCGCCTAATCAAGCCTTGACTCCACATGCTTAGTTTACTATCCATTGAAACCTTATCCCTTTGTTACCCTAATCCTTCCTCTATATATTTTACCTCTTTTGAGTGATAAAAAACAAGCAACTCATTCCTAAATATCTTAGTCTCTCTCGTTTACACCTGAAATGGGTTCTTAGGTATAAATCTCTCAAAAGTCTCGACATTTAGTCTCAAATCTTCCTAATCTCTTCTTTCTTTCATCCTTTATTCAGATTCTACTCAAGATTTCATCGTATCAGAGCCATGTTTACTTGAATATGGGTTCTTTTGAGTTCGTTTACACAAAGTTTCATCCTTTTGTTCTATAAAGTTCAAGTCTCAACCTTTTTGATCCGAGAATGGAGAATACAAAGACTACAGTCATTCTGGTTACTCTCAAGAGAGTAAACTACCTGCTTTGGTCTTGTGTGGTGAAGACAGCCGTGGGAAGTAAGGGTCTTTGGAGCCACATCCTCGACGCTGAAGCTCCAAGACTCATTACTCATGAAGGCGACAAAGAGGTGGTTCTTTGTGATGAAGTGAAGTGGATCCAGGAGGACAATCTGGTGATGTCTATACTCTAGAGCTCACTGGATCCGTCGATCTTGGAGGCCTATAGCTATTGTGAGAAGGCCAAAGATCTATGGGATACACTTCAAAAGGTGTATGGGAACATCTCAAACCTCACACAGGTGTTTGAGATCAAGAGAGCCATCAACAACTTAGCTCAAGAAGACATGGAGTTTACACAAAACTTGGGAAAGTTTCGAGCTTTATGGTCTGAGCTTGAGATGCTGAGGCCAAGTACCATAGATCCAGATGAGCTTAATGAGAGACGTGAACAAGAGAAGGTCTTTGGCCTCTTTCTCACACTTAATGCTACCTAAAACGATATCATTAAACACATCCTTTGATCTGAGAAGCTCCCAACACTTGAAGAAGTTTGTGCTCAGATCCAGAACGAACAAGGGTCCTTCAGACTCTTTGGAGGGAAAGGGGAGCTCACCCTTGCTATTCAAGCTAGGGTGCCTTAAGCCAACAAAGCCCACAAGTATGAAGACCAGAGGTTTACTGGAAACTATGAAGAAATGAGGTTTGGGGGAAATTGTGATCATTGTAAGAGGCATGGACACAACAAGAGCCAATCTTGGATACTCCATCCTCACCTCAAGCCAGCCAAGTTCATGAAGGAGAGGGAAGCATGTGCAGATGTCATCTTTTGTACAAGTTATCAACCCGGAGCTGGGACTTCTAACCGGGCTAATGAGACAGGAGGTCGTGAAAGTGGTGAGAGCAAGGCTTTGGTGTCCTACACTGCCCATCAGCCACGACAAACGAGCATGAGTTTATCCGCCGATCTGACATGGATGCTTTAATCAAAATGCTCAAGGATAATGTTAACACTCTTGGTAATGTTAGTGGGTATTCATTTGGAGCATATAGGATTGCTAGAAATATTGAACAAATTGATAGTGCCTACACTCAATCTAGGATGCTTGGTCAATCTCATACTGCTCATAACATGTCTAAACCATTCATAGTATATTTGGGTGCATCTCATCATATGATTAGTGATACTAGTCTTAATAGAGATATTGAACCTGCACATGGACATGGATTGTTTGCTTATGGAGATAGGATACCAATAAGAGGTGTAGGCAAGTTGAAACTGTTTAACAAAGAATCTAGAGCTTTCTATATGCCTGAGTTCACTTCAAACTTACTTTCAGTCAAGAAGTGTACCACTGATATGCATTGCAATGTTATCTTTAGTCCTAATGATGTGAAATTTTAGGATATTGAGAGCAATCGGTTGGTTGGGGAAGGAGTAACCAAAGGATATCTTTATATGCTTTAAGAGCTTAGTTCTGTGCCTGATCATAGATGCTCGTTTAGTTCTGCTTCTGCTTCTATTTTAAATAAGAATGCTTTGTGGCATGCTAAACTAGGACACCCTCATGTTAGATATTTAAACTTAATGGTTCCAGGTGTTGTGTTTGAGAATAATGATTGTGAAGCTTGTATTTTAGGCAAGCATTGTAAGATTGTGTTCTATAAATATACAACCATCTATGAACATTGCTTTGATTTGATTCACTCTGATGTTTGGACCGCACCTTTCTTGTCTAGGGAGAATCACAAGTATTTTGTTACATTCATAGATGAGAAGTCTAAATACACCTGGATAACCTTGATCCCATCTAAAAATAGGGTGCTTAATGAATTTATAAATTTTCAAAACTATGTGACTAACCAGTTTATTGCCAAGTGTAAATTTTTTAGATCAGATAATGGAGGGTAGTATACTAGCCAAGCATTCAAGCAACACCTATCTCAACATGGCATACTTTACCAGACAATTTTTCCCTACACCCCTCAACAAAATGGAGTGGACGAGAGGAAGAATAGACACCTTATGGAGGTTGCAAGATCCATGATGTTTCAGACGACTGTCCCAAAGAGGTTTTGGAGTGATGCAATGTCTCTAGCTTGCTATCTCATCAAAAGAACACCAACAAGGATCCTGGAAAACCAGTCTCCATTTGAGGTCTTGAACAAGTATAGACCAACCTTAGATCACCTTCAGGTCTTTGGTTACCTATGCTTTGTTCTTAGACCAGGAGAGTTGAGAAACAAGCTGGAAGCAAAGAGCACTGAAGGGATGTTCATAGGGTACTCGCCAACTCAGAAAGGGTATAAATGTTATGACCCAATAACCAGAAGAGTGTTGGTATCTAGGGAGGTGAAGTTTATTGGAGAAAGGGGATACTATGAAGAGAAAAAACCAGGCAGAGCTGAAATATCTTGCCTCTGATAAAGCGGCTAACTTGAGGATAATACTATAGAGTCTTGGGATTAATCTCTCCCAAGATCCTAAAACTGGAGGAGGACAACCACAAGGTCCCCCCACAACCAATGAAGAAGATCAAGCTCCCCACTTCTACCATGAGGGGGGGGGGAATGAACCTGAAGAGGACTTTCAAGGGGAAGTTGGTGAGGATTCAGCTTCTCATGATCAAAGTGTGGAACAAGAGGAAGAAATGGTAAATGGAGATGGAGAAGGATCAGTAAGAGAAGGAAATGGTCAGAACCAAGATCAAGAACCGGTAGTAAAACAACAACTAAGGAGGAGCACTAGGATCAGGAATCCTCCAACCAACTGGGTGAACACTAGGGTGTACTATAATTCTCAGGCAGTAGAGCATCCTGCCCAAGTATCCTGCTCACTCTCCCACTATCCTGAAGAGCATTGTGTCTTCATGGTAAACCTGGATGATAGTTACATTTTTCATTCGTATGAGGAAGCAATGAAGGACAAATTATGGAGAGAGTCTGTGGGTGCTGAAGCAACCGCAATGATCAAGAATGATACTTGGTATGAGAGTGGACTACCAAGAGGGAAGAAAGCAGTATCAAGTAGGTGGATCTTCACAATGAAGTATCTTGCAAATGGGAAGATTGATAGGAGGAAGACCAGACTGGTGGCAAGAGGGTTTACTCAAATATATGGTGAGGACTATCTAGATACCTTTACTCGGGTTGCAAAGCTTCACACCATCAGAACCATTTCGAGATTAGGAAGAAATGATGAATGACTTGAATTAGTTTGAGTTCAAGTTACTTCCCTTTTTGTTTGGATGAGGAGTGACTGGGTTGTCAATTGAATCCCTCATACTCGGCCAGTTGCAACCTCTTCATGGCAACACCAACTTGACGGGAGTTGTGGGGATCTTCAGCTTCAGTTTCAACCACCTCACCCTTTAGGCCGCATTGAACTGAGCTTTCAATACACACACAACCAAGACTGCTCTAAACAGCCTCTTTGCATAGACACACCACTTCCTAGACCCGGTTGAATGATCGTTTGTTGTAGTCCTTGCAAGGCTTGATACTGGACCATGGATCATGCATATTAAGACTCCCCCTCAAGCTTAACTCCAAGACTAGGGAAGGAGCTAAGCTTGTGAGATGAGTGTATGCAGTTCCATGGTCTTAAGGAACCACTAGTCTTCACATGACTTGATGTCCTAACCCTTGTGAGTTTTGGCTATCTTCCTTATACTAGGAACTAATGATGTTTGAATCACCTTAAGAGCCCTCACAAGGTAGTCTCTCATTGTATATTATCCCACTCTACACTTCTTGTAGACTTTGGGACTAACACGTCCAAGTGGTATCATACAATGGCACCAACCTCTCATTGCATACTCAATCACACTACACTTCCTGTAGTTTGTGGACTGACTCGTCCAGTGTTGGTATGCAATGGCATTAGACCATTATCTTGTCACCTTGGTTTGGTTTGTCACTGTATCACTTCTTGTGTACCTAACATCACCAAAACTCAATGCAAGATTTGATCATCCCATTGGGACCAAACCAAGATCGCGCTTCCGGTTTAATAACCAATGCCTCAACAAGCTATGATATTGAAACCAGCTAATCACTAGAACAAGATCAAGCACATTTCATTTTATAAAATCCAATGTATGTTTTCAGCAATGA